>PKML01054673.1:10130-41143 GCA_002933935.1 Eutrema yunnanense
AAAATTAGGTTTAATTTATGTTCAATCTATTTACGTTTATATATTATTTCGGGATGATAGGCGTTGCCTTCCCCGAACCGCTATTTACGTTTATATATTGTTTCGGGATGATAGGCGCTGCCTTCCCCGAATCGATCGTTATGATAGGCTATGCCTTCACGATCATGATCATATGGTAGACTATGTCTCCTCAGATCATATGGCAGGCTTTGCCTCCATAAAATGAATGTCCTGAAGACATTCTCAATTTCGTCCAGAAGACGAAAATTTTACAGTTATTATTATCGGAACGCGGCTCGGCCGCCCATTATTAATTTATTATTTCGCAATAATTATTTATCGCACTTTATTTATTGCCAATATTATATTAGACGGCTAAGCCACCACATATTTTTTTATGCTGTTAATATTTTATATTCCTATGCGGTTATATTTCTTTTAAGCCGTCACATATTTTATCTGAGATCCGGAATGAAGATTTATGTATGGCAGACAGTGCTACAACGCACATAATACTTAAAGATAAAAAGTATTTCTCCTCTCTAAATTTAAAAAATTCCGCTGGAAGCGTGAATACTATATATGGGAATGCAAAAATTATTATGGGCTCTGGAAGAGCTTGTTTTTCAATGCCAAGGGGAACAAAGTTTGAAGTGCAAGATGCACTATATTCCCCTGAATCTCTTAGAAACTTAACAAGTTTCAGAGATATCCGCAGAAATGGATATCATATTGAGACCATGAATAAGAATGGCATTGAATATATTTGCATGACATCACTAATTCCAGAAAGGAAAGTTATATTAGAGGAGCTACCAGCATTACCCTCCGGATTATATTCCATAAAGATTCATATAGTTGAATCATATGTACAGTAAACCAAGTGTTTACTAGTACATTTAAAGTGTGGCATGAAAGACTTGGCCACCCTGGTTCAGTCATGATGTGAAAAATTGTAGAAAATTCTAATGGCCATCCTTTGAAAAACCAGAAGATTTTTCAATGGAATGAATTTTCATGTAATGCTTGTTCTCAAGGAAAACTCATAATTCGGCCATCACCAGCCAAAATCGGGAATGAATCTCCAGTATTCTTAGAGAGAATACATGGTGATATATGTGGGCCTATCCACCCAGCATGCGGGCCATTTCGATATTTTATGATATTGATTGACGCATCCAGTAGATGGTCAAATGTGTGTCTATTGACAACACGAAATACGGCTTTCGCAAAATTCATTGCCCAAATAAGCAGGTTGAAAGCGCAATTCTCTGAATAAAGAAAGTTAGGCTTGATAACGCTGGTGAATTCACTTCACAAGCTTTTAATAGCTATTGTATGTCAATGGGAATCGATGTTGAGCATCNCATGAAAGACTTGGCCACCCTGGTTCAGTCATGATGTGAAAAATTGTAGAAAATTCTAATGGCCATCCTTTGAAAAACCAGAAGATTTTTCAATGGAATGAATTTTCATGTAATGCTTGTTCTCAAGGAAAACTCATAATTCGGCCATCACCAGCCAAAATCGGGAATGAATCTCCAGTATTCTTAGAGAGAATACATGGTGATATATGTGGGCCTATCCACCCAGCATGCGGGCCATTTCGATATTTTATGATATTGATTGACGCATCCAGTAGATGGTCAAATGTGTGTCTATTGACAACACGAAATACGGCTTTCGCAAAATTCATTGCCCAAATAAGCAGGTTGAAAGCGCAATTCTCTGAATAAAGAAAGTTAGGCTTGATAACGCTGGTGAATTCACTTCACAAGCTTTTAATAGCTATTGTATGTCAATGGGAATCGATGTTGAGCATCCGGTCCCCCATGTACATACACAAAATGGCATGGCTGAATATTTGATTAAGCGTCTGCAACTCATTACTAGACCATTGATATTGAGAACAAAGCTCCCAATTTCTATATGGGGTCATACTATCTTGCATGCTGCGTTATTGGTCCAGATAAGACCAAGCGCATATAATAAATATTGCCCTTTATAATTAACATCTGGCCAAGAGCCAAATGTATTCCATCTCCGTGTTTTTGGTTGTGTGGTTTATGTTCATATAGCCCCACCGCAAAGAAAAAAAAATGGGGCCACAAAGGAGATTGGGTATATACGTTGGTTATACATCACCAAGTATAATTCGGTATCTTGAACCACAAACTGGTGATATGTTTACGGCTCGTTTTGCCGATTGTCATTTTAATGAAGATGAATTTCCAGCGTTAGGGGGAGGAATTAGAGAAATTCCAAAAGATGTTACATGGTGCACATCGTCTTTGTTGCACCTAGTCCCTCTACAAATCAACGCAAACTGGAAGTTCAGAAAATTGTACATTTACAAAATATGGCAAATCAATTACCAGATGCGTTCACTGATACAAAAAGGGTGACAAAATCATAGACCCCCGCTGTAAATGCTCTATCAAAATTAATGTTCTTGAAGAACATATTGATGGTAATAGAGCAAATGAACCGAGAGTTCAGTTGAAAAGGGGAAGGCCAATTGGTTCTAAAAATCCCCGAAAGAAANGAAAAAAAACAAATTAATCTCCAATTAATTATCATTTAAACAATTTCGTTTGATATTTTCAACTTAAAACCTCTAAAATCTACTATGATTTAATATTTTTTTCTAAATTTTCTATTTTCTGATTTTTTTCTACAAAATAATTGGTGTTTGATAGCATGTTTAATTGTATAGATAAATTATGGAAATATCTTTAATGAAACATGTTTGGCTACAAAAGAAATGTTCATGTTTTAATAGTATGGATAAATTGTACATAAATCCATATACCAATAATAACCCTTAAAAACAAAAATTTCTTCATTTCATTATTGTATAGTCGAAACAATCACCTGGTTTAAGGATGAGTACACTTACAAATTACAAGCAACAAATGAATTAGTTTTTTTAGCAAATAAGAAAAAGGTTGATTAATCTCCAATTAAGAGAATCATTGTTGATAAGAGAACTCAGAAGGCATTCTTCTTACCAATAAGCCATAACCAATCCAAAGCAACTCCTGCAAATATTCCTCCTAACAGAAAAATCACTAGCAAGTTCCCTAACGCATTCTGCTCCGGACCCTTCACAAAAACAAAGCCAAATTTTTTTCATGAAATCAGAACAAGTGTGAGATTCATTGTTTTAATATCAAACAAAGCTTTTTTTGTTTTGGAGAGTTTGTGTTTAAATATTCAAACATAGTGTTGTTATCATTAAATAACACACACTAGGATGTTGTGTGTTTGGTCTAAATACGCAATCAAATCCGTAATCTCTCTATTTAGGAAAAGGTGCAAGTAGATTACCTTGTAGCCTTTAGGAGCTGTGGTGAGAATGCAAACGGTGAGGTGTCCATTAGTTAATCCCAAAACAGAAACGAGTATAATCATCCATCCTTTATCACCATATTTTGCGGTGAAGTAGAATGCCGGAATGAGGAGAAAACGCGACAAAACCGCATAAGTGAGTCCTTTTCGATTCTCAATATTGAGCCATTTCACCAGCGGCGTGTACCTCCCGACCAAATCCCAACAATTGTACATCGCTACTAGGACAAGCGCGTACCAAGCGCCAAGCCCGTGTTGTCCCGTGTTCTCGTATAAGAAGCCGGGAAAAATGGATAGTGTCAAAACGTAGATGAGGAATAGATTCACTGCATAGTCTATGTTTTGAAGCAATAGCTCTTTGTTGCTTAGCCTTTGATTCTTGGAATCATCATCAGTCTGCATAGAGGAATCAAGAAGCTAAACAACGATTAAGAGTGAAGAATCTTAGTAAAACAAGAATCAAGGAAGAAGGTTCTTGAGGAATCTTTTAAAAGAAACCAAGAAAGGGAAGATGTTTAAGGAATCTGAAGTTACCAAATCTGATTGATTTTGGATACCAGCAGCAGCCAGATCAGCATAAACAGTTTTAGATCCTTCAGAAGCGGCCTTTCTTCGATAATACTTGACGATGGGGAGTTTCGGGAACACATACGCGTAAAGCATCACGCAGAGAAACTCTATGAATGTTGAGATTGCTAAGAATATCACTGCAAAAAAGGAAAAACAAAAAAAGCAAAGCAAGAAATGAAGTTTTTAAACACTTGGAAGCTATCGGGTTTTAGGATTTAAGATCTTCGGAAAATGTTAAACTCACTTGCTCCTTTCCGTTGACCGTCGTTTGAGTTGTCAAAGGCTGCTTTAGTTATTAGTCTAAGCCCTGAAGTTAGAGTACCAGCTACAGCCAAGCCGCCCATGAATGACTACAAAGAAGCAAAAATATGCATCTCTAGTAAAATCTGTATAATCTAAACCGAGATCTTGAAACTTTGTTACAAATTGATAAACCTGGATGAATTCAGGGCACATCAATGATAAATCACCGATCATTCCTCCTTGAACGGTAGCATCCGCGAGGCCAAATGAAGCAACGATTGCACATAAACCGATATAAGGTCCGATTCCACCGCGTCCTTTTGTGGTCAAGTCCAACTGTTTTTGAGTTTTTATCTTAGAGTCTTGAGTCCTTAATCAAAATTCAGTTTCATTATGTAAGAGAAAAAACTTACGACTATTAGCAAGAACGTTGATATTGTGAATAGAATGTAACCAAACAGGTTACGTGTCCGGGTATTGATTTTCGATTCGTGGTATGCGAGGATCACGATTGTTCCAAGCGCAAACGGTTGGTATACAAGTGGTAGTACCCTTGAAGGATGATAATCCTACAAAGAACTTTTTTCTTAGATAACCAAAAACAGAACATCAGATTTCAAAAACCAACTAGGAATCTGGGAATTGACCGAACCGGGAAAACTTGGTAGTAGTAATCTGCGATAGTGAGCATACTGTTCCAAGAAACGAGAGCTCCGATTCCAAGAATACAGCAAACAACCGTTGCTTGAAACTTCCCCTGTTTTTCATAAACAAGAATTTTGAGTTTTAAATTCAGAAAACAATGAAAGAAATTGGATCTGAGTTCTGGGTTTTGTGGAAACTTACCTGAAGCATCTCACGAGCTTGGTTCTCGTATCTATCCGCCATTTTCAAATAGTTACAGAGAGCTCAAAAGAACACAACCCTGTTTCAAGATTCAAGAGTTGGATCGAACCCAGAACAAGATGATGTTTTATTCTCTTCTGGGTGAGCAAAAGCTACATATACACTTACTTGGAACTTAGCACATTACGAGCAAAGCTTTCGTGTAGATTCAAAACAAGATTCTTAAAACATGGAGAAGAGCGATTAAAATAATAGAGACATTAAATGTTTGACAGGATAAAATAAGACTAAGAAGAAAAGAAAAAGAAAAAGAAACAGAATCAAAAGATTAATTAAAGAATCCAAAGTGTGAAAGCTTTTTTAGTTTCTATATTCAGTCGACTGGAATACGGTGTAGACTTTGTAGTCTGAAAGCAAAACTTTCCTCGAGAAAATTCATTTAATGATTAACATCCACATATCTTTGAGGAAAATAATTATATTTTTTGGGGGTTGAGTGCCTAAAACCCTCACTCACTCATAGAATTCTAATTATTTTTCCATAAACTATTTACCTACTTATTAATTTTCTTAAACTTATAACTTTCAATTCTAAACCACATAATTTATTTTATTTTGTTTAATTCCACCTCTCTAATCAAAATTATAAAATCGAGTTTAAGTAAACGATCGCGTTTAATAAACAATGATTGCCCATAATAAAAAAAACTCGATCCAACTTAAAAAAAAAACGACCGTTTTTGAAAAAAACAAAATACCCGATTTGAGCTATATTTCACGACAAATAATTAGGGAAAACTTGATTTTGAGTTTGGAGTACAAATTCGGTATCGATGAGATAGAAGACGTGAGATTTGAGTTTGGATTTGAGTTTCACGACACTAAAAATATTCATGTGGTTTCTCTTGCTATCTTCTTTTGGATTTTGGGTGTGATTGTCTACTTTCATGAATCTCTATATGGAATTTTGGTTTTTATGAATAAAATATATTATATCTCATTGATACTGAATTTGTGTTTTTCTGATTTTGATCGGACCGAATTGAGGTAGAAGACGAAGTTGTCCTGAAACTCAAAATCATGTTTTCCCCAATTATTTGTCGTGAAGCATAGTTTAAGCCGGGTCTGTTTTTTTTTTTACAAAAACGGGTTGGGTTTTTTCAAGTCGGATCGGGTTTTTTTTATTATGGACAATCAGTGTTTATTAAACGTGTTTTCGTTTACTTTAACTCGATTTTATGATTTTGATTAAAGAGATAGAATTAAACATAATAAAATAGATTAAATGGTCTAGAATTAAAAATTATAAATTTGGGTGAATTAATAAAGAAGTAAATAGTTTGGAAGAAAATAATTTTTAGGGGGAGGAGGAATTTTTAGGCAAACAACCCTATTTTTTTCGATCGCCAAAATTATCAAATAATACTCCGTATTGTTTCGTGAGATAAAGTATACGTATCTATTTTTATTTTTTTTTCGGAAATATATCACACAAACTTTTGAATCCTTTAGAAAGACTTTTAAGTATTTTTGGAAAACATATTTTATTTTAGCATTTTAGGAAATTCCTCGTACTATGAAAATTTTAAAATAAATAGTTTTTTTTTTGATAACCTAGGCTGTCCGGTCGACATTCTACTGGAGAGATAGGGACTGACTACCACATGCCAAACCAGTAAGAATTCGCCTCTTTCGACTATTGCCTAGAGTGAGTTGGCCCAACTGACAAAGCTTCCTCACGGGTTTTCAACTGGGCCGAAGCCCAGTGCCAGCTTCCACACATGGTCGTGATTAATGTTTCGAGCACCAGCGCATAGGGAAAATCGAACCCGGGTTCCCTTTTGGTGGAACAATCTCACCTCCCAACTACCACTCGACCACGCCCATGTGAGCAAAATATATAGTTTTTGATGTCAAAAAATAAAAAATAAATAGTTTTCTGTAAATTATTCAAGTATCGGTTGAATACATATTTGAATCAAAATCATCACATGACACATTATTATAGATTTTAGAAATAGTAATTAACAAGATGGCCAGATGGGTCTAAACTAGTCGCCAAACTAGTCGTAATCGTAAGTGACAAAAAAAAAATTAAAATGGATTAAGCATTGGTGAGGTTTGGACAAGTGAAACACAATTTTGCCAATTTGGTGAAGCATTAAATTGACTCCACCTCAATTTGAAATTACATAAAAAAAAAACATTTTTATGACTATATGGTTGGAGCCACCAATCCTCTCATTTGCCGCCATAACAGGGTTGGATCCGTCGTAGTTAATTGCACAAAAGGACTTTAGATCGGTCTATTTTTGAAAAAACAAAAAGATGTCATAAAGGTTTGTTCAAAATTAATATTGATGTCATTAAGGTTTGTTCAAAAGTATAGAAGAACGGTTTGTAATAAACCACCATATCCTATATATTAAAGATGAAGGTATTCGAAACAAATTGTTATCTTGCGGACCAAATACTATTAGTTATCAAAGTCCGTGAAGCCAAATACGTTCACATGTGAATCATTGATGATGAGACCTCAAAAGGCATTTTTCTTACCAATAAGCCATAACCAACCCAAAGAAATTCCTGTAAGTGCTCCTCCTAATATAAAAGTCACCAGCAAATTCCCCAATGCGTTCTTCTCCGGACCCTTCACAATATACAAAATCAAAATAAATATGTAGGTAAAAATTGATTGTTTATAATTGTGTTTTGTGTTTGTAGTTGTAAAAAAGAAACAATCAAAACCCGTAGGAAGAGTAGATAGATTACCTTGTATCCTTTAGGAGCTATGGTGAGAATGCAAACAGTGAGATGTCCCGTAGTTAATCCCAAAACAGAAATGAGCATAATCATCCATCCTTTATCACCATATTTCGCGGTGAAGTAGAATGCCGGAATGAGTAAATAACGGGAGAAAACCGCAATCGTTAGTGCTTTTCTATTCTCAACCTTCAGCCATTTCACCAACGGCATGTACCTCCCGACCAAATCCCAAAAATTGTAAACCGCTACTAGGACAAGCGCATACCAAGTGCCTAACCCGTGTTGTCCAGTGTTCTCGTATAAGAACCCGGGAAAAATGGATAATGTCGAAACGTAGATGAGGAATAGATTCACTGCATAGTCTACGTTTTGAAGCAATAGCTCTTTTTTTCTTAGCCTTTGATTCTTGGAATCATCATCCGTCTGCACAGAAAAATCAAGAAATTAAACAATGCTCTAGAGTGAAGAATCTACAAGAAAAAGAAGAATCAAGGGAGATAGATTCTTGACGAATCTTGTAAAAGAAACCGACAAAGGAAAGACTCTTGAGGAATCTGAAGTTACCAAATCAGATTGATTTTGGATTCCAGCAGCAGCCAAATCAGCATAAACAGTTTTAGATCCTTCAGAAGCGGCCTTTCTTCGATAATATTTAACGATGGGGAGTTTTGGGAACACATACGCGTAAAGCATCACGCAGAGAAACTCTATGAATGTTGAGATTGCTAAGAATATCACTGCACATGGAAAAAAGCAAAGCAAGAAATGAAACTTCAAAACACTTTGAAAATATTGAATTTTCCGGATTTGAGATCTCCCAAAAAATGTTAAAACTAACTTGCTCCTTTTCGTAGACGGTCGTTTGATTTCTCAAAGGCTGCTTTAGTTATTAGCCTAAGCGCTGAGGTTAGAGCACCAGCTACAGCCAAACCGGCCATGAATGACTACAAAGAAGCAAATAAGATGTATATATAATAAAAAACCGGTTTATCTAAACCGATTCATCTAAACCAGAGACCTTGAATCTGTTAGAATTTACTCCCTCCGTTCTAAATTAAACGAAGTTTTAGAGATTTTTTTTTTCCACAATTAAGTGATGTTTTCACTAACCAATGCAAAATTAAATAATTTTTTATTATTTTTGACCAATTACATTTTATAGACTATTTGTTCATTGGTTCAGATGAATAATAAATGAGGTTTTAGTATAGAAAAAAACAAAAAATAATTATTTCCTTAATTTGTGTGCATACTACTAAAACACCACTTAATTCAGAATAGAGGGAGTATTAAACCTGGATGAGTTCAGGGCACATCAAAGATAAATCACCGATCATTCCCCCTTTAACAGTAGCATCCGCGATGCCAAAAAAAGATACGATTGCACATAAACCGATATAAGGTCCGATTCCACCGCGTCCTTGTGTTGTCAGATCCAACTGTTTTTGAGTTTCTTAGAGTCTTGAGTCCATAATCAAAATTCAGTTTCCATAAGAAAGATTAATGTAAGATTAAGGCTTTAAATAAATACTTACGACTATGAGCAAGAATGTGGATATAGTGAATAGAATGTAACCGATTAGGATACGTTTTCGAGTATTGATTTTCGATTCGTGGTATGCGAGAATGACTATTGTTCCAAGCGCAAATGGTTGGTATACAAGTGGAAGAACTCTTGAAGGATGATTAGCCTACAAAAAATATGGTTCTGACTTTTAGAAATAATAGATTAAAATCTACATCGGAGAATCATACTTTTTTCTTAGATGACATATATTCGTTTTGCAGCAAATTAATTCTCTTGTCCTAAAGCTAACTCATCCGCGAACGCAATATATTGGGCTATAATATATTTAGCTAGATACGGTTAGATACGAGCCCATCAGATATAGAAAATATTGATGTGTATATATATTATTGTACATCGATGAATAAACACAACAGAGATTACACCTTATTTCACAATATGTTTGAAATTATCATCTCATGCATTTCATAAACATTTACTATGGCTCCAAATTCATGATCAAACCAATGTTGGTATGATTTTTTATGGTTCTATAAGACAATGACTTCATGATCTCTATATTGCCTTGTTTATATTTCTTATACAAACTTCTTATCAGCCCAAACAAGCGTTATTCAGATCCAAAAATTCGCATCTAGTATCAATTCCATCAATAAAATATTTCTTGTCTTTGTTGGTTTCACTTGAACTTAACAAAAACTCTTCTATCTGATATTTTAGTAAGCGTTCTTCTTGACTTCTTCACCATTTTGTTTTTCCTTTGATTAGTATAATTGATTACAAACTACTGATGAAAAATTAATGATGATGTCACGTGGCATGAGAGGTAGACATGAATTACTATTCTATTTTTCTCTATATCTACATGGCATGAGTCATGAGAGAGGTAGAAGGAATTACTATTCTATTTTTCTATATCCTATGTTGTGTATTTAAAATAACAATAGTATAGACCATTGCATTTTTATTTATAATCATTATTCATTTTTGAAAAATAATTCATACATAAATCAACTTCAAATATAATATATTAAACCATAAACCCAAACAAAAAAAGAGTTTCAAATCCTATAAATAATCTCAAAAACTTGAAATGGTGTTTAAGTTTTAAAAAATAGAATGGAACCTATTGTTTTCTATAGAAACATGTAGAATATAATGATATTTGTTAGGGGCATAATGGCATTCAATACATATTATATATAGAATATTAGAACCAATTTTCTTTATTGTTTTAATTGTTTTAGGCTATTTGGCTATTGGATATGATTTTTCTTTATTGTTTTAATTGTTTTAGGCTAACCGGCATGTTGTGGCTCAAAATGATGACAAAAAAAAAAATTATTTAATTATTTAATTTCAGTTATAAATCTTAGGTATTAATTAGTTATCAATATTAATTTAAAATAAAATCATAATATTTATTTAAATTCGAAATTTTGTTTTTTATTATAATTCTATCAAACTTTTTTATAGAGTTGTTTACCAAATATTAATTTTACGCAAATTTACCTTTTAAATAATAATTCTTGGTCGTCGAAAAAAAAACCATAACACTTGACCCAAAAAACATAAAATTTTAATTTTTTAATTTAATTTTTTAATTTTTAATTTTGTTAATACATTTTTTGATTCTTCTTCCTCCTAAGATTTGATGAGAAATGAATCTGTTCCGTAATTCCCCATAGAAGAATGATGAAAAGAAATTACTTCCCAAATATTTTTTTTTTAAAATGTAGTTATTTTATGAAGAGGAATTCAACTACCTCCTCATTCAAAACCAACATTTTCTTTGACAACAAAAACAAAACATCAGATATCAATATGGGAATTGACCGAACCGAAACAGAAACCGAACCGGGAAAACTTGGTAGTAGTAATCTGCGATAGTGAGCATACTGTTCCAAGAAACAAGAGATCCAATTCCAAGTATACAGCAAACAGCCATTGCTTGAAACTTCCCCTGTATTTTTTTTAATTCAGACGTAAATAACAATTTGAGGGACAACAATGAAATATTTAGGATCTGAGTTTTGGCGACTTACCTGACGCTTCTCAGGAGCTTGGTTCTCAAATCTATCCGCCATTTTCAGATAATTACAGAGAGCTCAAAAGAATATAACCCTGTTTCAAGATTCAAGAACTAAGAAAAGGTTCAAAAAAAAAAAAAAGATTCAGGAACTGGATCGAACATAACATGATGTATATTTTTTTTTTCTTTGGGTTCAAAAGCTACAAAAGCTACAGATCACTTACTTGGAACTTAGCACATGAGGTTTTTGAAAAGTCAACGAGTTTGTTGATTTCATTACGAGCAAAGCTTTCATGTAGATTAAAAATAAGATTCTTGATACATAGAGACGAGTACTGACCCCAAAAAAAAAAAAACATGGAAACAAATAAATGTAGGTTTACAAGGTCTGACAGCAATTCGGAGAGGATAAAATAAGACTCAAAAGTTTGGCATACCCTAAGGAGGGTCTGATCAAGGTTTGGCACCTTTTTTTATTTATTTCCATTATATAATTTCCCTTTACGTCAATTTAATAACACCAGAGATTTTAACAAATAGAAAATTTTGAGAGGATGAAATATGTTAATAGAAAATTTTGAGAGGATGAAATAAGACTCAAAAGAAAATAAAAAGAAACATAATTAAAAAAAAAAATTGCTATATTATTATCTTATTCATTTGGTTTGTTTTAAAGTTTTCTTTATATAAGGTCCCATCAAACTTTATTTCTCTTAGGATTAGGATCCCTTACTCGACTTTCTTTAATGGATGTTTTTTTTTTGGGTCATCTAAACTTTTATCGGAAGTTACAAAAACTCTTACGTCCAAAGGAGAGAAGTTAATCTGGTAGTATTTGACATCCCGTTACGTGAAAGTCAATCTGGTAATTAAATTTTAGGCCAAAATAAATTTGCTTCAAGATAGACTTATTAAATTTACTAAAAAGTCTACCGCCACATAGATAAATAAGTATGCGGAAAGTAAATAAATCTATGGCAGATTTTCACGACATGAAAAATCTGTCACATTTTCAATAAATCTGTTGCGTTGTACTCAGATAAACAAAAACCAACGGCAGCAACCGAGCACCTTAGGCTCTGTTCGTTTGTGAATCTGGGTGTCGCGTCTAAAAACTGCATCTAGACGCAGTATTTGGACGCAGCAGCCAGACACAGTTCGTTTATGTATTTAGCTTTTGCATCTAGAAATTGTATCTAGATGCAGTTTTGTTTGTTTGTGTGTTTGCATATTTTATTTGGATGCATTTTTAAACCAAATGACCAAAAAGGACATGTTCTATCTTTATAACAATTTGTTTAATCTAAAGTATATTTACAACTAAATAATTAATATTTAAATAACTTTTAAAAGTAGCTTTAATGAAATAATTATATTAAAAAAAAATTTAAATTTTAAATAACAATAAATAAATATTTTTTCAAAAAAATTGTTTTTGCGGTTTTGGCAGGAAACCGCTATTTTACGGTTTTGGAAGGAAACCGCTATTTTGCAGGAAACCGCTATTTTACGGTTTTGGCGGGAAACCGCTATTTTGCGATTTTGGTTGGAAACCGTTATTTTGCGGTTTTGGGGGGAAACAACTTTTTGCGGTTTTGGCGGAAAACAACTATTTTACGGTTTTGGCGGGAAATTTCTATTTTTGGTTTTGGCGGGAAACCGCTATTTTGCGGTTTTGGCGGAAAACCGTTATTTTACGGTTTTGGCGGGAAACCGCTTGTTTACGGTTTTGGCGGGAAACCACTATTTTGCGGTTTTGGCGCGAAACCGCTATTTTGCGGTTTTTGGCGGGAAACCGTTATTTTACTGTTTTGGCGGGAAAACGTTTTTTACGGTTTTGCGGGAAACCACTATTTTGCGGTTTTGGCGGAAAACCATTTTTTTGCGGTTTTGGCGAGAAACCGCTTTTTACGGTTTTGGCGGGAAAACGCTTTTTACGGTTTTGCAGGAAACCACTATTTTGCGGTTTTGGCGGGAAACCACTTTTTTGCGGTTTTGGCGAGAAACCGCTTTTTACGGTTTTGGCGGGAAACCGTTATTTTGCGGTTTTGGCGGGAAACCGCTATTTTGCGGTTTTGGCGGGAAACCGCTATTTTGCGGTTTTGGCGAGAAACCGCTATTTTGCGGTTTTGGCGGGAAACCGTTTTTTGCGATTTTGGCGGGAATCCGCTATTTTGCGATATTGTCGGGAAACCGCTATTTTGCGGTATTGGCGGGAAACCGCTATTTTACGGTTTTGGCGGGAAACCGCTATTTTACGGTTTTGGCGGGAAACCGCTATTTTGCAATTTTGGCACGAAACCATTATTTTGTGGTTTTGGCAAGAAAACCGCTATTTTGCGGTTTTAGAAGGAAAACCGATATTTTGCGGTTTTGGCGGGAAACCACTATTTTGCGATTTTTGTGGGGAACTGATTTTTGCGGTTTTGAGGTAATTTTTTTTTCTTAAAAAATAATAAAATATAAATATTTTAAGTTTTGATTATAAATGGGGGTATTTTAGACTTTTGTAACTTTGGATGCACTTTGGTGCATCCAAACTCTAGTTTCAAGTGCATCCAAAATATCCAATTATTTTGGATGCATTTCATTTTGCATCCAGTTTTTACATCCAGATGCATTTCTTATTTTGATAAAAACGAACTGCATCTCATATCTGCATCTAGACGCAGTTGCTGGATGAACAAAAGAACAGACCCTTAATCGATGTTTTTTTATTCTACTTAATTTTTTTTAATCTTTTTGGATTATCACGATCATATCCAGTGGATATTCTTATCGATTTCTTTAACTTTAAGAAACTTTTTGAAGTTCCCAAATATTATTAGATTTTTTTTCAGAAACATCGGGAGCTTAGAGAAACTGTAAGAAGCTTCCATAAAAATGATAGAAGTTTTTGCGACTGTTTTTCTTCTAATCTCCGTCAACACACAAATTTACATGTGACATTGTTTCATTGGTGCTTCAGTGGTGAATTTATGTTTCTCAACATATAGGCTTCTGATTGGTGACCACTATAGAAACAAGAGAATAGGAATGAGAGGAAAAGAGAATGAAAGGGAATAGAAAAAAAAATAAACTAAGAAACCAAAATGAATAAAATGCATAAAATAAAGGGAGATTTGCTAGAATAAACGTAATTAAAGTTTTAATTACTAAAATAACATTTATTTTTGTTGGTTATTCTAGTAAATTTATTACCCAAATTGCTCTTTTGAACATGTGAAAAAATTATTACATAAATACCATTACTAAATTATTTCCAGCTCAGCAAAAAGTACATTTATTTATGGAAATGCCATCACTTCTGTCGATTCCAAGTAAGTATGTCATAACAATGTGTCGTACTAATGGTGGCAGATTTTTAATATTTTAGTAGACTTAATTTCGACCGATAGATTTAATGACAAACGAAAAATTTATATGCATAAGTCTATCTTTTGACTTAACCGATTTGTTTTTCCATCAGACTTAACGACAAACGGATAAGTCTCTCATATGGCATTACATATTTTTATTTTTTCGTCAGATTTAATTTTATTTGGCATACTTAATTTTTCTCGACAGACTTATTACATAAGTTTGCAAGACAACGCAACAGATTTATTGAAAATGTGAGATTTTTCATGTCGTGATGAAAATCTGCCATAGATTTATTTACTTTCCGCATACTTATTTATCTATGTGGCGGTAGACATTATAGTAAATTTAATAAGTCTATCTTGAAGCAGATTTATTTTGGCCTAAAATTTAATTATCAGATTGACTTTCACGTAACGGGATGTCAAATAGGGCCAAAGTCCTAAAGCCGGCTCGAAAAGCCCGAAAATAAACATTTTGATTAAGTTAGAGGTTTTGTTTAAGAAATTTTTTAAAATATGAACTATTTCCTATATATTTTTCATTGATAAAAAACCTTAATTTCCTAGTTTTGTCTTATTATAAATCTCAGAGTTTACATTTAGTATTGATGTGGATGTCTTGAACAAATATAGAAATTGTCTTCTACCTAGACACGCTGAAACATTGATTTGTACACGCACTTGGTTGGATAGATTTAAGTTTCGTGATCCAAGCAACATTATATATCATTCATTCTATTTACTTAATATTATTAAAATCATTATCTATAGACTTTCAGTGATATTTCTATACGATTAATACATGTCAAAGAAAAGCTCGAAAAGCCCTTATAGCCCTGTTCGGGCCAGGATTTAAAATATATGCCCGATTTTTTTTCCGGGCCAGATTCAAATATATGAGAACTTTACGGGTTTCGGGGCGGGCCGGGCCGAACCAGCCCGATTGACATCCCTAATAACACTTACAAATTACAAGCAACAAATGAATTAGTTTTTTTTAGCATATAAGAACAAGGTTGATTAATCTCCAATTAAGAGAATCATTGTTGATAAGAGAACTCAGAAGGCATTTTTCTTACCAATAAGCCATAACCAACCCAAAGAAACTCCTACAAGTGCTCCTCCTAAAATGAAAATCACCAGCAAATTCCCTAACGCATTCTTCTCCGGACCCTTCACAAAATACAAATTCAGAATAAATATGTCGGTAAAAGTTGATTGTTCATAATTGTGTTTGTGTTTGCATTTCCATGTGAAAACGATTGTTATAATTTGTATTAAAATAGTATAGTTAATAATTACTATTTGATTTTCAAATAATCATTTTCAAATTTTAAACATAAAAAACAAAAAGATAAACGTTCATCTGCCTTCACTACAAGAAAACAGCGTTTTAACGACTACATGTGGCGACTACAACATTAGTCGCTACGATTTGTGACTAATTAGCAACTATTTTATGACTATTTGGCGACTAGTAAGGTTTAGTCGTAATGTTGTCGCTGTTTTACGACCAAACAGAATAGTCGCTATAGTAGTCGCTATTTTACGACTATTATATGACTATTTGAAGCTCAGTCGCCAAATTACGACTACGGTTACGACTAATATTACGATGGGACTTAGTAGTCGCAGAATAGTCGCCAAATTAGCGATTAATATGCGACTATTTAGGCGGATCGCATAGCAGTCGGTAAACAGTCGTACAAAACCGGTGAAAAACACGTGTTATTTATTGTTTGGGTTGGTGCACCGGTTTTGTGTGACTACAATATGTAATCGCCTTTCAGACGCCATGTTGTCGCTATGTAGTCGGCAAAATCGTCTATATAAACAAAATTTACCCTATTTCTTCTCCTCATTCGATCTTAAACACAAAACAATCATATTTCTTCTCCTCATTCGATTTTAAACACAAAATCAAACATATTTCTTCTGCTCATTCGATTTATTAGTTATAAAATGTCGGAAAATTACAATAATAGTAATTTCCGGGAGTGGATGTATAATAGGTTCGATGAAGAGACGGAAAATTTCTCGGAACAGTTCAGAACGGGGGTGGAGCAATTCATGACATTTGCAAATAGCCAGCCTCTAACACATAGTAATGGCGGTAAGTTTTTCTGTCCTTGTAGTGTTTGCAAGAACGAGAAATTTATCCCGGGGACAAGAATTTGGAATCATATTTATAGCAAAGGATTTATGCCAGATTATTATGTTTGGTATAAGCATGGGGAAGAATTCAATATGGCGGATTTAGGATCGAGTTATATTGATACGACGTATATAGGTGGGAGTGAAGAAGTGGGTAATGTAGTAGAAGATAGATATGTGGATATGGTGAATGATGCATTTCGTGATAACGTGAGTTTTGATAACTATCATCAAGGTGGTAGTAGTTATCAGAATGTAGAAGAACCGGTACGTAACCATTCAAAGAAATTCTACGACTTGTTAGAAGGTGCAAATAATCCACTATACGATGGTTGTCGTGAAGGTCACTCGCAGTTATCCTTAGCTGCTCGAGTCATGCAAAATAAGGCAGAATATAATATGAGTGAAAAGTTAGTGGATTCGGTTTGCGGAATCTTGACAGAATATTTACCAGAAGGAAACAAGTCAACTGGTTCACATTACGAGACAGAAAAATTGATGCGCAATTTAGGTCTCCCATATCATACAATTGATGTTTGTATTAACAATTGTATGATCTTCTGGAAAAAAGACGAGAAGGAAGATAAATGTCTGTTTTGTGGAAAACAAAGATGGAAGCCTAAGAACGACCGGCGTATAACCAACGTACCATACAGTCGTATGTGGTATCTATCTATTGCTGACAGATTAAAGAGAATGTATCAAAGCGAGAAGACTGCAACGGCAATGAGATGGCATGCCGAGCACCAAACAAAGGAGGGAGAAATGGGTCATCCTTCTGATGCGGCGGAGTAGAGATATTTTCAAGATCAACATCCCCGGTTTGCCGAAGAACCGCGTAACGTTTATCTTGGATTATGTACCGATGGGTTCAATCCATTTGGCATGTCTCGTAATCATTCGTTGTGGCATGTGATCTTGACGCCATATAATTTACCCCCGGGTATGTGCATGAATACAGAGTATTTATTTCTTACAATTCTGAATTCTGGGCCAAATCATCTGCGAGCTAGTCTCGATATCTTCCTCCGACCTCTTATTGATGAGTTAAAAGAGTTGTGGTCTAATGGCGTCGATGCATACGATGTGTCCTTGAATCAAAATTTTAATCTAAAAGCAGTGCTGATGTGGACGATAAGCGACTTTCCGGCGTATAGCACGTTATCCGGATGGACAACCCATGGTAAATTGTCTTGTCCAGTTTGCATGGAAGATACAAAGTCTTTTTATCTACCTAATGAAAGGAAGACATGTTGGTTTGATTGTCACCGAAGATTTCTTCCTCTTGGTCATCCACTGAGGAGGAATAAAAAAGACTTCCTAAAGGGAAAAGACGCTTCGAGAGAGTACCCACCTCCATCTTTGACCGGTGAGCAAGTTTATTTCGAGCGGTTGGCTGGTGTAAATCCATCGAAAACAAAGGATGTTGGTGGAAACGGTCACGAAAAGAAGAATCTGGGCTATGGGAAGCACCATAACTGGCACAAGGAAAGCATATTTTGGGAGTTGCCGTACTGGAGGGACCTCAACCTCCGTCATTGTCTTGATGTGATGCATATAGAGAAGAATTTTTTTGACAACATCATTAATACTCTAATGAGTGTGAAGGGTAAATCGAAAGACAACATCATGTCAAGATTGGATATAGAACGATTTTGTTCTCGGCCACACTTACATATTGATAGTGAGGGTAAAGCTCCTTTCCCATCCTTCACATTGACAGAAGAAGCCAGAAAAAGTTTACTGGAATGTGTGAAACATGCAGTTAAGTTCCCAGATGGATATTCGTCAGACTTAGCTAGTTGTGTTGATATGGACAACCAAAAATTTTCAGGCATGAAGAGTCATGACTGCCATGTCTTTATGGAGCGGTTACTTCCATTTATCTTTGCAGATCTCCTAGACCGGAATGTCCACCTTGCGTTATCAGGTACTAATTATGACTATTTCTGTATTGTATCTATATAGTAACCTCATGAAATTTTCACGTATATTGTAGGGGTTGGAGCATTTTTCCGAGACTTATGTTCGAGAACTTTGCATGAAAGTCGCGTTCAAATTTTGAAACAGAACATAGTTTTAATCCTATGCAATTTGGAAAAGATATTTCCACCTTCATTTTTCGATGTGATGGAGCACATGCCTATACATCTCCTATACGAAGTTGAATTAGGAGGCCCTGTCCAGTATAGGTGGATGTATCCTTTTGAAATGTTTTTCAAAAAGTTGAAAGGAAAAGCAAAGAACAAAAGATATGCGGCAGGATCGATTGTTGAATCATATATCAATGACGAGATTGCTTATTTCTCAGAGCACTACTTTGCTGCGAATATACAAACGAAATCAAGGTAAATGCTAAAATCAATCACATCATGTCCACTTTGGCATTTAATTTGTATAGACGTCCTATGTATTTTAATGTGAATTACTTTTCTATTAATTTGGTCAGGTTAACAAGATTCGATGAAGGTGAAGTCCCCGTATATCATGTCCCTGGAGTACCTTCGATATTTACTCAAGTAGGCCGTCCAAGTGGAGAAATGCATGAAATATGGCTCTCAGAGAGAGACTATCAATGTGCACATGCATATGTTTTACGAAATTGTGACTATTTTCAGCCAATTGAGAGGTATATAAGTAGGCATCTCTCTCAGATTACGTTTTACTAAATATAATCCTTGTTTAATTTCTCATATTTGTGTTGGTCTTGTGTAGAATGTTCGAGGAATTTATTTCTGCAAAATATCCAGGATTTTCCGAAAAAGAACTCTCTACGAAAAGAGCTGATGAATATCATTTATGGGTGAAAGAATATGTATGTCTAAAAAAAATAACTTATAACTATGCATATATTTATACTTATATATTTATGCTATTTTTATATATATGCAGGTTTCTTACTGGAACCCCACGAATTTATTTCCTACTTGGGTTCAAGAGATAGTCCATGGACCTTTAAATAAGGTCAAAACCTGGCCAATGTATTTTACAAGAGGCTATTTGTTTCATACGAAAAATCACGGCGCTGGACGAAAGACATGTAACTATGGGGTCTGTGTTAAAGGTCAAAATTACACTGATGCATCTGATGAAGCGGATTTCTACGGGACCTTAAATGATATCATAGAACTCGAGTACGAGGTGATTGTCAATTTGAGAATCACATTTTTTAAGTGTAATTGGTATGACCCTGTTATCGGTAGAGGCACTCGGAGGAGCAATGGTGGTGTTGTAGACGTTCTTTCATCGAGAAAATACAATAAATACGAACCATTTATTCTAGGTACGTACTTATTAATGTCGATATCGTATATATATATATACTGATGTATAACTTATTTATACATTTTTATATTGCAAACAGCCTCACAAGCAGATCAAGTTTGTTATATTCCGTACCCATACACAAAGAAACCGAAGCAGTTGTGGCTCAATGTTCTAAAAGTGAATCCGACGGGAAACATTTCTGGGGAATATGAACAAAAGGAACCGACTCTTTTGCAAACAGAAAATGATGATGCTGTATTGATGACTACAATTGAATATCTCGTATTTGACAATTTCGTACAAGGAGACCAAATAAACCTCGATTACGATATCGGAGATGCAGAATCAGAAGATGAATTTCAGTGTAATTTGTCGTCTTCTGATGAAGAATCAGATGACGAAGAACCCTACTAAGTAACTATGTTACTTATGTCACAATTTCAGTGTAATTTGTCTTTTATATTATTTATCGTATAATAATATAAATAACTCGACCAGATGAATTTCAGTGTAATTTTTCGTCTTGCGATCTTTACCACTAGGCCATAGTATTTAATCGGTATTTATCACACACACACATTTATAACTCTACCAAATGTATTCAGGATAAAAAAAAAACCTGTCCTCAACCGGATTCGGATGAACATGTTTGCGATCTTTTCCGCTAGCCAATAGTCTTTAATTGGTATTTATCACACACACACATTTATAACTCTACCAGATGTATTCACGAAAAAAAAACAAAATATGTCCTTCACAGGACTCGAACCCGGGTGAAGAGAAACATGTGTGCGTCTTTACCATTAGGCCATAGTCTTTAATCGGTTTATAACACACATACAAATTATTAAGTTGACCTGATTTATTCAGATTAAACAAAAAAACCTACGAAAGCCCTAAATCCCTAAGTCCTTCTTCGCGAACCTTTCGATTTCATCTTCTTCTCCTCTCGAATCTCTTCTTCTCCTTCGATTTCATCTTCTTCTCCTTCGATTTCTCCTCTCGAATCTCTTCTACTTCTTTTCTTGCCATTCTCTGACGATGCCAGAAGCTAAGAAGGGTAAGAATCAGAAGAGAAAACACGCTCCCAATCTTTCTCAGAGACGCGGAGGTTACACACCCTCTCCGACAATGTCACGAACACCGAAATCTCTTCCGCCGCAGTACAACATCACGCCGGCTGCCCAAGTTCCTCCGACTCAGGCGACACCACCTCAAGTCGCCGTCGACAATCAACCGTCAACCTCAGCCGGGGATTTCCGGAGCTTTCCACCGCCACAGCAACTTTTCAACAGTGAAGAACGCCGTGCGCCTGAATCGGATCCACTGGAGGCTCCACCGTCACCACATCAGAACTCCCAAGCTCAGAGTCATCCATCTTCTCACTGACACAGTTTCGAAGATGAATCTCCAGTGTTGCCGGATCTCCAGGAAGACACGCTAAGGGCTCTCAATGCACTGCTTATGGTGCCAGACCGGAATAAGTTTACAATTGTCCTCTCTCCCACACCGACGCCGAACTCGAGCTTGTATGACCCTGCCATTGTATAATGTGATTCTGTGTGTTTTGTGTTAGAATGTGTTTTGTGTTTGAATGTGATTCTGCATTGAATCGTGTCTGTGTGTATAATGTGTTTATGGATTTGATTAGAATGTGTTTACTGGATTTGATTAGAATTGTGTTTGTGTCTGAGTCTTAGCGTAGACACAGTTTGATGTGTTTAGAAATGTGTTAATCTAGCTTAGTTTAGAATGTGTTTGAATGTGTTTCATGTCTGGTTTCATGTGTCTATTAGTGTTAGTTCTCTGAAGTCTTAGGTCTTATGTCTTAGTTCTCTGAAATGTCTATGTGTTTGAATGTGTTTGATGGATTTGATTAGAACGTGTCTGCTTAGATTAGAATTGTGTCTGGTTTCATGTGTTTGATTAGAATTGTTTCAAGTCTGGTTTCATGTGTCTATTAGTGTTAGTTCTCTGAAGTCTTAGGTCTTAGGTCTTTTGGTTTTTTGGTTTTAGGTCTTAGGTCTTAGGTCTTCTGGAATGTGTTTCATGTCTGTGTTTTAATGTGTTTGTGTATGTATTGTGTCTGTCTTTGATTCGAATTGTCTCTGTGTTTGAATGTGTTTGATGGATTTGATTAGAACGTGTTTGCTTTGATTAGAATTGTGTCTGGTTTCATGTGTTTGATTAGAATTGTTTCATGTCTGGTTTCTTGTGTCTATTAGTGTTAGTTCTCTGAAGTCTTAGGTCTTAGGTCTTCTGGTTTTAGGTCTTAGGTCTTAGTTCTCTGAAATGTGTTTCATGTCTGTGTTTGAATGTGTTTGTGTCTGTATTGTGTCTGTCTTTGGTTTTATGTCTTAGGTCTTCTGGTTTCATGTGTTTTGAAGTCTTAAGTTAAATAAACGTTTGCTTTATTTCATGTGTGTTTTTGCAGGTTTAATCGCGACATGGGATCGAAACTGGTTAGGAAAATCACTAAAGTGTTTACCAACAAATTCGATGGTCCCTACTATAGCTGGACATGTGTGCCTCAGGAGAGACAAGAACGATACTTCCTCGAGTTCGCGGTAAAGTTTTCTGTTCTATAGCAGTGTGATGTTTTCTGTCATATAGGTTTGCTTCTGATGTTCTCACTAACATTCTGTTGTCTTTGTATTGTAGAAAACCCACACCTGGGATCCCTTGATAACAGGGACAGTTAAAGAGTATTTTGATGAAATCTGTCAACGCCGGATGAAGGACATGGTTAGCAGTGCGAGGACTAGTCGAGAGCGACCTAATTGGATCAGTGAAACGCTCTGGAATACGATGACTCAGTACTGGGACACTGAAGAAGCAAAGCTGAGGAGTCTCACCTATTCCAATGCTCGTCTGTCTGACCGTCAAGGTCTCGGTCCTCACATCCACTTGTCAGGACCGAAGTCATATCAACAAATTCAACATGAAATGGTAAGTAACTTTTACTTTTTCTTACACCTTAACAACTTAAAAAAATTTCATAATCGGTGTTTATTTTGTAACATTACAGGAAGCGGAATTGGGACGATCGGTTAGTCTTGGTGAGGTTTTCATCAAGACACATACAAAACCAGATGGTACCTATGTCGATAAGAAGGCGGATAAAATCGCTCAAAGATATCAGGTGAAGCTGCAACAGAAGCTGTCTGACCTCGTGACAGATGCTTCAGATGTTTCAGACGGTGCTTCTCGACCTCGAGAGCTAACAACAGATGACTATACTAGCATCTTTCTTGAGGTAAGTAACATTTTCAGTCCACATTTATATTGTCTTGGCTTTTGTCTACTTTAATTACGTTTTTCTCTTACTTTTTCACAGTCCGTTGACTTGGATTCGCGAGGAACTCCTTATGGAGTTGGAAGCCTGAAGGAGACTTTTATCAATGGCAAGGGCAAGCAACCGGGAGCCTCTTCCTCGTTTGTTGCACTGCAAGAGCAAATGAAGAAAGCTCAACGGAAAATCGAGGAGCAGGCTGCCTATAATGAACGGCGTGATGCTGAGATTGCTGCCCGTGAAGCACATCACTCGCGAGCTGCGGCTGAGCAAAAGGACAAGTTCGAGCAATTTTCCTTGGTGGAAAAGTACTTGCGCCAAACTGATCCGAGGTTTCTCGACTTCTTGTCTGCTAATTCACCTCCAGCAACAACCAATATGCTTCCATCAACAGATCAACCATCTACTTCTTAGGTTACCTCTGTTTTTTATCACTTGTGTTACCTATGTTTTTTTAGAACTTGTGTTGTGAACTTGTTATGGAGTTTGAATACATTGGTTAATATTTGTAATCAAATGGTATTTTCAATGAAATTTCGGTTGTTTAGTAATTTAAGTTTGTAACACAGGTTTACATTTGAGAAACAAACAAATACCAATCGTTCAAACCAAATTCTAATATTGACAACAAAAATAGTCAGTAAACAGTCGCATAGTAGTCGCCATATAGTCACTAAACAGTCGCATAGTAGTCGCCGTATATTTACACCATCGAAGTTTACGTTCCGATTAGTCGCCGAATAGTCGTCAAATTAGTCATACAATAGTCGGTAAATGGTCACTACATTTTACGACTATATTTGGTGACTACAATTATCCGACTACATCTTGACCTTCCTATAGTCGTTTACTAGTCGCCTAATTTATGCGACTATTTTACGACTACTACAATGTGCGACTATGTTACGACTACTACAATGTGCGACTATTTTACGACTATTACACTATTCATGGTCGTAGTCGAAAAGTAGTCGTCAAATGGCGACTATTTATACGACTACGTTCTTTAGCGACTAAAGATTACCGACTCCGTTCTTTAGTCGCAAGTTAGTCGTACCATCGCTTTTAGCGACTATTTTGCGACTCTTTCTGCAGTCGCCAAATCGCTGTTTTCTTGTAGTGCTTACGCATATTTGTTTATGATTTTCTTGATAAAAACATTTAAAATGTCCTGTTTTCTTATAAACCAAAAGAGTCATTTAGGTAGATGAACATATTGCGACTTGTGAGACTTAATTAAGTAGATAACAACGATTTTGTTTTGCAAAGTATACTTAATTGGGGGAAATTTAGTCTATGTTTTGTGCAATTACCCAAAATAAAAACGCAAAGAAACAATCAAACCCGATGAATTACCTTGAATCCTTTAGGAGCTGCGGTGAGAATGCAAACGATGAGATGTCCATTAGTTAATCCCAAAACAGAAACGAGCATAATCATCCATCCTTGATCACCATATTTTGCGGTGAAGTAGAATGGCGGAATGAGGAGAAAACGCGACAAAACCGCAAAAGTGAGTACTTTCCTATTCTCAATTTTGAGCAAATTCACCAACGGTGCATATCTACCGATCAAGTCTTTAAAAGGTATCGGGAAATGAAGAATCTTGATTTTAAAAGAAAAATTCTTGAAATATCTGTAAAGGCAAAACAAGAAGGGAAAGATTCTTGAGGAATCTGTTAAGGAAACTAAGAAGGGTAAGATTCTTAAGGAATCAGATATTACCAAAACTGATTGGTTTTGGATACCAGCAGCAGCAAGATCAGCAGAAACAGTCTTGGATCCTTCAGAAGCTGCTTTTCTTCGATAATACTTAACGATTGGAAGTTTTGGGAACACGTAAGCGTATAGCATCACGCAGAGGAACTCTATGAATGTGGAGATAGCTAAAAACATCACTGCGGAAACAAAAAGTATAGGCAATAAATGAAGTTGTCAACACTTGTCAGTTGTAAGCTATTGGTTTTTGGATTTGAGATCTTAAAAGTTGTTAAACTCACTTGCTCCTTTTCGTAGACCGTCATGTGATTTCTCGAAGGCTGCCTTCGTTATTAGCCTAAATGCTGATGTTAGAGCACCAGCTATAGCCATACCGGCCGTGAATGACTACAAAGAAACAAGAAGATATATACTTTAATCTAAACCGGTTAGTCTAAACCGAGATCTTGAATTTGTACAAAGTTTATAAACCTGGATGAGTTCAGGGCACATTAACGATAAGTCTCCAATCATTCCTCCTCGTACAGCAGCATCCGCGATACCAAATGAAGCAACGATTGCGCATATACCGATATAAGGACCGATCCCACCGTGTCCTTTTGTTGTCAAATCCAACTGTTTCGGGTTATAGAGTTAGAGTCCATAATCCAAATCCGGTTTCATCACACACACACACACACAAAAGAAAAGATTTACGTGAGATTAGACTTGAACTTACCACGATGAGCAAGAATGTTGATATTGTGAATACAATGTAACCGATCAAGTTACGTGTTCGAGTGTTGATTTCCGATTCGCGGTATGCGAGAATCGTGATTGTTCCGAGTGCAAATGGTTGGTATACAAATGTGAGCACTCTTAAAGGATGGTAATCCTATGGAGACGAGAAATATAAAGTTTCCGACTATTATTTTATATAACCAAAACATCAGATTTCAAGAAGCGATTTCGAATCTGAGAATTGACTGAACTGAAACCGAACCGGGAAAACTTGGTAGTAGTAATCTCCAATAGTGAGCAGACTGTTCCACGAAACGAAAGATCCGATTCCAAGAATACAGGAAACAACCATTGCTTTATACTTTCCCTATATTTTTTTTTAATTAAGACATAAAACAACAATTTGAGGAAACAAACGTTGAAAGATTTTTGATTAGAGATCTGTAGTTTGTGTAAACTAACCTGAAGCTTCTCAGGAGCTTGGTTCTCGTAACTATCCGCCATTGTTACTCTTCTCAAATAGTTAGAGAGTTCTCTGTTTCAAAAATTTGAGAACCGAAGAGAACACAATTAATACGATGTTTTTTTCTTTTTGTGAATTTGTAAGTTACTTGGAAACTTAGCATGTGATTTTGAAGTGTCTTTGCACACAAAAATGTGTTTGAAGAGTCAAAGGGTTTATTGATTTCTTGATTTAATGCGCAAAGCTTCAAGATTTGACATATTAGAATGTTAGAATAAGAATCAAAAGTGTTAGAATAAGATTCAAAAGTCTTAGAATGCTAAAATGTTAAAATAAGACTAAAATGTGTTAGAATGTCACATCATTTTTTTTTTTTTATCAACAACATGCATTATACCATGTTTAAATTTTAAGGGTTCTCGGCTATTTAATCATTTTTAAAAATTTTAATAAAAAATTTAACACTTTTTAAATTTAATTAGGAAATTAACACTTATGGCACTGTACACACATTGATTTTTCAGTCGTGCCATATACAGTACTGCATGAAATCAAATGTGTACAGTACAAAAACCAATAAAAAACATAGACAAAATCGTTATTTTACACAGAAGAAGACAAAAAATTGATAAAATCGTAACTAGAGCTTGAAAAAGTGACAGTAAGGCCAATTATCTCAAATTTTAATGGTGACACAACTACAAATAACTATATTTTGGTACGACGACACTAATACAAAAAAACATTGTTATATCACATAGTTAATTAGATGGTTTGTGATCGTTAATCATAAATGATATACATTAGGCTTGGGACTTCGGTTAACCGAACCGAGTCGGTTTTTTGGTTATTGGTTAACCAAACTTTTTTTTAGAACGTTACCGAAATTAAACGAATTTTTGTTTTATAAAATTCGGTTAAATTCGGGTAATTCAGTTTAGTTAAATTCGGGTATTGGATAAAAATGGTCTAATTTTGGTATAAACCGGTCAACTTTGGTAAATTCTGGTTATTAAAAAAATATATAATAAACCGAGGAATCGATCGGTTCGCCCGAACTGAATCGAAAATCTTGGATAACCGAACCCAAATTGAACACATGTCGATCGGTTCAGTCGAGAGAACCGAAACCGAACCGAAAACCAAAAATCTCGGTTCGGTCTGGTTTGTTTTTTTTGGTTCGGTTCAAATTCTCAAACCTAATATAAACCATTTAATTAAAAGAGTTATAGTAATAGTTTTAATTTTATATCAAAATTAAAAATATAATACATATTTTTATAAATTAACAAAATTTGAGGAAAATCATTGAAGATTTATCTGAGTTATGGGTTTTGTGGAAAGTGAAAACTCACCTGAAGCTTTTTGGGAGCTTGGTTTTCGGATCTCCAATTTGCTCTTTTGCAATTAAAATGTATGAACACAGACAAAAATTTGAGAAAAAACAAAAAAAAATCTAAAAAGACATGTTATGACTCGATTATAAACTTGAAACAAATTAAGGTCAAACGCCGGTAAAAACGCAACACATAAAAAAAATCTAAACAAAATGATATATTTCATTAGTTTAAAAAAATGATATATTTCATTAAGTTAATATATTCAGCTTTAACAAAAAAAAGTTAGTATATTCAGCATATTTTTCAATTTAATTTTTCCCCAATCTATAGTATTAAAGCAGGAGAGTATTTTGTCAAACAAGTCTTTTTAAAAATAATCTACATAATATATATTTATTGTTAGTTATAGACATTTTAATTAACTATAATATCTATAAATAATATTTAATTTCTATTTGATTGATTAAATTATTTAAAATATAATAACATTAATCCATTATTGTAGAAAATAAATGTAAATTTTATGTTTGGATGTGGATGTCTTGGTATCTAAGAGAAGAGATTTTAATCCGAATTTGAAAATTTAAGTTACGTCCAAATTAAAAAAAAATTATGTTTAGTTTAATCTGGTTAGTTAATTGAACCATAATTAGACCAAATTATATAAATATTATTATTAAAAACATTTTAACTTGATAAAATTTCAAATATTCAAAATTAGTAAATATTTATATTATATTGTAATATGATGGGTGGGTTAGGGTTATGTTATTACAATTGCGGTTCTTTGCGGGATGGTTTGTCAAAACATGCAAGATAACATGCTGATTCGAGGTAGATTAAAATGACGGGTTGACCCATTTTAACACTCATAAATATATAATTCTTGAAATTTGATTTTAATAAAATAATAAAACAATTGGTTGTATGGTAATCTAAATTCACATAATAACAGAATTTACAATTAAGATAACTAACTCACGTCTCCTCTTTCAGAGATATCAAAGAATCAATCAAAGGTTGCCATAGCCGCACTCTTCCTTCATCTCAGATCTGGTGCGGCGGCCGGTGGCTTCCACAGCGCCGTCGCCGCGCCACCCCTCTAATACCGCTTTTCTTCTTCATTTCCCGGCGGTCTTCTTTTGGGCTTTTCTCGGTCAGGGGTTTCGTCAGGCTTTGGGCAGAGGAGGTCGTCGGCGGTCTGCTTCATCTCTGCGGTGAACCAGCGGTGTCTCCTCGGTATGACTCTATTTTTGCGACGATCCACGGTGTTGGACGGAGGCTACTGGATCTCGCTTTTGGCCGCTCTGGTTTTCTCCAACGGCTAGCATAATCTCGGCTAGCCCTTGCTCTGTAGCTGCGGTTGTCTTCTCTGGAGGGGATTTCGATTTGCTCCGGCTGTCGACCTCCTCTCCATTTTTTGTTTTGCTTGCAGTGGCAGTTTGGGTTTTGGTCGGGCCCCGAATGTTGCTTTTTGTAGGCGACGTTGCAGCGTGGTTCGGTTACGGTGGTGGTGCGACTTTGCGGCTTCGATGGCGGATGAGAGCGGGATTCTTTCACCGGACCTGGGATGTCGTGGTGCGGTGAAGTTTCCCCTCTCGGCAGCGTGCTACCCGGCTTTTCAAGGTGGTGTGGTGGTGGCTTGTTGCCTCCTCCTCTTGGTTTTGATCTCGGTCGAGTCTCGATCTCACCTCGATCTTCGTGACGGCGGTGAGATGTTGGGTCTTCTCTCCTACCGGTGGTGGCGATCTGCTCCTCGAGGACGGGTTCTATGGTCGGCTTCTGGATCAGGAGTGGAGGGTCTCGGCTTGTGGCTAACCGCGGTGCGGTAGTTCGTTTTTTGCCTGGCTCGAGTGGCGGCTGTGGCTTCTGTCTCCTTCACTTCTAGGGACAGCTCATGGAGACTAGTATTTTATCGGTGGTCCGCGGTGGTGATTTTCCCTAGCTGTGGTTGTAGAAGTGTGGAACGTCGGAACTAATCTTCCGTTGTAAAGGTGAAGCCAAAGGATGACAGATCTATGAAACGAAGGTTTTTTCCCTGGTTTCTTTTTCTCTCCTACGGCTTCTCCTCACTTTCCGTTGTGGGACATTGTAGCGGGACGGAATCGCCGGTTTCGCCGGAGGTAACTGTCCCGGCAAAGCCATTTCCTGCAGGCCCGGTTTAGTTTGCTTGTTTATTTTTTACAATTTGTTTTGGGAGCTCGTGGTGGGTCTTTGCGTCGGGGTTCTCGTGCATAGCGGAGTCGTGGCGGTGTGGCGTAGCTAATGCCGTTAGTCAGTGTTTGGCGAGGGGAGTTTTTGCTTTCTCTGCCTTTCTTCTCGATTCTGGCGTTGGTGAGTTGCATCGACGGTTTTCGCGGTATCGGTTTGACTTTGGTTTCTTCGGGATTGTGCATTGCGGCCTCCTGTCCTTTGCAGCCATCCCATCAGTGTGGAGATTCGACTCCATCCTCCCTCGCGATGGGTCCCTCAAGATGGTTTCTCACTTTGGTAAGTTTCTTTCTTATGTAAGGGGTTGGCTACTGGGCCGGCCTTTGTGGCCCAGTTACCATGTAAGTCAGACACTGTCGGTGAGATATTTTTATCTTGCCGGCACAACTTGATTTAATGAAATGGATCGTTGACAAAAAAAAAAAAAAAGATAACTAACTCACACTCATATTCTACTAATATCCACCATATGATAACATCATATAACTTTTATAGCAATTTACTTTTTCTTAGATAGCAAACTTTGCTACTCATGAAATTTTAAGGTTACAAAAATCACATAATCATGAAATTTTTCATTAAAATTTAATTCAAACTCAATATAAATTTCATAAAAAGTAATGTATAAAAATTATTGACCCGTACACATCGCGGATTAGAATCTAGATTTTGCATAGCACGGGTTATAAATATAGTATAAACATCAAAACACATATTGCACAACAAATCAACAAAATATTATATTCTCACTAAAAACCTAAAAATTACATATCTCTATAATATTATTTAAGAAGACATTTTTAAAAATGAACTTTGATTTGTAAGTTATTACATGAAATGCCATTACAAATAACAAAGAATAATTGAAATAGGAAATGATATAATAGTTTTTTAAAATCATTGATTAGAATATGGAAAGTATATATTTTGCATTAAAGAAGTTATTTATAGTTTAATTTTTTAATTATTTTTAATACTATATATTTTAAAATAATAATCAATTCATATATATTCAAAGAAACAAAAATCTATTCAAAATCTTACTATATTTTTCACTATAATTTATTGTATTTTATTTGAATATATATCAAAACAAAAATTGAAAAATATTTTACTAATTTTATAAAAAGTTAGACACAATAAAACTAT
>PKML01054673.1:41722-84264 GCA_002933935.1 Eutrema yunnanense
TTTTTTTTTTTTTTTTTTTTAAATTGAATTTTTTTATGTCGCGACGAATCACGTCGCGACACGTCATCAACTTTTTGGGAAGACATGGGTTTCGGATGTTGATGCTCTTATGATGTTTTATACGACATTCGGTTCAGATCGATTCTAAAGTCTCCTTTGGCACATGCTCCTTTCACAACTCGTGGCTCCTCTTTATATAGAGGTGGGGAGAGAACCCTACGTCTAATAGCAAAAAGTCGAGATTGTCGTTAAGTGATCTTTCTGGGCTTCACACATTTGTACTTCTCTTGTTCTAGCTATGGACTACGAAAACTAAGCTATTAAAACCTGAAGATCCTTTTTATAATGAGTTTAATTACGTCTTTTCGTTTGTGGGTTTTTTTAATCCGAAACAGGTCCGACACTTCACCTAATGATTATTTTGGTCCAATTCTTTCTCTAATTTGATATTTAGCCTAACTTTTCTCAAGCCCAACTTATAATGAATGATGCACGTCCCAAAAGACATTCGCTCAGGGATTAAAAGCCTGAAACATTACTTCATTTACAAATTAGAGTTTTCTTTTTCGGAAATTTAAGATTATGATTTCTTTGGCAGCAAGTTTTCGGGTTAAGACTTTATGTTTTTAATCGGAAAAATAAGCCCTAATTTTAATTCTTGCGATATCACACATCGAACCGAATAAGTTACCTGACACAATGAAAGATGAGGAATTATAACTAAACTAACTTGTCGTTTATCAAAACTCACTAAACAATGAAGAACATCCCCTTTTCCTTGGTCAAATTCTTATTTTCGTTATTATTTAGTCGAAATTAAACGTCATCCAAAGTTGAATTGCACCAAAACCTACAGCGACATAACATTAATTATTATAGAAATAATGATTAGTGCAAATAAAATTTGATTGTCCCTCCTCTTAACCAACTCAGCTCGATGTCATCATATGCTACGAACTTCGTTTTTCCTTCTTTTTTTTTTTTTTTTTTTGTGCCGACGTCAGGAAGACTTTGTTGAACTTTGTTGAACAATAATAATAATAATAATAATAAATAATACGTACAAGCTTTTTTTTAATTAATGCGTACAATTATTAAAAGTTATCTTAAAATTGCTATAATACTCACAATATATCTTTTTTAAAAATTAAGAAAATTTCTACCGATTTCTAATGCTAAAAAGTAAAATTATTAAAAAAAGAAAAATAGAAAATAGATAATATAATCGATCAGATTTTGACACTTGTAATTGTTTTTATCAATTTGATAAAATATAAAATTTATTTTTTATGTCGATTCCAAATATTTGGAAACACGTCACAAACTTTAATTGAAAACTAAATAATAGAGAAAAATATAGAAAATCAAAATAAATAATAACTATTACTCTATTAGACTTTTTTTTTAAGTTTGTTTGATTTCGTAGCGGCGTTATCAATCTTATTTAATTTAATTTCACGGGTGATATAATATTATTTTTCATTTATTTATAATTTTTCATGAGTGATAAAATATTAAATTATAAACTCACATATATGCGGGGCCCAATCTAGTCTCTTATTATATAAATCATGATATTTGAAAGTTAGTAACTCGCATAATCGCGATACATGTCAAGTTAATTCATCATATTTTGACATGTGTAAAAAGTTTTTCCAATTAAAATTTGCATTAAAATTTTCCGCATAATAATAATAACAAAATTATAATCAACTACTAATCCTAAAAAGTAAAGTTACTAAACAAAAAAGAAAAAAAATGTAAATTTATTCTAAAATCTAAAGTTAATTGAAAAAAAGGAAAAGCTAAAAATTTAGAAAAATTTATAATTGATTTCTAATCTTAAAATGTAAAGTTACTAAAAAAAATTAAAATAGAAAATTTATATTTATCATAAAAGGCAGAGTTAGTAAAAATAAAATTAACAACCGTGACAAATATCACAATCTCCTGAGTGAGAATTATCTTACTTTAATTTATTTTTATTTTTTTAAATTAAATTGACACATATCAATATCTAAATTAACAACCGTGACAAATATCACAATCTCGTGAGTGAAAATTATAATACATGTCACACTAACGTCGAGAGATCCAACTTTATATAATAAAAAAAAAAATGCATATTGTGAATGATTAGGATCTTCTAATTTCTGGCTGATGGCTATTTGAAGGCTGCGATGCGTCTGTTATATAAAACATATTCACGGCCATTAATTCAAAGGAAGATTTTACCCAACTCTTTCAATAATATAGAAGATTTTGATCAAAAATTTTAAGTTTGGTGGGTTAATTAGTGCTTAAGATTTTAAGTTGTTGTTTTTTTTGTGTGAATTGTTTCAAAAAAACTTAATATGGTCGATTCCATGTTATAAGTAACCACTCTATATACAAGACCGGCCCCAAACAATTTAATACAATTTTTAAATTTTCAAAAATTATGATTTGGAGGTTAGATGACTTGTATATATTGATTAAAATTTAGAGGCTGAAACCACTGTTTCGCTTTGCTATATCAAGGCCGGTCTTGACTTTATATAATGAACACTAGGGGTGGAAGTATATGGATATTCGGAAATTTTGGAATATACGGATCCGAATTCTAAACCGACAGATCGGAGTTTTAATTATACTTATCTGGATATCCGCTTAAATATTAATATATTTGTAGATATCCTGATCTGGATCCGTAAAAAAATAAAAAATAATAATAACATTAACATTTCATATAATATTTTGTAAAAAAAAATTTAGTGTAAAAAAGTTATTTTCTTTTATTTTCATTATTTTTATATATAAATCTCAAGATATTAATAAAATAGAAATATTTAAATGACCCAGATCCAAATCCGGATATCCGGACCTTATAATTTTACTATCCGGATGTGGATCCGGCTTTGACGGATCCGAGATTTTAATATTCGGATCCGACCCCTTCGAATATCCGGATTTTTAAAGTGGATTGGAATGGATCCCGGATCTAATCTCGGATCCCGGATAATAGTTCCACTTCTAATTGAACACTAACCAACACATATTAAATATACTGTATGGTCTTAATTATGGTTGACCACTATAAAAAAAAAGTAGTAAAAATACTCAAAATTTTCATTGATCATGAAGATTAATTTATTTTCGATCTGAAACCCCTATTATATGAAAAATTGGTGAACATTTTTAACATTTAAATTTTTTTAACATCTCTATATTATTATTTAAGGAGTCATTTAGGAAAATGAACTTTATTTTGTAAGTTATTTTATATTATGCCATTACGAATAAGAAAATATAATTAAAATAGAAAATGATAGAATTGTCTTTTAAAATTATTAAAGAGAATATGAAAAGTATTTATTTCCCATTCAAAATGGTATTTACTATTTAGTTTCTTAATTATTATGATATTAAAAAATTATATTTTTAATAATAATCAATCCATATATATTTAAAAAACTATTTGAGATTATGCAGTATTTTCACTATAATTTTTCATATTTTATTTGCGTATATATCAAACAAAACTTGAGAATATATTTTTCTACATTTATAGAAAAGTTAGACAAGAGAAAATTGATTTATTAAGAGTTCGTGGATTGAGCACAAAACCCATAGTCATTATTAAGCGGTGCAATTAGAGTTGGTGATTTCAAGATTGTAGTTTTTTGCGGATTATCCCGAATAATATTTTAGTCTACTGCGAAACAGGTTAAATAAGCGGGTTAGCCCGCTACAAGACGGATTATGACTCTAATTTTTAAATTCCCAGAAAAGCGTGTCTCGCATGTCAAAATTTAGTTTTTAGTTTTAAAGATAGATGATATACTAAATTTAATATTATTTTTTCTTTGAAAATTAACTATCATTTGTTATATTTTTATTTAAATATATATCAAACCTAAATTTGAATAAAATTTATTATTTTTATAAAGAATTAAACACGAAAAAATTGATTTATGAAGAGTTAGTGGACCGATCACAAAATTCAGAGTCATTATTAAGTGTTGCTATTAGAGTTGTTGATTTCAATATCGTAGTTCTTTGCGGGATATTCCAAATAATATTTTTGTTTACTGCAAAACGGGTTAATTAAGCGGGTTAACCCGCCACCGGACGGGTTAAGACTCTAATTTTTAAATGCCCACAAAAGAGGGTCTCGCATATCAAAATTTAGTTTTTAGTTTTAAAGATAGATGGTATACTCAATTTAATATGATTTTTTTCTTTGAAAACTAACTATAATTTGTTATATTTTTATTTAAATATATATCAAATCTAAATTTGAAGAAAATTTATTCTTTTTATAAAGAGTTAGATGCGAAAAAAATAATTCGCGGATCGGCCACAAAATTTATAATATCATTAAACAATGCAAATTAGAGTTGATGATTTCAAATAGATAAATAGTTTTTTTGCATGTTAACTCAAATAACCAAAATTAATTTTGTTTTTAAGAAAAAGTTATTCCACGGGTTAAAAACCTATTTGAAAAGTAATCGATAAGACAAACAAAAGAAAAACCTGATAATCTCAACACAGGCAATAATCGTGCTGTGATGATGCGGTCCATGACAGTCCCGTCTCTCTAACCTATACTCTTCACCTTTAATAATTTATATGGTCGTTGTATCGAATCAAAACAAAATCCTAAAATTACAAAAGTCATCGGCGACAAAGAGAAAGAGAGTGCCAAAATGGCTGCGATCCTTCCGCCGGAGCTGGATAACGACTCAATGGCGTCCTCGCCGAGATCGGAGTACGATAATCAGCCACGTGTACGGTTCATGTGCACTTTTGGAGGAAGGATCTTGCCTCGTCCGCCGGATAATCAGCTCTGTTACGTCGGCGGCGACAACCGTATGGTCGCCGTTCATCGTCACACTACTTTCGCTTCTCTCCTCAGTAAACTCGCTAAACTCTCCGGTAAGCAAACCATTCATTGGATTCGAATCGAGCAAAATCGAAATCATAACAAACTGATTGGCTTCATTTGATGCAAAGATTTTTATCCGTTTAAAAATAACATTTAGAGATATGATGAATGAATTATTGGTTAATTTTTAAATATTTTGTTCAGCTTTTTGATATTATTTAAATTAGGCAGATGTTTATTGGCCACACAATTCTTGAATTTTGCGGGAAAGTATTAAAATCGATCCCCAAAAATTTAATAAGTACATGATTTGATTTTTTCGATCATAATTTCGGATTTCTCATTTTTAAATACTGAAAATTATCGAGTCGGAACATTTGATCCAAACATTAATACTTTTTAAAATAAAGGTTATTGACTATAATAAAGTCTATAATACCCAATTGGATCAAAATCATATGGTTTTTTTTTGTCAACAATGAAATGAATGAATTATTTGGTTTTTTTAAAACATTTTGCAGCTTTTTAATTGTTGGAAATTGGGCAGATATTTATTGGCCACAAAACTTTGGAATTTTGCGGGAAAGTATTCAATTTATTATAAAAAAATAATTATTATGGTGTTGCGTTGGACTATTTGGATAAGGTAAAAGCAACATTAGCGTGAAGTACCAGCTACCAAACGAAGATCTTGACGCGTTGATCTCCGTATCAACGGACGAAGATGTAGAGAACATGATGGACGAATACGACCGCATCGCACAGAATCAAAACCCACGTTCCTCTCGTCTCCGTCTCTTCCTCTTCACCAATAACATCGCCGGAGAAGATGACAACGATAGTCGAGCCAGTAGTATCAGCTCTCTCCTCGATAGCTCCGTTAACCGAGAGCAATGGTTCCTCGACGCTCTCAATCTCGGCTCCTCCGTCTCCGCCACCGCCGCATCTAATAACGGTAGAGGATTCGAGCGCGTTAGATCTGAAGTCTCGTCGATTGTCTCGGAAGTTCCTGATTACCTCTTCGGGCTGGATAATTTCGACGAAACTGCTCCGCCGCATGAGCTTCGTGATCGTGATCCCAGAGCTAAGATCCGTCGAGAAGTCTCGACGCTTTCAGATCCTGGCTCGCCTCGTCGCGATGTTCCTTCGCCGTATGGTTCGACCTCCTCTGCTCCGGTGATGAGATCATCTACACCGGAACTTGTACCGGTTCAAACTAAACCGGAAATTTCAGAACCGGTTTCGACTCCAAAAGCCGATCCTCAACCGGAGCAAGTAATTCAACAGAGTAATCACCACCCGGTTAACTCGCAATGGCAATACCCCCCTGGTCCACCACAGGTTCATTACCAGACACCGGTTTATTACGTTCCTGGCTCAATTCAACCAGGTAATCACATGGTTCAACCGAATAATCACATGGTTCAACCGGTTCAAATGCCGGGTCAGTATATTCAACAATACCATCAAGTACCAATGGGATACCATCACCAACATCAGACTCATCAGATTCCTGGTCCGGGTCAAGTATATGGTGGAACGGTTAGACCGGTTATGATGGCAGTTGATGGAGTTAACCGAACGGCTTATTACGGAATGAAAACACCTGGTCCGGTCCAAATGTATCATCATCACCCTGGTATGGTTGTTCCTGGTGTTGATGAACAACACAGAGCCGAACCGGATTCGGATCCGGGTCGGGCTTCTTAGCTGGTTGAACAGAAATATAAATATCACATGCGATTTTCCGTTTCCCTTGGAGTCGTGGCTCTTCATTACTGTGTGAACTCTGTAATATTTTTTGTTGTTTTTTTTTACTTTTGGTTTTTTTTTTTGTGTGTGTAAGTTTGTCAATTTTGTATTACAAACTATGATGAACAGCCCAATAATTATAATTTGCCAATAATGAAGTATATATTGCTACTCAAGAAGATTTTGTTATAACATGTTACTCATTTTTTCAAAACAAAAATAATATACAGAATAAAGTTACATGACATATTAGAGTAATTCGTAACTTATAACTTACAACCATAGAATTTCATTAAATAATTATGACATTTTTATCTGCGACTAACAATAATTTCTTCTTCTTTTTTCTTTTGTTAAAAAAAATATATTTTTTGTTGTGTCATTTTTTTTTTTTTGGGGTTAAAGTTGTATGTGTGTGTCATGTTTGATGTGAAGATTGTAAACTTGATGAGCAAGTCTTCAAGAAAAACTAACCCAGGTTAATAATATTGGGTTGAGTTTACGATGTAGCTACATCTCTATTATGTGTTTAACAAGTTATTCTGTTATTTGGTTAGTTTTGACATTTTTTTTTATCGATTAAACTTTTATTATTATTAGGGTTTGGGTTAGGTCGGCTGAGACCACACCTATATAAGGCTTTGTAATCATTCTTTTAAGAGGTGGTTTTTATTGAATAAGAAACGAGGTTTCCCTCACAATGAAGTCTTCGAATTCTCCATGTTTACAAAGAATTTTGAGCAACAAACCAGAGTCTCTTGATCCTTGAGCTTCTGTCTTGTCTAATACTCGCTGCAACAGTTGGTATTAGAGACAAATCATGCCGCCAAAAAAGAGCCTTCAAGCGACGCAAGAGGGACACAACAACGCGTTTAGGGAGATGATGAACGAGTTACAACAAAGTTTGGGTAATACTATGCATACCGCCATGGATATTGATCCATATGATCACTAATGTTGTTTAGAGGATGATTATGGAGTCGAGAGGCGAGATTTCCGCTAAATAGAACGAGTTAACTTAGACTTTGAGAAGGTCGGGTATTATGATGAACATGTCGGGGACCGTATTCCTTGTATTAATGATAAAAAAAGGGACGAACGGTTTAGATATACGGCTGCACTGTTGTATTCCTCCGGAACCACGGGAACAAGCAAAGGCGTGGAATTAACTCATGGTAATTTCATCGCAGCAGCTCTAATGGCGGCGATGGATCAAGATCTCATGGGAGAGCATCACGGAGTGTTCTTGTGTTTTCTTCCGATGTTCCATGTATTTGGGCTTACCGTGGTTACTTATTCCCAGCTTCAGAGAGGGAATGCTGTCATCTCCATGGCCAAATTCGAGCTCGAGACGCTTCTTAAGAACATCCAGAAGTATAGGGTCACTCAGCTCTGGGTTGTTCCTCCTGTGTTCCTTGCTCTTTCCAAGCAGAGTATTGTGAAAAAGTATGATCTTTCATCGCTCAAGTACATTGGATCAGGAGCTGCACCTCTTGGGAAAGATTTGATGGAGGAGTGTGGAAGAAACCTCCCTAATGTTGTGCTTATGCAGGTACAACTTTGGTTTCATATCCTCTTCTTAGTTTTTCTCCTTCAAACTCATTTCCCTGTGGGTCTAAGTTTCTGGTAAACGTATGATCTTGCTTATTCATCGATGTTTGCTCATAAAGAATCAATCCAAAAGGTATAATATTTCACCCAATTTCAGTTCTGTTGGTAGCAGACCGAATAAGCATAGTTCTTAGGTCAGTGTGAGGGAATTTCTTTTGGGATGATTGTTTGAATGATGTAAAAAAAGATTTGTTTTGTGATATCTTTAGGGCTATGGAATGACTGAAACGAGTGGATTTGTCTCTGTGGAGGACCCGAGACTCGGGAAACGGAACTCTGGTTCAGCAGGAATGCTTGCTCCAGGAGTTGAAGCTCAGATAGTAAGTATAGAATCTGGAAAATCTCAGCCTCCTAATCAATTAGGCGAAATCTGGGTTCGAGGGCCTAACATGATGAAAGGTATATCAATTTTCATCCCTTTATAAGACTTCTTTGGTTTGAAAATCCTCTCAACCAAATTCTCTTTCAGGTTATCTCAATAACCCTCAGGCTACTAAAGAAACAATAGATAAAAAAGGTTGGGTACATACCGGAGATCTTGGTTACTTCAACGAAGATGGTAACCTTTTCGTTGTTGATCGAATCAAAGAACTTATCAAATACAAAGGCTTCCAAGTTTGTCTTCAATCCACTGCATATCACTTTCAATTCCCTCATTCTTCTCACTTTCTAAAGCGCGAAAATTGAAAAAGATTAAATCTTTATGGTTTGATATGTACAGGTTGCTCCAGCTGAACTAGAAGGTCTTCTTGTATCGCACCCCGAAATACTAGACGCTGTCGTTATCCCGTGAGTCATATTCACGATTCAATACATCAGAAACTACTGAGTTTACTCCTTTGTCCGGAAACATTAACATATATATGTGTATATATGTTGCAGGTTTCCGGATGAAGAAGCAGGTGAAGTTCCAATTGCATTTGTTGTCCGATCACCAAATAGCTCAATAACGGAGGAAGATATTCAAAAGTTCATAGCCAAACAGGTTTCCATAACTTATGACTCAAAAGTCTTTTGAATCAATTATATCGATGTGTCATCTTTAATTCTTCTCTAAATCTCAAAACCATCTTTTTGTTTTTGTTTTTGCTCTCATCAGGTCGCTCCTTACAAAAGATTACGAAGAGTGAGCCTCATTAGCAGTATTCCAAAATCTGCTGCTGGTAAAATCTTGAGAAGAGAACTTGTTCAGCAAGTAAGATCCAAGATGTGAAGAATTTTATCTCACCGGAGACCAAATATCAGAATCTCTGTGTTGTCTTGCTCGTTTCACCATTTTTATAAACCATTTCAAATTAAACACACAAACCACAAACAAAATAAGTGAACAAATAATCCAATACCAATTTTATTATTTTTTCAATTTTTTTTTATATATAAACAAGCCATAACTTTTTTTTCTTGTTCTTTCAGAAAATTGCAATAAACTGCATTTGATTTCTTTTCATTTTTTTTTTGAACTTGATTATTAATACTACCTGTGTCTGTGTGTAATTAAAATTTGGAGAAAATATATTGGGCATGTTAACGTTTAGAGACTTGGAGTTGTGGTATCAATGGACACAACGAGCCTGGTTGTTATAATTAGAGTAATTCTTCCCTTTAAATTCAGTTTTCTTATGTATCTTTTTCACCAATCAACAAAAGTGTGATGGAAATTTTTTTCAGCTGCAAAAATAGAAAAAGTAGGATAAAAATAAATGATTTGTTCTTCTAAAAATTAAATCCATAAGAAAATTTTAGAAGTTGTTCAAGATGATAATTGGTGTGATGCAATGAAGCAAGAGATTGAGACTCTTGGAAACAATGGTATCTGCACAGAAAGTCATTGACTCCGTATAGTTTACGAAAAGATCATTTATATTATTTCTTCAGATAAATATTATCACTATCTCACCATTTATAATATAAAAATTAAGTAAGTAATAATGGATATATCATAATTAATTAGGTAGAAAAGAAAAATAAAAAAACCCGTTAATACCCTTTTAATTTCAAATAATTACATACAGTGCCATTATCATAAAAACAATGTTATCAATGAATAAAATCGACTACAATGTTCACCAACCGCCGCCGACACTGTTCATCCAAACTCGACGACACTATTAATCATCGGAGAACGTAATATTCTATTCTTATTTTTTTAACACGCTAACAAACAATATCTAGTACTTGTTAACGTGGTAACAATAATATATGTCACTTGTAACGTGTTAATAGAGTATGTTAACATATTAACAATAATATATGATACTTGTAACATGCTAATAATAATATATGATACTTGTTATTATTGTTAGCACGCTAACAAGTATCTGATAGCACGTTAACAAGTGACATATATTATTGTTAAAACGTTAATAAATATTGGATATTTTTGTTAGTACGTTAACAAGTATCACATATTATTGTTATCACGTTAACATACTATGTTAATATGTTACAATATCAGATATTATTGTTAACACGCTAAAAAATTTCAGATGGAACGTTAACAGTAATATATGATACTTTTGTTAGCATGTTAACAAGTATCATATATTATTGTTAGCTATTTAGCAAGTACCGGATATTATGTTTTCCGATGATGAATAATGTCGGATACATTGAATGAACAGTGTCGATGGGCGGTTAATAAACAGTGTCGTCGATTTTATTGATAACACAATTTACAAGAGTAATACCAAAAAAAATGATATTTTAGTCTAAATTTTTTTCTTTTTCATATTAAACTAATTTCAAATTATCTATTTTTATATAACTAATTATTTTCTCAACGATTTATATACACTTAAAAGATCCTTTCCTTATTAGTAAAACAATTACAGAGCACAGGAAAATGCTCATTTAATTATGTAAGTATTTTGGGTTGGCATGCTTTATTCCTCAACTATTGAGTGCGCAATTTAAATCTTGAAGTTAACTTTGATTTTATAAATTTAGCTATGAGAAAAGTCAACGTTAGCTAAAAAACGGAAACGTTAACATTGACTTTTTATAAGTCCAATTTTGCGAAGTCAACATAAATTTGAGGAATTAATTTGCCAACTTAAAAGTTAGAGAATTAATCGGAAAAATTGCAAAACTAGAAAAATTTAATTATCATTTTCAAATATAATATACTTTTTAATAAAAATTAGTCTTCATTTTAATAATATACACATAAAGTATTACGGTTTATTCATAATAATTTTCAAAATTGTCTTGTAACATTTAAAACTGTTTAATTTGATAAAAATCAAAACAACTATATTCAGCTATATAAGAATTTTACCGATAAGTTTTTATAGTTACATAATTGTTTTTTTTGTAAATTACGTTACTAATAAAGTAATCTTAGTTAATTCTCTATTGTTCGTGCGTGAATGCCTAAATTTATTGGATCTTTTCACCATACGTTTATAGATGTATATAGTCATACCTGATCTGTAAGCTTGACGGAATATGCCATCGCCTAGGACCACCGGTTTTTTATAAAAAATTATGGGCCACATTTTTTATTTTAGATTAATATTTTTTAGACCACAAAATTTAAAGTTCATGTTTTTCTTTAAAGTATTATTTTCCAAAAAAAAATTGGGTTGTGTCATATAATTACCATCTAAGAGCTACAAAAATATATATTTTTTTAAATGTTTGTTAAATTACTTTCTAAACCTCTATTTATCCTTTTTTGGGTCATGTAAAAAAATTTATTTTTCTTTTTTATCAATTATTTTTAAAATAGATTGGAACTAAACTTTAATAATTATGTGTATATTTTTTAAATTAAGATAATTTAATTCCTCAAGTTTTACAATTTTGAAAATTAATTCTTCAACTTTTAGGTTGGCAAATTAATTCCTCAAATTTAAGCCGATTTCGCAAAATTGGACTCATAAAAAGTCAACGCTAACGTCTCTGTTTTCTTAGTTAACATTGACATACCTAAATTTACGAAGTCAACGTTAATTTGAATATTTAAATTGCACAGTTAGTTGGGGAGTAAATCATGCAATTGCAAATATTTTCGGTCTCAGGACTTCCCAAGTCACTCCTATAAAGATCTCCGGTTCTACCTCCTTATGCAAAAGTGATCTATCCCGTCAATCCCACGGAAAAATGGTCAAAATCAACCAGAACTAAATTCGATGTGCCGAAAAAACCTGAACTAAAATACGGTGCAATTTCCTACCTTTTGAACATAAAAATTAAAATTTATTACCCAAACTATTGAATTTAAGCCAAATCCAGCATTGACCGCAAATCTGTTTGTCAAACCGTTAACAACGCTGACTTAGTAGTCTGAGTCAGCTGCCACGTCAGCTAAAGCGTCCACAGTTGTTGAGTCAGCTGTCACGTCTGACGTCATTAAAAAATACTGAAATTTTTAAGAATGATAATATTTTTCTATATATATTTTTGTCTAAATTTTTAATGTTCTATTAATCGTAACTACCTAAAAATGATTGTATTTAAATCTCAATTTTATGTTTTAAATTTTCTTTTAATCACACAAACTAAAAATATATAATTAATTATTTTTTGTGGAACTATATTTTAAAGAAATAGAAATTTCATATTTATTGGATATATAAAAAAAATCAAATCAAACATAACCAATTATATCATTAATAAAAGTTTAGTTCTATTTTTGATAACATATATTGCTAATATGGTTTCCTCAAGGTGGTAATCTTTCGCACAAACGTTTTAGCATTTTTCTTTATTTATGTAGTTTTTATCATTCATTTTAATATTTAAATATATATTACAAATTTCATTTTAGTTTGGTTCGAATTCACAAATTTTGGGTTTTTTCGTTCTTTTTGGAAAAATAATCTACCTACTTACTATTACTTTAAATATTACACTAAAATTCTCAATTAATTTTTTTTTAAAGCCCTAAATCAATATTGACATCAAGAAATCGATAAGACGATGAAGTTTACAGCCATTTAAGGACACAAACCACTAACAATATTTTAGGACGTTTACGTGGACAAATCAGAATAGAAGAATCATTTATTCTCTGACTTTTTCTCTCTAGTCATCGTCGTCGTCTTCCTCTTTATCACATTATCCTCTTGATCGAGAAATGGAGAAATCCGGCTATGGCAGAGACGGCGTTTACCGATCACTTCGTCCGACGCTCGTTCTTCCCAAAGATCCCAACACATCGTTGGTCTCTTTCCTATTCCGTAACTCCTCTTCTTACCCGTCGAAGCCTGCTCTCGTCGACTCCGATTCCGGCGATTCCTTATCCTTCTCTCAGCTCAAATCCGCCGTCTCTAGACTCGCCCATGGATTTCTCCGTCTTGGGATTCGACAAAACGACGTCGTGTTGATCTTCGCTCCGAATTCTTACCAGTTCCCTCTCTGTTTCCTCGCCGTCTCGGCCATCGGCGGCGTTTTCACCACCGCGAATCCTCTTTACACTACGAGTGAGGTTTCTAAGCAGATCAAGGATTCGAATCCGAAGATTATTATCTCTGTTGAGCAATTGTTCGACAAAATCAAGGGTTTTGATCTCCCCATCGTGCTACTTGGATCCGCACAGGTTCCTGGATCGAATTCGAAAATTCTCAGTTTCAATAACGTGATGGAGCTCTCTGACCCAGTTTCGGATCTCCCGACTGTTGAAATTAAGCAATCAGATACTGCTGCACTGTTGTATTCATCAGGAACCACGGGAACAAGCAAAGGCGTGGAATTGACTCATGGTAATTTCATCGCAGCTTCTTTAATGATGACGATGGATCAAGATCTAATGGGAGAGTATCACGGCGTGTTCTTGTGTTTTCTCCCGATGTTCCATGTATTTGGGCTTGCCGTGGTTACTTATTCCCAGCTTCAGAGAGGGAGTGCTGTCATCTCCATGGCCAAATTCGAGCTCGAGACGCTTCTTAAGAACATCCAGAAGTATAGGGTCACTCAGCTCTGGGTTGTTCCTCCTGTGTTCCTTGCTCTTTCCAAGCAGAGTATTGTGAAAAAGTATGATCTTTCGTCGCTCAAGTACATTGGATCAGGAGCTGCACCTCTTGGGAAAGATTTGATGGAGGAGTGTGGGAGAAACCTCCCTAATGTTGTGCTTATGCAGGTAAAACTTTGGTTTCATATCCTCTTCTTAGTTTTGCTCCTCTAAACTCAATTCCCTGTGGGTCTAAGTTTCTGGTAAACTTAGATGTGAGCTTATTCATCGATGTTTGCTCATAAAGAACCAAGCCAAAAGGTATCACAGAGTAAGCATAGTTCTTAGTTCAGTGTGGAACTTAGCAGAGGGAATTTCTTTTGGGATGATTATTTGAATGATGTAAAAAAAGATGTGTTTTGTGATATCTTCAGGGCTATGGAATGACTGAAACAACTGGAATTGTCTCTGTGGAGGACCCGAGACTCGGGAAACGGAATTCTGGTTCAGCTGGAATGCTTGCTCCAGGAGTTGAAGCTCAGATAGTAAGTATAGAATCTGGAAAATATCAGCCTCCTAACCAATTAGGCGAAATCTGGGTTCGAGGGCCTAACATGATGAAAGGTATATCAATTTTCATCCCTTTATAAGACTTGTTTTGTTTGAAAATCCTCTCAACCAAATTCTCTTTCAGGTTATCTCAATAACCCTCAGGCTACTAAAGAAACAATTGATAAAAAAGGTTGGGTACATACCGGAGATCTTGGTTACTTCAACGAAGATGGTAACCTTTTCGTTGTTGATCGAATCAAAGAACTTATCAAATACAAAGGCTTCCAAGTTTGTCTTCAAACCACTGCATATCACTTTCAATTCCCTCATTCTTCTCACTTTCCAAAGCGCGAAAATTGAAAAAGATTAAATCTGTATGGTTTGATATATACAGGTTGCTCCAGCTGAACTAGAAGGTCTTCTTGTATCGCACCCCGAAATACTAGACGCTGTCGTTATCCCGTGAGTCATATTCACGATTCAATACATCAGAAACTACAGAGTTTACTCCTTTGTCGGGAAACATTAACATATGTGTATATATGTTGCAGGTTTCCGGATGAAGAAGCAGGTGAAGTTCCAATTGCATTTGTTGTCCGATCACCAAATAGCTCAATAACAGAGGAAGATATTCAAAAGTTCATAGCCAAACAGGTTTCATAACTTATGACTCAAAAGTCTTTTGAATCAATTATATCGATGTGTCATATTTCTTCTCTAAATCTCAAAACCATGTTTTTGTTTTTGTTTTTGCTCTCATCAGGTCGCTCCTTACAAAAGATTACGAAGAGTGAGCTTCATTAGCAGTGTTCCAAAATCTGCTGCTGGTAAAATCTTGAGAAGAGAACTTGTTCAGCAAGTAAGATCCAAGATGTGAAGAATCTTTTATCACCAGAGGGCAGAGACCATATTTATGTAGCATTTCAAATCAAACAGTTACACACAAAACACAAAATGTGGGGAAAAAAATTAACTTAAGACCAAATTCATATACAATGTATACACTTTTTTTTTTTTTAGCAATAAGCAAGTGAATCACCTTGATTGTTTTTTCACAAGTTTGTTAAAGTTTGATCCTATTAATACTCAAGTTTGAAAAATACAAACGCAAATTAAACAATAGGTCGTCTTTTGGTTTTGGCGTTTACGTTAATAATTATTTTGCTTAAAAATACTAACTACTTTGTATTCATTTGCAAAAAGCATACACAAAAGTATCTGTAAACTGCAAACAAACAATATAGGCCTTGACGAAGTATTACATGACATTTACATTTCTGTATAAGAAACCATCTCTTCTTTTCTTTTTTAAAAGTGGAAGAGAGAGCTTTAATTGTTGTTCATATGTATCTGTCTAATTTACAAGTTTACAGAGAATGGAAGATTCCAGAAATCAGATGTGTTCATCTCTGCAGCCGAAGCCGCGGCTGCAGCCACCGGATAAGAAGTTGAAATCGGCATAAGACATAGACCACGGCTCGCGAGATCTACGTGTCTTCTTGAACTACATTCTTCTTCTTCTTGAGTATTGATAGATTTCTTGTCTGAACACTATTTAATTTAATCAATTCAAGAATCATTAATTGGTGATGATTAGTTTTGAAAAAGATTCTTGAGATCACAAGCAAAATGACAAAAAAAAAAAAAGAAGAAGAAGAAGAAGAGAGTTGTTAACATGTAACTAATTTTGAAGTACCTGCTGTCGTTGAACAGATCCTATGGTGTTCTGGTCTGGATTACTCAACACCTATTAAATTAATAAATCATTATTTTAATTAAATTATTTATTATGACAGCAAATGAAAATCAAGAATCTGAATTAAACTTACAGTGACTTGTTCTTGAAGAAACTTAATGTACTCTACAGCTTCGTTGAGAACAGAAGCCGTATCTGTCTGCAAAGAAATTATATGTAATCTTTTCTTTTGAGTTTATATAAAAAGAAGAAGAAGAAGAATTCTCTTAATTTACCTTGCCAAATGGTGAAACTAGTTGCTGAAGCGCAGTGATTCGATCACCAAGTTTTTCTTTACGAACTTTGAAGCTTGGCAATGGAGATAATGTCTCGATTCTTGTCCTTTTTAGTAATCGCGGTGAATATTCATCGATGTTCTCTTCTAATTCTTCGTTCTTCTGAAAGAATCACCACATCGTATATTTTCGTTAATTAACTCTTAATATTAACCAAACAAAAGCACTTAGGTTTTGATTTGTATTAGTAGTTACGTGCCTTTGAAGTAAGATTCTTGCTGTCTTGTGTAATTTGCTCCTTGAACTTATGGTTTCTGATCTCATGATCCAAGAAAGACTCAGCTTCCGAATCGATCAAGAACGTGTTATCTAAGAATGGAAAGCTTTCAAGCAGCAGCTCGGATTTCGCGTCAGGGATTGTAGTTTTTGCCCAAGACTCCGATAGCATTTGCTCGTTAGGATCGAATAATCCGTCGAAGAAACTATTATGTCTTCAAGAAACATAAAATAAATAAATAGATCAAAGAAAGTCTAATATTATATATATTACCATGTAACTTAATATTATTACTGTATACATGTGGACTTACATGTTCATTAAATCATCATTACGATCGTTAATCTTGTTATCGAAGTTTTGCCATCCGAAATCTGTGATATCGAGGCTAATATTCTCAGTGGGACATGGGAGCGAGTAGCCGGAGAATACGGCGGCGGCGGTGTTTGTTGGCGAACTCCACCAAGTTCCGGTGGAAATTCCGGCGATCTCAAACTCTCCAGTCATGTTCTTAATTATAAGTTTGGAAATGTTAGAAGTTGCATATGAGACATGTTGTTGGTTACATATTGTATTTATACGTAGGCATGGAATATTTTATTATCATTAATTAATTTATCTAGCTACCCACTTAACCATATGTTAACTATGATGATAAATGATAATGAAAGAAACGTATCTTATTGGACTTATTCTTATGTTTGTGTTTACGTTTAATGTGTATATCTGTTTTGTTTATAAGAAAATGCTTTTGCCTCGATAATTTTTGCAAAATGTTTGATAAAAAATATTAGTCTAATTATTATTAGATCTTATTTTAAATGTTAGAAACTAAGAATATTATCATACATATAGTTAGAAATGAAAATATTTTTTTTTTCCAAAAAAATTAGAATTATGATATATTTGGTCGTTGATGTATATACTAAACTAAAGTCCACGATGGACAAATTTTATTGTTTAATAAATGCATGGATAGCTACTTTTTTGGAATGATTTGAAAATATTGATGTTCGAAGGAAATGGATTAAGCAAAAAAGGAGTAATATATTTGGATTTTAGTAAAATGATGTCTTTTTAAAATTGGTTAGGTAATTTCCTTGCCGTGCATGGGTTTTTAAAAGGTTTTGTTCTAATTTTATATAATATGTGCACATATTAATTATTTTTCAACTATATTTGAATCAAAATTACTTTAGATGGTGTGTTCTTCAACTATATACGTAGACTTAGATATTGAACATAATTTGACAAAATCTGTTTTTTTTTGTTGTTTAAGAGAAAAAAGAGAAGTGTTAAAAATCAGCCGATCGAGAACAGTTTGATCAGGTGTTAACAAATGTAGCAAAAATGAAAATACAAAAATTTGATTCCAAATAAATGAATAAATATTAATATATAAGTCAAATGTTGACATTCAAGTAAGATTAGTTAATAGGTAACGTACGTTTTGTGTGGATTAAGTCTTACCACACAATCGAATTCTCTTGGGATTTAGGGTTTGTCTTCATTTTTACTTTGGAAATGTTCCCAAATTTTCTATTAATATATGTTTGCTCATGTCATCTGATTTGACTCCTTAACCACAACTCCACTATTAGTTTATTGAAATATTTGGTTATCTTCTCTAATCTCGTGTTATATCATTATATATGTATATAATAGACGCATATTCTAGATTTTTTAAAAAATAATACTCCGCGGTCTAAGTCAATGTGGCTTCGAGTAACAAATATTCCCTAAACTTATAAACATCTCTAACTATGTACGTAACTGTAATTTTTGCTTTCTGTTAAAGTAAGACTTAATTATAAGTTCTTTTTTTAATTCAAGAAAAAAATATTAAGTTTTTTTTTTCTGTTACAGTAAGACTTAATAATAAACTTAGTTACAAATTCTTGACTTGCTCGTTTAGTTACAAATCCATGTACAATTTATCTCATCAAATTTCGAAGTATAGTTTAAGATTTTATTATGAAAAAAGTGGATTTTTGGTGTGTTGAGTTTCTTTTAAGAGATCAAAGTAAATTTGGGTGCGACTCTCGTTTGACAGAATTTTTAATAAACAAAAATTCCGGTCAACCATATGACGTTTAACAAGTTTATTTGACTTTTAGGACATGACAATCACACGACACGACCATGGTCTAATCTCCTCGTCGTTATTATATCCTGAAATTTGTTAGAAATCATTGTTTTTAATTAAAATCTGATTTCAGTTGAGAATATCTCGTGGAGTGGGAAGAAAACTTAGAAAAAGTGACGCGATTACAAGAAAAGAAAACTTAGAAAAGTGTTAATGGTTTAAGTGTCCTCCCTTTGACCTAATCACATTTATATTTATTATCTTTACAATCCATTTTAAAATATGTTTTTTTTTCATTTTAAAATATGTTGTTCGTTATGACGACCAAAAAAAAAATTAAATATTGTCCTTCATTTTTGTCGTTGATAAAGTGTCTAAATAATACTCTTTTCTCCCTCGTTTAAGTTTTAACATATGTCGCATGAAGCGAAGCGATGATGGTGTGGTTCAACCATGCACGTCATCAAGTTATATTTATGGGAAAAAAACTAGAATGACACTTATAAATTGGCTAAGGATTAGAATAACATATAATAACTGGGAAGGAAAAAGTCTGTTTTTGGCCCATTTTACCCTTATTTTCGCTTGTTAGGAAAAACGTAATTACGACACTGCCATTACGAAATTATTTCCACGTAAGCAAAAGTTTGACTTATTTACAAAAATGCCACCGCGTTTTTCAGATTAAGTCTGCACAGACTTGTTATGCAGACTTGTTATGCAGATTTATTTTTCAGTGTTGCAGACTTATTAAGTCTGCAAACATCTGCAGACTTGTTATGCAGACTTGTTACGCAGACTTGTTTTGCATACTTGTTATGCAGACTTATTTTTCAATGTTGCAGACTTATTAAATCTGCGCACATCTGCAGACTTATTATGCGTGTTGCAGACTTTTCGACGCAGACTTAATGTGCTTTGTTGCAGACTTAATAAGTCTGCACAGACTTGTTTTGATTGCAGACTTATTACGCAGATTTATTCCCTTTGTCGCAGACTTATGTTCATTTGCAGACTTGTTATGCAGACTTATAACAAATCTGCAACTGTTTGTTGCAGACTTAAATGCTTTGTTGCAGACTTTTGGAAAATCTGCGACAAGAAGACAAGTCTGCGACACATGAAATGTCTTACTGAAATAACATCGCTTGTCGCAGATTTATTTACAATGTCGCAGATTTAATGCTTAACGTCGCAGACTTATTTGTAAATTGCTTACGTGGCATTAAAAACTGCAGACTTATTAGACTGTGTTGCAGACTTGTTTTCTGACTAGAATAACACTTTGTTTGTCGCAGATTTGTTATGTTATGCAGACTTATTTAATGCGTTGCAGACTTATTCAATTTGTTGGTCGTTGCAGACTTATCCAATGTGTTGCAGACTTATCCAATGTGTTGCAGACTTATTGCATTCATTTCATTGTTTTTGGTATAGTTTGCATCCATTTTAGAGTTAGTGAGTCTTATGCTAGTTTTTGCATATGTTTGTGTGCTATGGAGTCTTTTAGGTACCATTTGAAGCTTATGGAAGCATTTTTGAGCTTGGAGGAAGATCATGGGGCAAAATAAACCTGTTTGGAGCAAGAGCTATGCCCAAATATCAAGGAAAATGCAGAGGCCATCCGACGTGCTCTAAAGATCGGCTCAGACAAAGCTCTTGAGCTCCGATTTAGCTTCGGGAATCTTCATCAAAGTCGTAGATAATCGATCTACCTTTCTAATGGAGGTGGTTTCAAGTCATTCGGAGCAGCCGTTCAAAAGATACGACACATTTAGTGAGCACAGGTCCGTCTGGCATCGATTTGGACTAATGGCAGAAGTCCATCGGTGCGCATCCGACCGATACAACCGACCGATATAGAAGCTGGAAAACAGGAGAAAAATCAGAGTCTCACATCGGTGCGTGGTATCGGGCAGAGGCCAACCGATATGGTTTCCTCCGGAGCAAAATGCAGAGTCCGTCCGAGGGGACTGAAAGATCGTGTCAGAAGAAGACTTTCCATTTGGATTTAGCTTTGGAGATCTTCATGAAAGTTATAGGAAATTGAGCTAGCTTTCCAATGGGAGTGGTTTCAACTCATTCCGACCAGTGGTTGAAGAGATACGACAACTTTATCAAGCGCATGTCCGTCTGACCTACAAACTGAGCAAAACCAGAAATCCATATCGGCCAGATGTATCGGGCGGACGCCTACCGATGCAACCTGCACGAACCACTTTGTTATTTAAGCCAAAAACTTCATTATTTGGATATAACTCATTTTTAACTTGTAAAAACACTTTTCTTAGAGAGAGTTTGGAGTTTTTAAGAGATTCTTGGTGTTTTTATGAAAGTTCTTGTTTGTTTTCATCTATCTATCTATTTCTAATCATCTAACCATGAATCTAAACACCTCCTACATAGGATTTGTTGATATTATCGTGGTTTGTGAGTAGTTTCTTTAGAACTTTGGGTATGGTAGATTAAGATGTTTTCTTGCTAAATCATGATGTTTAGGACTTAGTTTATGAAGAATCCTTAATTGTTAGGTGTGATTAATGCTAGATTAGCCTTGACAAAGTTGATTTAGAACTTAAGGAATTTCATGCCCGGAAGGTGTTCGATGAAATTCCTCAACCAAACTTAGCAAGTGTTTTACATTCCTAGCCTATGGAAATGGATGTCTAGGGTGTTTAATGGTTATTTAGACTTGAGATTAATGTTTGTTGATCATTTAATTGCAAATGGAAGTTTGTTCTCAATTAAGTGATTAGTGAAGTGATTATTTTCATGGAAGTGGATTAGTCTAAATTAGTGATCTAAGGCCTAAGGATTAGCATTGTTTGAGTATCATGGTTTAGCTAGACATATGAAATAAGTCTGCAACACTGTCAATATAGGTCTGCAACATATGAAACAAGTCTGTAACAACAAGTCTGCAAGAAGGTTATAATAAGTCTGCAACAAGGTTATAATAAGTCTGCAATACAGTTAACATAAGTCTACATACAAAAGTCTGTGACAAAAGGATCTAAGTACATAAACCAATATAAATAAGTCTGCAATACAGTTAACATAAGTCTACATATCTGGATCTAAGTACATAAACTACGATTGTACATAAACCATTGGTCAAGGAAGGCAATTCTTTCTGTCCGGAATGGGGTAGGTACTCGGAGAGACATCTTCCGTAACAAATGCGTGGAGGAGACCATATGCTGCAAAACAAAAGTAAGAAGATAAGTTTGCAACACAAATTAAACAAGTCTGCAACAAATAAAACAAGTCTGCAACACAACAATAAAATAAGTCTGCAACAAATAAAACAAGTTTGCAACAAATAAAACAAGTCTGCAACATAACAATAAAACAAGTCTGCAACAAATAAAACAAGTCTGCAACAAATAAAACAAGTCTGCAACACAACAATAAAACAAGTCTGCAACAAATAAAACAAGTCTGCAACACAACAATAAAACAAGTCTGCAACAAATAAAACAAGTCTGCAACAAACAATAAAACAAGTCTGCAACAAATAAAACAAGTCTGCAACAAATAAAACAAGTATGCAACACAACAATAAAACAAGTCTGCAACAAATAAAACAAGTCTGCAACAAAACAATAAATCAAGTCTGCAACACAACAATAAAACAAGTATGTAAGGAATAAAACAAGTCTGCAACAAAAAAAAAAACAAGTCTGCAACACAACAATAAAACAAGTATGCAACACATGAAAACAAGTCTGCATCTAAGAGGAAGATGAAAAGACGCGAGAGAGAGAAAAAATAGAAAATGACGGCGACGACAATGATGAACGAGGACGACGAGGACAGTTATGGACGCTGAAAACAAGTCTGCAACACATGAAAACAAGTCTGCAACACATGAAAACAAGTCTGCATCTAAGAGGAAAACGAAAAGTCGCGAGAGAGAGAGAGAGAATAGACGATGACGGCGACGACAATGATGAACGAGAACGAGGGCGGCGAGTCGCTGGTTCTGGCAGCTAGGGCGAGGCGAGGAGAGGCGCGGCGAGGGCGAGGGCGAGGCGAGGCGCGGCGAGGCACGATTTTTTTTTTTTTTTTGGTCTGAATAGATTTAAGGGAGAGAATGGGTTTTTTTTTAGTTTTATATTTTTATTTTTTTTTTCTGTAAAAAATAAATCAAAATGGCAATTCTGTAAATAAAGAACTCAAATAGGGGGTTTCTGTCTTTTAACAAAAGAGTTGTGTTATTCTAGTCAACTCGGTTTCGGGGGTGTTATTCTAGTAATTACATTAAAGATTAGTGTTATTCTGGGTAATTTTCTCTATATTTATAGAAGATACCTAACCGGGTTAGTGTTTTATGAGAAATCTTTATGTGTGAGATGAAAATCGGATCCCCACTCTCGGGAAGTGATTGTTATATTTATAGAAGATACCTAACCCGGGTTAGTATATCGGGTTATGTTGGTTCGGATAGGTCAGATTATGGATCTTTTGTTGGATTATGTACGGGGTACTCGAGTGCGTTTTCTGCGTATTTCCTTTGTCACTATGTATGTATCCCCGACAAAACAGTTTCTGCAGGCGCTGCACCGAGTTCGTGCTGTCACGTGTTCTGAGCGCCCATACCTTTAGCTTTTCCCTTACGCAGCGATTGGCTGCTTTTTCCTGCCATATATGCCAAAATTGGCTAGAGATAAGATTAGTGTGAGAGTCTACTTTTGTTAAAAAGAATATTGGAGGGAAGATACATATATTATCCCGCATATATTTGAATAGGTTTTACCTTTTCCGATATCCTTTTGAGGGATATCGGGTTCCTCTTACCTTCCCGGGTAATCTCTACCCGGTTATTTGAGAGTCTTACCTTCTCGGGTATCTTTACCCGGTTATCTGAGAGTCTTACTTTCTCGGGTATCGCTATCCGGTTTATGTTGCCATAGACGAGGAATCAACCTATACCCTTTCCATTCTGAGACCACTTGACTCCTTACTTCCTGCATCCGCTAATTGAGAACGGTTTTGGGAGAAGGTGGTGGTTCATTTCCCTCTCCTAACATTTTATAAGGTTCGACCAGCATGCCTTGTAATCGCACTCCCTCTAAGTGGTACGCTTTTAGGTCAAGCGATCGTCTAATCTACGGGGACACGTCATACAACATGTTCTACCATTTATTATGGTTCGATCACCTAACCTCATAACCGTAGTCTTTCGAAGTGGTGCACTTTTAGGTTAAGTGACCATCTAGTCTATCATAACATGTGTCACCCTATGATTCGTCGATCCGAAAAAAAAAATAATTCCCAACAAAAAGTAAAAGTAAAAATTATACATATACAATTTGTTAGTGAATAAAACTTTCCAAACAAGACATCTTGTAAATTCACTTATTCGTTTTTGTTGTATGTGTTATCCGGAAATGTATACGCATGCTTAATATCCAGATTAATATATGATATTCAATATAGATATGTAATCTCAAGTTGATTAATAACATTACATATATGTTTGAACAAAATTATAATCCTAAACTGAAGAGGCCAAGCCCATATAAGTCTAATCGATAACGTTGTTCTTGATTTGTTATATATATATAATATAAAGGATGACCAAGAATTGGTTTCAGTCCCATGTTTAAATTAAGAAAACCAGAAATATTACTTGGTTACTTAAATCTTGAGACTAAAATTAGAAATACTCGATTTGATCAGACAGAAAGAGGAGTTGGAAGACAGAGTACTTGGATAATAATAGTAATAATAGCATCAACAACAATACATTACAGAGCAAATCTTTCTTCTTTAACCGATCTTGGCAAGAACATTGTTCAAACTCGAGACAGTCTCTGAGTAATACTTCTCAGCATCTGGGCTGCTCTTTGACTTCGCCGCATAGTCCAGCTTCCACACAAGAAAACAACAATCTCAGTTCAATCAAAACATTTGAAAGAATCTTGTGCATAAAATGGCTGTCCCCAAGGGCACATGTACCTATTATAAACACTCTTTACTTGTTCACAAAGAAACCAGTAGAAAACAAAACCCTAAAAAGAAAGCTTACGTTGTCGATGGTCTGGAAGAGCTTGCCGGTGAGTTCTTTGAGACTCTGTTTCTCTTCCTTAGGCTTAGCGGAGATAACGGTGTTAAGATCGTAACGGAGGTAAGATGCTCTTAAACGGAGATCGTTCTGAACGTAAGGCCAAGCTTTTTTTTCGATCAATGACTTAACGTTAATGATCTCTTTAGCAGATTCTTTGGCCCTAGCTGCAGCTTCTGTTGGTGACAATGGCTGCAAGTAAAATCTGTCTTTCAATGCCAATGAAAAGTCTCGCGCTTGGTCTGAGTTATCTGTTCCAGCTGTTCTCACACACACAAATCATAGCCACAATCAACCAAACCGAACTTAAAAGTAGAACCAATCTCTAGAATCAATTTAAGACCGGTTTGATAAAAATTTGAATGGAAACAAAACGAGAAATATATAACAGGAAGTTATATTATTTTAATAATGTGAGATTTGGTTCAATCAGTTTTACTTACGGAGACCACCGGAAGGAGGTGGAGGAGGGCCGACTTTAATCGAAAGAGCTTCGGCGAAGACAGACTTAACGAACGAACCACCGGCTAAACCAGCCGCAACGAGCCCTATCACTGACCTGCGACTACTTTCCGGTACCGACTCGTTCTGCTGAGCCCTGATCACAAGTCCGGTTCTCTGAGACCCAACCGTGACTCTGGAGATGTTCAGACGGTTTGACCCGTTGATCTGGTGACTTCCTTCAAGAACGGCCTGAGATGCGCCACGTAAGCCTGCCATCGAGGTCACTGCTTGAGCCATTTTTTTTTTTTTTTGGGGGGATTTGAGTGATTGATTAAAGGAGATTTGGTTTTGAGTTATAATTTCTGGTGTTTTGGTTATGTGACAAATATCACCTTATCTGATTCATCTAGTTCTTTAGATAACTCGGATATGGTTTTAACCACTAATACATTGCCACGTGTTATCTTGATTCTCAGTTTTGCCACATAGGATTGAGATCGAGTGTATGCGATTTTCACGTCATAGCGTGAAAGTTGACCTATTCGGTTAAACCTAAACAAATGACATTGAAAACCGGTTTAGAAACCGAACTGGTCTGTATTGTAATTTGTGTCACTGAATTTGTTTTTTTTTTTTAATTTATGAACTAAATGTAACTTAAATCCACCTAACCAAACCAGAAATTAAAATCGTCCAAATTTTGAATATGAACTGAAATCGAAACTGTAACAACAACAACAAAATTTGGAAAGTGACAAACCACATTCATTTCTATATATATAAATCTATAAACCGGAATGCACTATCCCACTTCTTTTCTCCCCGGTTTTGTTTTCATACAAAATATCAATTAGTATACACATTGATGGGCCGAGATATAAAATCAATAGGCCCATATGGAGGTTATACATTTTACAACTAATTGTTTTAAAGTATTAATCGATGACCAGAGTAACGTTACAATTTTCCAAGACTCCGCCAGATCTAATTTCAAAATTTCAAATAAACAGGCTCCTCCTCCTTCCTCACCCAAAAAAACATAAATCCCCAATTACGAAAAAGGGACAAACCCTAATTTCCGGTCTCGAATCGAGGAGAAGCAAGGTCTTAATTTCTCCCGGATTCTTGTAATTCAATCGGAGGGTTCTGGAGGAATCGTCTTCTCTTGGGCTCAATCTTTGGTGAATCTCCTTCGCCTAGCTGAGATCGAGAATTTTGATCCTATTGACAAGAAGTAGGTGAAGGAATCCATCGGAAGTTTTGTTTTTGTTGTTCTTGTTTCTCGAAGATGCCGCTTCGCAACCAGAATCGCGCTCCACGCAGTCCAAACGGCGTAAGCCCCTTTTCTTCGTTCTTCTTTTTCGTTTTTCGTTGATGAGATTTAGATGGGTGTGTGAGAAAAAAAACCTAAAAGAGAAGATGAGATATATCTCTCAGTCTAATTGTTTGATTTTAGGGCTTTGTTCTATGGCATAGCAGATTAAAATTATTAAGCCCTCTTCAACGTATTTTGAAATTCCATAGTGATAAGAACATGAATGGTGATTGTGGGTTCTTGCGATTTTGCTTTGTAATATCTGTGATTGTACTTAATTTTGTTTGTTTCTGAACCATTTTCAGAAAAAGGAAGCTGTCTCCAGTATTCCTTTTGACAAGCGAAGGAAGTTGGAAACGCAAGGTGCTGGAAGAAGACAAGTGCTTTCGACTGTGAACAGACAAGATGTTACTGCAAACAGCGATGTGGGCAGCACAGAGGAGTGTAGTAAAGTTGATTTCACAAAAGATGAAGTGGTGGCTTTGCTTAACGAGAGAGCAAAAGCTGGAAAGTTTGACACCAAGGTTTGTTAACCGAGATTCATTCTTGGAGATTTCAGAGAAATTCTTTTGCCGTTTCACTGATAAAAATGTGTGTTTTTTTTTATTTTGTTTCCTTGGGTACTACAGGGTAAGATTGAGCAATTGACTGATATTATCAAGAAGCTTAAGGTTTGTGTTAGATGGTTCCAACAAGTCGACGAAACCCATGTCCAGGAGAAGGAAAATCTTCGTTCTTCTCTGGAATCTGCAGAGAAAAGATACAGTGATAAAGGTGATTTACTTTCCTGCATGTCCTGTTTTCAAATCAATTTGTGTACACTGAATATGGACGTGGTTCCTAATTACTTCTAGAGTTGGATGCAAAGACCAAAGAGGAAGAGCTACAAGCAAATATAGCAGAGATGAAGGAGCAGATAGCGTCACTACAGGAGAAGTTCTCAAAGGAGGAGTTGAGCAAGTTGGTAAGGAGCTCAAAGAATCTTTTGTCATTGCGCAGCTTATCTCTCAAAGAATCTTTTATCAATTTTGGTTTCTCCTTATTTGTTTTGACTACTAGGATGCAATTGAAAATCACAGAAGAGAAAAAGAATGTAGAGTTGCAGCTGAAAAGCTTCAGGATTCTCTTCAAGAAAAGCTTGACAAAGCAAATGAAGAGATATTGGCTGCCAATCAGAAGGTACAACAGATTTTCTTTTCCGTCATTGTGTTTCATTCTATGTAACTCCTATTAGCTCTTGGCATGTAGTTGTTGTGTTAAATGGGTTGTTCTGATGTCTAGGCGATGTCTCTTAAAGATATTAACACAAGGCTGCAAGAGTACAACACAAGTTTGCAACAATACAACACCAAACTCCAGAATGATCTAGAAGCAGTTCGAGAGGCACACACTCGTGCTGAAAAAGAAAAGTCAAGTATATTGGAGAACCTTGCTACACTAAGGGGTCACAGTAAATCACTACAAGATCAACTAGCATCAAGCCGAGTAAATATCCCTCATCTACTACAGACGTGATTCTGACATGCCTTAATTTGTTAATGATTTCATTGTTTGTTAATTTGTTTCTCGTCCCTTCTGTGATCAAGGTTTCACAAGATGAAGCAGTGAAAATAAAGGAGTCATTGCTGATGGAAGTCAAAGATCTTCGGAGTGAGCTCCACCAGGTTCGGGATGATCGTGATCGCCAGGTTGTCCAGTCACAAAAGCTGGCTGATGAGATACTGAAGTATAAGGAGAGTGTTGGAAAGTCATCTCACGAATTGGACATATTGATAGCAAAATCAGGATCGTTGGAGGTTAGTTCAAAGTAGAAGTTTTGCACCTTGTCTTATATTCAGTTGTCTGAAAGTACCAATCTCATGCTGCAGGAAACGTGTTCCTTGCAAAAAGAGCGTATAAAAATGTTGGAGCAGGAATTAGCTTTTGCTAAAGAAAAGCTAAAGGTAATGATGTGATCAATTTATACTTTGGATTGTTCAGCCAACTTTCAGATACTCTGAATTGTGGCTTTACACTGACATGTTTTTTTATTTGCTTTCGACAGATGGTAGATGCATCTATGTCTCATACTATGACAGAATTTGAGGAGCAAAAACAACGTATGCATGAACTGCAAGACCGCCTTGCAGACACTGAGCATCAACTTTTTGAAGGAGAGGTGTTACGGAAGAAGCTTCATAACACCATTCTTGTAAGAAAATATCATTTTTGGCAACATTTTGAGTTTTAGCGACTTTCTTTATGTGCGCTTAGCAAAGCTTTTATTTCAGGAACTAAAAGGAAACATCCGCGTGTTCTGCCGAGTGCGCCCCTTGCTACCAGATGATGGAGGACGCCAAGAGGCCAGCGTTATTGCTTATCCTACCTCAACTGAATCTCTTGGGAGAGGCATTGATGTGGTCCAAAGTGGTATGTTCAGTGACTCACCTTATTTACTTCGCTCCATTAGGATAATTATGCCCGTCTTTGACACTAATTCGTTTTTTCCTGCCTTGTGCTCTATTTGTGTTCTCAGGTAACAAACACCCTTTCACTTTTGACAAGGTCTTCGACCACGGAGCTTCTCAGGAGGAAGTATTCTATGAAATATCTCAACTTGTACAGAGCGCATTGGATGGCTATAAGGTTTATTATCTTCCTTATTTTGACTATCTTGTAGATGCCTAACATGCAAATATCTGAATCATGGCTATTGTGCTTATGCAGTTGTAGCTGTTGAATTTATTAAAAACTGTTGTTTAAGTTACGCAGACAACACTTTGACTAATTCCTTTGTCATTGCACCTTTCTTAAATCTTTGTGGCCACAGGTTTGTATTTTTGCATACGGACAGACAGGTTCTGGCAAAACTTACACCATGATGGGCAGGCCTGAAGCTCCAGAACAGAAAGGACTGATTCCTCGATCACTTGAACAAATATTCAAAACCAGTCAGTCTCTTAGTGCACAAGGCTGGAAATACAAGATGCAGGTATATATTTCTCCCAGAATGTTCCCGCATTTGTTGAATGCTTTCATTGCTAGCATTGTTTTTATTTAAGTTTATTTGTAGGTCTCAATGTTGGAGATCTACAATGAGTCCATCAGGGATTTGCTTACTACAAACCGAACAATTGCTATAGAGTCTGTACGAGCAGACAGTAACACCTCTGGAAGACAGTATGCAATTACACATGATGTGAATGGACACACCCATGTCAGTGATCTTACAATAGTAGATGTCTGCAGCATTGGACAAATTTCCTCTCTCTTGCAGCAGGCTGCTCAGAGCAGGTTTGTCTTGATTTTTTGGATCTGTTTTTTTCTTTTTCTTTTTCGTATCTAACATTCAAGTGTTGCATTAGTAGATATAGTATGTATACTACCTTCTTTGGTTTAGGTAATTGCTAGGCATATCTAGTAGTTTAAAATAGCTTTGCGTTTGAGAATATTGTTACACTGTTGTTTATGTATTGTTCTGTTACAACAATTTACAAAGGTAAAGCATGGTCAACTCTTATTTTGTAGGTCTGTTGGTAAGACCCATATGAACGAGCAGTCATCAAGAAGTCATTTCGTGTTTACTCTTCGGATTTCTGGTGTGAATCAGGTTAATTTCTTTTGCCTTTCGGGTTGTTTCATAGATTTTATCTTTCACTTTTAAATTTATTCTGAAACATCTGACACTCTCTCCTGTTTCAGAGCACTGAACAGCAGGTACAAGGTGTTCTAAACCTTATTGATCTTGCTGGAAGTGAGCGACTCTCAAGGAGCGGGGCAACAGGAGAGCGGTTAAAGGAGACACAGGTTTTTGCTTTAAATTTACTCTCTTTCAAGCTATTCCCATGGAGTTTTTGCACTGACCCTCTAATCTTTGTTCTTTACTTCACCAGGCTATAAACAAAAGCTTGTCTGCTTTGAGTGATGTTATATTTGCATTGGCAAAGAAAGAGGATCATGTTCCTTTCAGAAACTCGAAGTTAACATATCTGCTCCAGGTTAGATTTTGTTTTTTTATATATGTACACACCACATTATGGCTCTTGAGTATTGAATCTATCTGGAGCATTCTAATAAAGGAGATCCATTTTTGAACAGCCTTGTTTAGGAGGGGACTCAAAGACCTTAATGTTTGTGAACATTTCACCTGATCCATCTTCAACTGGAGAATCCCTTTGCTCTCTTCGCTTTGCTGCTAGAGTCAATGCGTGTGAGATTGGAATACCTCGAAGACAAACTTCCACAAAACTTCTCGACTCTCGTCTAAGTTACGGTTAAAGTCTGGTGGTTTTAGTTTTTCTCTCATTTGTATAACAACAGCAATTGTTTTAGAGGTTTGTAATTTCTGATTGTGCTTTTGACATAGTTTTTCTCTGTATCAAGCTCTTGATTGTGGAAGCAATGTTGTATGAGGAATTGGCCTACAGTTATTATTCAGAGCTTTATCGGTTATGTGACTACATATTGCTTTATAGGACATAACTAAACACTTCTTGTTCTGTTTAACATAGTTTCATCTTTCTACACAACAGTATTGTAACTAATTGTTCCAATCAAGATCTATACTCTAGTTACAAGCACTGAATACATTAAAGAAAAAGTCAACGAGGATAAACGATAGTGATGGAAGAATCATCAACAGGCAAAGGCAAAGACTTGCTTGTCTCAGATTGATCAGATGCAGAAGCTCCTGACCGTTGATCTCTAGAGTCTCTCATGGTTCGAAGAAGAAACCCAGATCGCTTTGGAATCGGTAGAGTAACAGTGAAGCTGTTCATCATCACCAGAATGTTATCCATTGAAGGTCTCTCTGAAGAATCATCTTGAACACATAACAGAGCAATGTTGTATGAGGAATTCGCTTTCTCCGTAGCGAACTTTCTTGAGCTCGAAGCCGCTTTCACGGCAACGTCGATCAACAAAGCAGCCAAAGACTCGTTGAATTTGCTGACTTGATTCTCTTGCGTGTTCCACAAGAAAGCAGCAGGTCTAACTCTCATTTCCCCTACGATGCTTTGATTAGAGTATCTTACCATACCCTCGTCGTACCAGATCACTGTCTCCTTCTCTCTCTGACACCTTTGGAGCGTTTCGTTGGCCGCAAACGCCACGCAATCCGTAGACTCTGTTGTTATCATCTTCACCGGCGGTTGCGTAAGCTGCGTTTGGAGAGGAGAGAGATGAGATAACGGTTCGGAGATTGGTTAAGTAAGTGCTGTTTCTTCTGAATGTTGTTGTGTTTGGACAGATGTGGAAGAGATAAGTTGGATCTGTTGCAGAAGAAACTGTGTTCAGCATCATAAAGAAAAAAATTGAGATCAGAAAAAACAGAGGATTTCAAACAAGAAGACATGGCTTTTTGTTGTTGAAATGTTGGTTTTTCCAAGGAAAAAAACGTTAATTTGTTTTGTTAAAGGAAAAAGTTCCAAGCTTTGAGCTTTTTCTTTGTGGTGTCGCTAACATTCTTCAGTTTCTTCTCCATCGCTATTAGAGTCGACAATGGCGACTACTCTGCGAAGATTTTTCCCAGCTTCCACTCATGGCTTCTTCTTGAAGAAGCTACCTGGCTCTTTCTCTAGTCGCCGAAATTTATGTGTTTGCTCAGATCATTCAGTTGAATCCGTGACTGTTGATGTTTCTCCAAATAACGGTGAGTCTCGTTTGCATTGAGCTCATCAAGTTATCGTGTACGCCTGGTGTTTGTTGAAATGTCTCTTAGAATATGCAGAGAAAATTTTCTTCTGAGACCAAGCTGTGTGTGTTTCCTAGATTAGGATCACTTTCGTGTATAAGGTAGGTCTGAAATGTGTGTGTTATCAAGTTTCAGAACGGATGCTGGATCGTTATATGATTTACGGCATTATGAAGAGGAACAAAGCTAGCTACAAGTGCATAGAAACATAATTGAACAACTTTACACTGTTAAGAGTGGTGGAATTTTTTTTGCATTCTATGTAATTGATTGTTGCTGATACTTCTTGTGCTTTTGTAACTGTAAAAGATTAGAGACAAGTCGCGGAGGTAATGTTGATGAAGGGTTTCTAAGATGGCGAAATGGAGGAGGAAGATACCATAGCTTGGCGGTAATTGACTCCTCGGCCGAGCTATGTTCAAAAAAATACGACAGAAGTTTTTCCTTCTGAGACGAAAAAATTGCCCCATCTCTTCTTTTCGAAACCCTAGTCGTCGGAGGCCACCGGCGGCGGATCTTAACCACTATGGCCAAGAAAAAAGGAAAGTCCAAGCCCAGTTTTTTCCCTCCTTTGATCCCCATCTCCAAGCCGTTAGCAAACATAGCTGCTCCGGCGAAATCCCCTCCATCGAAGCTTCTGAAACCTGTATCGAAAATGGTCTCTGAAATTCCAGCGACTCATCCATCTTCGAAAATGGCTTCTGAGAAATCAGCAGCTCCTCCTCCGTTGAATGAGACAGTGTTGTCGGCGGATAAAAAACCACCTTCATCATCTCCTCTCACCTGGTGCCAACGATTCAAGACTGGATCTAGCACGCTTAAGAAATGTGGAACCCCTTTCAACCTGGAAAGTGGTGAGCTTTGTGTCACAATCCCAAATCAAGTGATTGAAGACAGCAAGAAATTGTGGAAGGACTTTGTCATAGGCCAGTTTTATCGCCGAGCTCCCTCCTTCGGTAAGATTCAAGCTGTGGTAAATCTGATGTGGAGCAAATGGCATCGGGATATCTCTGTTACCAAACTTGACTCGCCGAACTCATTCCTTTTTAAAATCCCAAACAACGCTTCGAGAGAGCGTGTCCTTAAGGAAGGAATCTGGAACATTGACGGGAGTACAATGTTTGTTGCTGCTTGGAGCCCAGGAGTGCAGCCTGCTATTCCAGCTCTCAAAACTGCCCCCGTTTGGATTGAGCTGCGTAATGTCCCGTATGAATTCTATAACCCTCCGGCTCTGAGTCACATAGCAAGTTTGGTTGGTCACCCGATCTTCTTGCACCCTCAAACTCTAGCGATGACAAATTTCGAGGTGGCTAAAGTGTTCACTGAGATTGACCTTCATAAACCGATTCCAGAAACTGTTTGTGCGAGATTTGAGTCAGGAGAAACAGTTCGTGTGGAAGTTTCATGTCCCCACCTCCCACCAATTTGCAAGCTTTGCAACGAAGCAGGTCATATGTCGAAGAGATGCCCACAAGCTCCTCCTCCATGTGAACTGTGTAAAAATGCATTTCACGATCAGTCTCTCTGCCCATCGAGAAATAAAGCAAAGCAAGCAGGAAAGGAAAAGATAGTCCAATCGTATTTACCAGAGGAATTGGATAAGTTTTATCCTGGTGATGGGGATGCAGAGGCGTCTTGTTCTAAAAGTGTGGTAGTAACTGGTGACTCTCCTTTGTCGCAAGATTCAAGAAAAGAGGTAGAGACTACAAAAGTCTTGTTTGGCCCAGAACCGCTAACAAAAGGAAAAGAGTATGGAAAAGAGGTTCCTGAGTTACTATCTAATACTCTAGAAGAAGGATTAATTGCCGAATTAGAGGAGGGCGAGTTCACTTTGGTTGTCTCAAAGAAGAAAAAACATAAAAAGAGTAAGAGCAAACAAGTCTCAGCTCCTACAAAGGTGGAAGGTTCATCCCTTCTCCGTCACTAACCCCCAACAAACCTTTTTTTGTAATGCTGAGTTTTTTTTGGAATCTTAGAGGGATTAACGATCCGGATAAGCAGCAAAGGTTTAAAAGTTGGAGGCATAAACATCGGCCTTTTTTTGGATGTCTCGCGGAGACGCATGTTTTGGAAACGAATGCTCCTAGAATAATTGCCTCTCTTCTGCCTGGTTGGAGATTGGAATCAAATTATGAGTTTTCTCATATTGGAAAGCTTTGGTTAGTTTGGGACCCAGAGGTCTCTCTTATAGTGTATAGTAAGTCTCTTCAGCAAATAACGTGCGGTGTTTCGTTCCCGGAAAAAGGTTGGAACTTCACTGTTACTTTTGTTTACGCTTCGAACTTCAGAGCTGAAAGGTGTGCACTTTGGCAGGAACTGCAGTCTCTTGCAAGTTCCTCTCCCCTTAGTAGCTCCCCGTGGTTGGTGACAGGGGATTTTAATCAAACACTTCTTCCTTCGGAGCACTCCCTAAGAGAAGATTATGACAGTGTTTCGGCAGGAAGCAGAGATTTTCGAAACTGCCTGAATGCAACAGGGTTGTTTGATCTGGCATATAGTGGGCCTTTATTCACCTGGTGGAATCATAGGACTGCGAACCCTATCGCTGAAAAGTTGGATAGGATCCTAGGAAATGATCACTGGCTTTTATCATTCCCGGAGGCAAGGATAAGCTTTGAGGAACCTCTATTCTCAGATCATGCTGTATGTTGTGTCAGATTGTTGGATCAAGGCCCGAAACCCATACGGCCTTTCAAATTTAACTTGCATCTGCTTCAGCATCCAAATTTTAAGTCAACAGTTGAAACGGCTTGGAGAAACTTCTCTTCATCAGGCTCAGCAATGAATAGAGTGAGTCAAAAGCTAAAGGCTTTGAAGCGAATTCTAAAAGACCTGGACCACTCAGCTTATTCTGGTATTCAGCAAAGAACAGCGGAAGCTCTCTCTGATCTAAAACAATCTCAACACATTATGTTTTCTAACCCTACCACAGAAGAGGCAGAAAAAGAACTTCAGGCTTTGAGAAAGTGGAAGGAGCTTGCTAAAGCAGAGGAAACTTTTATGTTCCAAAAATCCAGAGTGAAATGGCTCTCGGTTGGTGATAATAACACAGGAGTCTTCCACCGTTGGGCGACAGCAAGAATGGCTAGAAACTGTATCAAAGAGTTGAGGAGAGAGGATGGCTCAAGTATTTCAGATTTGTCTGAGATCAAGAGCACTTGTGTAGATTTCTATACTGCTTTACTAGGACCACAAGCAAGGCGAAGTCCTTCTCTAGTGGCATGTATAGAATCTATTCATCCATTCAGGTGTAATGATGCCCAGAGACAGAGTTTGGAGCGCCAATTCACGCTTGAGGAAATACGAAAGGAATTCTTCTCCTTACCTTCTGGAAAAGCCCCTGGTCCAGATGGTTATACTGGCGAATTCTTTAAGCATTGTTGGGATATTATTGGTGAAGAGGTCTCTTTGGCTGTCTTGGAGTTCTTTGTATCAGGTAAAATGGAACCTCATTGGAACTCTACTATTATTGCTATGGTCCCAAAGACGATAAATGCAGATAATGCTGCAGATTTTAGGCCCATCTCTTGCTTGAATGCAATGTACAAAGTGGTTGCTAAGCTATTGGCTAGAAGGCTCCAAGACCTCCTCCCTTTGATGATATCAGAAAACCAAACAGCGTTTGTTAGTGGCAGACAGATTGTTGAAAACGTTCTTCTGGCTTCAGAAATGGTACAAGGTTACAACAAACAAAATATATCCAAGCGTGGTATGCTCAAAATTGACCTAAGGAAGGCTTTTGACTCTGTTGAATGGAGGTTTATACTAGACATTCTCAAGGCAACAAACTTCCCACCGGTTTATATAAGATGGATCCAGCAGTGTATCTCTACTACTAGATTTTCAGTGGCAGTGAATGGCGAGTTATGTGGCTACTTCAAAGGTACTCGTGGGATCAGACAGGGCGATCCTTTGTCTCCTCCACTATTTGTACTAGGTATGGATGTTTTCTCTCGTCTTCTCGACCTTCGTTTCACTGCAGGTCAGATTGGAGCTCACCCAAAAGCTTTAAACCCTAAGATCTCCCACCTAGTTTTCGCAGACGATATGATGGTTTTCTTTGATGGTTCTTTACCTTCCTTGCAAGAGATTGTGAATTTGTTGGGTTATTTCTCTTCCATATCTGGCCTGGAAATGAACATGAGCAAATCATCCCTGTTTCTGGCAGGCTCATCTCAAGTGGAAAGGGAATTTCTTGCAAATATCTTTGGTTTCACTTTGGGAACACTCCCGGTGCGCTATCTCGGATTACCTCTCCTTCCTAGGAGATTGTCTAAGTTAGACTATGCTCCTTTGATTGAAAGGGTAAAATCCAGATTGCACTCTTGGACCTCGAGACTTCTTTCTTATGCAGGAAGAACTCAGCTCATCTCTTCAGTCATTCAGAGTATTATGGCCTACTGGTGCGCAGCTTTTGTGCTCCCAAAAAAGTGCATCAAGGAGATAAACAGGCTGTGTAGGAGATTCCTATGGTCGGGAGACCCAGAAAAAAACAATAAGGCAAAGGTAAATTGGGCTCAGGTTTGTTCTCCAAGGGCTGCTGGTGGTTTAGGACTGAGAGATCTTCACTCTTGGAATAAAATTTTCGGACTAAAATTGATTTGGATGCTCTTCTCCAAATCTGGTTCGTTGTGGGTGGCTTGGTGTAAAAAGAATAAGATGAGAAGAAAATCCTTTTGGAGTTTCTCTGAGGATAGTAGTGGATCATCAACATGGTCCCAACTTCTAAAGTTACGTCATCTAGCAAAGGAATTCATCTCTTGCAGAGCTGGTAATGGGAATGAATGTTATTTTTGGTATGATAATTGGACCCCTTTCGGAGAGCTGCTGTCCTTTATTGGTCCAGCTGGTCCGAGAATCTATGGAATTCCTCTTGACTCAAAAGTTTCATTTGTAGCCACAGAAGATGGGTGGAATTTCAGGGGTGCTCGTAGTGAAAATGTGGAATCCCTCCTTTGCCACTTGACCTCGGTTCGTTTGGTCTCAGATGTTGAAGATACTTTTAAGTGGAAAGATGGAGCGGGTCCCCTCAAGGACAAGTTCAAATTCTCTATTGCGAGACGCCAAACTAATGCATCCTTCACGGAGGTTCCATGGCATAAAGAGGTGTGGTTCTCGGGTAATGTCCCTAAACATGCTTTCATTATGTGGCTTGCTTTTCTTGATAGGCTTTCCACAAAATCTAGGCTAAGATCATGGGGTGTGATTGATTGTAGCACTTGTGTGTTGTGTGAGATATTTGAGGAAACAAGAGACCACTTATTCCTGCGTTGCCCGTATAGCTACGATGTGTGGAGATTGTGTTTTCAAAGATTCAATGCTCCTTTTATGGGATTTCAAACTTGGGATGTGTTTCAGAGATGGTTGAAACGTCCTTATTCAAATCCGACAGAAAATTGTTTGAGGCTTGTTATGGCCCAAACTGTCATCTACTCATTGTGGAGTCAACGCAACAATCGTATCTTCAACAACAAATCAGTTTCTGCTGAGATCATGTTCAAGAAAGTCGACAGAAAGGTGAGAGACACATGCCTTGCTCGTAAGGACAAGCCATGCTTCCAAGGCTCCCTTGCTATGTGGTTCCGAGGTACCTAATCCTTGATTTCTTTCCCTTTCCCTCTGTTTTTGGTTATTCTATTTTACCTTCTTGGGATATGTCCCGAAGGCTCTAAGCGTTTGCTTGTTTTCTTCCTTTTCCCTTTGTAAGTCGTTCTTTATGATTAATACAACCAGAAAGTTAAAAAAAAAAAAAAAAAAATTGACTCCTCGGCTCTGGTTGAGTTTGGAGCAGTAGTTCACGAAAAAACTATATTAGGTGCAGAGGTTCATATAGGATCTAACACTGTAGCTGGACCATCAGTCAAAATCGGTCCTTCTACAAAGATCGGGTAACATTTTGGCTCAACACCTTGTACATGTTTTGGAAAAAAATGTTGAAAGAACCTAGTTGCTGGATTTTGTCTACATGTATAATGTTTCTGTCAGCAATTGTAGTATTGGTGATTTATGTGTCATCCATAATGGAGTCTGCATTGGTCAAAGATAGTACGGATCAAATCTTTTAACTTCTGAGCTTTACTCAATATGCTTTTACATAGGATCAGATTCTCAGCTTCCTTCTATATTGTCTGAGAATTGGGAATTTTTTAAAAGGGATTGATTAGGATTGGTCTTTGACTGTTCAGGATTTGGGTTTTACGTGGACGACCATGGAAACATGGTGAAGAAGCCTCAAGTAAGCACACCTAGATTGCTTTCTTGAATCTGAATCAACTATTTGCAGCACCTTTCTCTCCTTAGTAATCCTTTTTTTACTGTTTTGTTTCTTGCTCTCCTCCTTAGGCTTTAAATGTGAGCATAGGAAATCGTGTGGAGATAGGACCAAATACATGCATTGATCGGGGCAGGTAACGTTAATATTTCATTGATAAATTCCTTATAACACTGTTCACTAGCTTCATAACCTTTACAAATTTATGCAGCTGGAGAGATACCGTGATTGGGGATGATACTAAGATAGACAATTTAGTTCAGGTGCGTCTTAGATTCTATCTTGTAAACTCTCCATAGATCACAGTGTACAATGAGACTCTTCTTGTGAAGCAGATAGGTCACAATGTGATTATTGGCAAGTTTTGCTTGCTCTGTGGCCAAGTAGGCATAGCTGGATCAGCAGAGTAATTAAATGCTTCTAATCCTGGCAACCAAAAAACCTTATGTTCCATTGAATAATACTGTAAGCTTCTCGGTTTGAGAATGCTGTCTTTTCGATAATGCTTGTAGGATTGGTGATTATGTAGCTTTAGGAGGACGGGTTGCTGTTCGAGACCATGTCTTAAATGCATGCTTAATTGTATCCGGTTTGAAACAAGAACCTGAATCAATCCATATCCGACTAAAACAGAGCTAAAACAGAGACGGACTCTGCTTTTGCTTTCGAAATACATTGTTTCTTCATACAAAACTGTTCTAATTCATCAATGGAGAAGGCAGATTGTGGAAGCTCAGATTTCGAGCAAGAGGAAACCATAACTATTATATTTTACCAAACTATAATTTTCCAAATCCGATGGTAATATAGGTTGAAGAGTCTGCCAATTGCTTTTGAGTTTTGTACTTTTACCAAATCTTTAGCTTATGTTTTCTTATATTTCTATAAACTCATAAGATCATACATTTGATGAGAAAAAACAAACTCTCAAATCCAAACTTACAAAACCTAAAGAAAGCAAAATCAATCAAAAGGAAAAGTAAAACAGCAAACAACAAGTTAATCAATCTAAGTGAAGTAGACCGGACACCGTTTATGGTTAAACTTGGGCAAGATCAACCCGTCCCGTCCAACCACGATATCGCAGTTAGCATGCACCCTGTGGTGCTTACTGATCCACTTAGACAATTTAAACCGAATATTCGAAACTATCTCGAGCCTAAAAGCCACCGTGCCTTGAGCCCGATCATTAGTAAACTCAGTCCAACGGTTACTATTTACCGTTAAAGAAGCTCCAGTAAGCGTCCCTGTCACACTTGTTGTGTTAGTCGGCTGCTGAAAAAATGGGTTTAGCAACGGGCTTGACCCGACCCGTTGATCTTTGTAGTAAATGAAACCGTCCATAGAATCAAAGTAAACACCCATGTGTTGGTTTGGGTTAAGTATGGTAACGCTGAAAGCAATTCTTGCGTTTTCGAATCCGGCAGGCTGGTCTAGACCCTGGACCACGAAGTCTTGGATATGGAACCGAGGTCGATGCGGGCGTAAACTGAGCCAAAGTATGAAAGCAATGATGCCTACAAAGAATAGAACCAAGAGAAATATTGCGCAGATGAATTTCGATATTCGGGTTGAGAGACTTTCTTTGACCCGATGAACGAAGTAGCTAGCCGAATGGTGACGCTTCATGGGTTGGGTTTGAGCTCTGGGACTGGACCGGATCGGGATAGTTGTCCTGTCCGGTGTCATTGTGTGCTTTGATTATTTTCTGATGATTTTTTTTGTCCGTATAGGAGATTTTGAGGAAGAAAGATTGGAGTGTAAGGATTATGCATGAAGAAGAAAAGTAAATAGTTCTTGAAGTGTATGAAGAGGAAAGGAATCAGATTACGTAAAGTGAACACATTGCATTGGAATTTTTTTTTTTTTTTGTTTTCTTGATTTGTAAAGAGAATCTTATAAAGTTTCTGAATACAACTTACTGAGCCTGTTATCACTTAACAAAATACATAATGTATTAGTTCTAGTTTTAATATTTTAATTTATACTAATTCTCATCCGCGCATCCACACAGTATACTTTTTGTTTTATAAATTTAATGTAATGTTTTCAGATCCTGAAAAACCCATGATACAAACAGCAATCCAGTCCGAATATAGCTCTAAAACCCGAGACAATATTATCCAGTAAAATTCATAAAACTAAACAAATAACCATGAATCAGACATAATCGTTGACCCGGATGGATCATAGCTAAGTAAAAATTTATGGTGGAATCAAATGGCTTCTTTTATTGTTCTTATTGAGTCATTCTGATTTTACAATCTGGTGATTTATGATATTTTTTTCGTTTATAAATAACTAGATAAGTACTCGCATATATGCGGGTTTGTAATTTAATATTTTATAACCCATGAAAAAATGAAAAACAAAATTAAATCACCGGTTAAAATATATGATACATAAATTTAGAAACAAAGTTTACGATGAAATAAATATATACATTGAAAGAAAATACTGTTTCGTATTGATAATCCAAGACTTCGTGAGCGGATCTTGAAAAGAAAATACTGGTATGTTGCTGATGTGCCATTAGTAGTCAACGAGTGGAACCCGGAAACAGTGAAATCATCGTTTCCGAAGCTATTTGTTGTATATGCTCCACCAAATTCTTCTTTCATAGTATATATATATATTTCATCGGAAACTTTGTTTCTAAATTTTTATGTTATTTATTTTCATGGGTGATTTAATTTTGTTTTTCATTTTTAGTTTTTTTCACGAGCTATAAATATCTTATTATAAACCCACATATATGCGGGTCCTAATCTAGTTATTATATAAAGGAGAATGATTCAAAAATAGTAATTCGCATGATCGTGACATGTGTCAAGTTAATCGATTAGATTTTGACAAATGTTTAATAAATTTCCAATTAGATATTGACACATAATATTAACAATAAAAAGAAAAATATAATCTAAACTTAATTTAAAAGTAAAGTTAGCAAACAAAAATACAAAAATGAAAAAGTTATTATTCCAAAAAACAAAAGTTCAAAAAAAAAAAAGTTGCGTATAGATTAAGAAATTAAAAAAAAAAATTAAGGACAAAAAGTAAGTAAAAAAATAATGTTATACTAAGGAAAAAAACTAAATACCATTTTCATTTTTAAATAAAATATCTTTAAGATTGAAAAAAATTAACTTACACGCTAAAGTTTATTTTAAAAAGTGCAAAAAATTAGTTTTTTCTAATAAGAATAAGAAAATATAAAATTGAATGTTTCAAAGTTGCTAAGTCTAACTCACCTAATCGCAACATATGTCAATTTAAAGTTGGAAAATTTTAAAATTGATTAATAAAAAATTATAAAATTTGAAAACTTTTAATAACCGATTCATAATTTTAAAAGGTAAATTTACTATAAAAAAATAAATATATATTTTAAAAGGCAAAATTAATATAAAAAGTAAAAAAAAATTCTTTACTCTTTCCATTTAGATTAAAAAATCAATCGTAAAAGGAAAAAAAATCTAATTTCTCACATCTATATAAACTACAATTTGGTAGTATGAAAATTACACACCAAAAAATTAAAAGTCCTATAATCGTATCCAAAGTTTTTTATTGCATATGCATCACTAAATTTTTCCTTCAAGATATATATTTTTTATCGGAAACTTCGTTTCTAAAATTATATATTATATATTTTTACGAGTGGTCTAATTTGTTTTCTATTTTTTTGTTTTTAATTTTTTTACGGGTTATAAAATATTAAATTACAAACTCACATATATGCGGGTACTTATCTAGTAT
>PKML01054673.1:91484-166219 GCA_002933935.1 Eutrema yunnanense
GATTTGCCTTTGATGATGGCGAGGAGCAACAACAACCCCAAGAAACTGAGAGTAATGGTGCTGCCGAAATGCGGGACAAGGAAGATTCCGGTGGAGGTGAACGCCGGTGATAACGTTGGAGAGCTGAGGAAAGAGCTGGTTAAGATTCAACAGAGGTTTCAAGTAAGTCTGCCTCAAGAAGGTTATTTCTTTATATACAAACAGAATGTAATGGACGATGACCGGTCATTCCGGTGGCACAGTGTTGATCACGGCGATACTATTGAGATTTTCAACGGAAGTGTTTCTGGTGGCTCTTGATCCAGCTTAAATCTCTGAAACCTCTTCCTTCATTATAGATTTTCAGTCTTTTCTTGAAGTTAGTTTCTTGCGATCTTCGAAATCATCTTTTGCTTTCATAGCTTTATATGCAAATATGCTTAGCAAGATCAAAGACATGTCATTACCAATAAGATAACATTTGAGCTGAAAAAGAGAAACTTGTTGTTATTGACTTACCTCTTGTCGAAAGCAGCACATGTTATAAAAAATGAGACAAAATTTTGAGAATTTGATTTGGTTTTGAGCTCACATACATGTTACCAAGTTGCAAACTGCAATATCCATAGAAAATGCTACTCTTCTTGCCACTAACAATCCTCAAGAATCTATACGCCTTGTCTAGCTTACTCTTTCATACACAATGGAGATGCATCTTTTACTTTTTCTGAAAAAATAATTTGAAATCGATGCCAATACTGTAATATACATCTTCACTCGGAATTCAGAAGGAATTAAAGAGCAGATGACTTGAGAAATAAACCCTAATCGAAGCAGGATCCTAATAACGATGGCTTATGGTGTGTTTACGCAGGATTAATCGTACACAATTTGACGTTGAATAGCACGCATATTTAACCGTTGGATCATTATAGTTTGAAGAGCTATTCAACGGCTATGATTCTTCGACGAGGCTTTCTTTAACTTAAGAAACACGTAACCGATAAGGTAAAATTGAGCCAGGCCCATTTGACACGTGAATTAAGACGAAACTTTCGTTACAATATATCATACTCTCTTCACTCTCTTCTTCACCAGTATCCATTGATCTTGAAACACCATTGATACAGTTATGGATTTATTCTTCGAGTCTCAGAGTGGCTCAACGTTCTCCATTGAAGCGGGTTACTGGGATACAGTCTTAGAGATCAAACAGAAGATCGAGAAGTTTCAAGGTGTCCCCGTTTCCAAACAAACCCTTTTCTTCCAAGGGAATTGTCTTCTTCAAGACGATCTTGATATCGAACAATGCAAGATCTTCCACAACTCTCGTCTTAAGGTCTTCGTCTCTCCTTTCCGTAACGCTAATCACAACAGCGATCAAGTGCTTCAAATCAAGCAATCTCCAGTATCGTCAAACTCAGTTGGAGACATCATCTACGGTCAAGATTTGCCTTTGACCACCGAACATTTCATGAACATTCAAGATTTTTACGTCGGTGAAATCACGCTGGTGACGGTGGGAAGCAATAATAACAACAATCAAATGCTTCAAACCGAGCAATCTCCGCCGTTAAAATCAGCAGAACAGATCATCAACGATCAAGATTTGCCTGTGACGGTTCAAGTGCTTCAAACCGAGCCATCTCCACTGTCAAACTCAGTCAAAGAGATCATTAACCTTCAAGATTCGCATGTGAATGTGAGGAGCACCAAGAAAATCCCGAAGAGGAGGATCAAGGTTGGGAGGAACAGCAACAACAATGATCAAGTGCTTCAAACCGAGGAATGTCCATCATTAAACACAGTCAAAGAGATCGTTAACATTCAAGAATCGCCTGTGAATGTGAGGAGCACCGAGAAAGTCCCGAAGAGGATCAAGGTTGGGAGAAAAAACAACAACAATGATCAAGTGCTTCAAACCGAACAATGTCCACCGTCAAACTCAATAAAAAAGATCATTAACATTCCAGATTCGCCTTGGAAGCCTTTGAAGGTGAAGCATGTCCCGATGAGGATGACAGTGTTCGTGTTGCCATATTCCGGTGAGAGTAAAGCTGTGAGTAAAATCCCAGTCGATGTGAACCCGAGGGATAACGTAGAAACACTGAGGAAAGAGTTGGTTAAGATTCAGCAAACGCATCAGTTAAATCTGCCTCAAGAAGGGTATTTGTTTATACACGGACAGAGTAAAATGGACGAAGATAAGACATTCTGGTGGAACGGTGTTATTCATGGCGATACAGTTGAGATTTCTCCGGGACATGTTAAGAGGTCCAAGAAGTTTCTGTCTTTGAGCTGATCTTTAATCTTAGCTCAACTCTCTGCAATCTCCTCTTTCCTTATAGCTTTCAGACTTTCTTCAAGTTTCTTGCTTTCTCCAAAGTTTGCTTTCCGTTTCACAGCTTTCTGCAAATATTGTGATGTAGGAAGTATAAGATCAAACGTTTTACATCAAAAGATAGTAATTTTAGTTCGAGCATCTTGTTTATCCCAATCTGCCATGCAAAATTGAATGACTTAAGCACCTACATTAGGAGTGTTAACTACAAGATCAAATGTTCAAACTTTGTTGACAGTAATTGACACACGGATAAGGATATGCTAAAAAGACGCAGACCTCAAACCTTAATTGCAGCAAACACAATTTGAACATTAGCCATGATGAGCTAATGTCTGTCTGTGTGGTGTCATTGTCAATGGAGGATGCGTATTTTATATGCCAGAAGGAATCAAATTTAGAAATCTCTTGCGACATCAATGGAAATACTGTAACATCGTATCTTTCACAGAAGGAAAAGAGCAGATTATATCAAAGGAATCTGATTATATCAAAGGAATCTACCACTAGATAAGTTTCCTTCTCCCTAGAACAGAATCTCAATCATGATGGCTTATGGTTGGGCTTACGCAGAATCAACCATTTTACACCCAAATCGATTGAAAAAAACGACGAAGAACATCGCGAGAGAGAGATGAATCACAAGCTAAAAGAGTTTAGAATCGAATGCGAATTGAAATTGCGGAGGAACAGAGCCGGGTCGACTTTTCAGGTTAATGGGTCGGGTTATAATTTTTAAACGCTGCGTTTTCGCGGCTGTTATGTATCAACAATGTTATATATGGGTCAGGCCCAAAACGAGGTCCATTTGACTTTGCATCCATTTGTCAAGGAAAAATCATTATCGGATGCAAAAAATGTAAATATCCTCTTTTTTTAAATGGGAAATAGGGAATGTCTCCGAAAGGGACAGTCATGCAAATATCCAACAACTTTAAATTTTCAAGAAGTGGGTTTTCTTTTCCGGGAAAAAATCTCAACTATAAAAGAAAATCCAAAATTAAAAGCCCACTTGCATTTAAAAAAAAAAAAAAGAAGGAAAATTGTAAAAAAAAACATGAATTTCCATTCAAAACATGAATTATTGAGTTGACATTTTAAATCATTAATTTTTGTTGATTTTAAATTTATGTTAACTAAGTCAAATTGATTTGGGATTTTAAGGAAAAAAAAAAAAAACAACGTCGTATCAATTAATATAGATTTACACCGATTTTTTAACCTTGTTTATCTATTCCGTTTATCAACTTAATGTTGTATTTAATTTGGCTCAATCAACAAAAGTTTATAATTTAAATTTAAAATCAACATAAATTAATGATTTAAATTGTCCACGCGATAATTCATGTTTTGAATATCCAAAATTTAAAAATTCATCATTTTTTGACAATTTTTCCGAAAAACAAAACATGAATTTCTTTATTTCTAGAAAAGACGAGATAGACTTATGCTCCGAATGGAGAAAGCGGATCAGGCGGTGCGGATCAAGCGGTTCAAGCGGATCAGGCGGAACAAGTGCGGATCAAGCAGATCATGCGGAACAAGTGCGGATCAAGCGGATCTAGCGGTTCAAAATATAATGTTGAATGGTGAAAGCAGATAACAAGCAGTCCAAAATATTATATATATTTATAATAATTTAAATTAAATTAAAAATTGCTATTATATTTAGAATATAATTTTCTGAATAACGTAAACAAAATTGTTTCTAATTTTAGAAATAATAAATAAAAAATATTTACTTTAAAATTATAAATTATGTCAAATAGAATGATATAAATTTTCTAAATGTGGTATAAAAAAATAAAATGAGAATCATAAAGTAAGAGAAAAGAAAAGCAATAATTAATTAATTTCAAGAACGAATAAACAAAACTTTCTAGTCAATAATTATTTTTTGAAGTGTGGTAGTGGATGGAATACTCCATTATTTTAGTGTGTTTAATCTGGGCATAAGCAAAATACCTGGAATCGAAGAACCAAAGCGGAACCGATTCGTTCAAGTGTTTTATCGGTTTTGGTTGGGTTTGGTACCTCCTAATTCAGTTCGGTTCCAGTTCGGTTATACGGTTCTGGGAATTTTGTCCATGCCTCATATTTATCGTTTAATATATATAAGTAATTTAACAATAAAAAAAAATATTTTATTTTAGGAAAAAATAATTTTATGGTTGTAAATTTGAGGCAACTTATCATTTTTTGAAAAACTGCTCATGAAATTTTAGAAATTTTGAATAATTTTAAATACTTTTAAATATTATTATTTATGAAAATTACTCTATTATTATTACAACAACATTATTTAGTACACCACTATTATTTTAGTATTATATGTGGAATAAGAAATTGAAGTAATGGTATATTTAGATAATATTTTAAATTTTAAATAAAAAAACTGTACATGGAACACTTCATATTTGGGGTGTTACAAAAAAAAGTGGGCGAACCACATTTTTATTCATAAACCAGTACCGTATGCGGTTCTATTAATTAATTATTATTATTTATTTATGAAATATAAAATTAAACTACATTCATGAATGGGAAAGAAAGGCAGTTCTCCCCCGTAGGGCATCTCCAACCCATCTCTGTTTTTTGCTCCAAACTCTAAAATAGAGTCAATTCTTCTCCAACCCAACTCTATTTTAGAGCCAAAAATAGAGTTTTTAATATTTGGCTCTATATTTAGAGTCAACTCTATTTTTTTTGTTCATGACTCTATTTTTAACTCTAAAATAGAGTTTTTAACTCTAAAATAGAGTGGCATTGGAGTAAAACTCAACTCCAAAATAGAGTTACTCTATTTTAGAGTAAAAAATAGAGCAATACATTGGAAATGGTCTTAGGCATTTTTAGCGGTTCATACAATGGGACCCGGTGTTCAATTATTGGCATTTTTCGCTCCACCCATGATTAAAAAGATAATAGCATCGATCGTGACGATCGTTAAATCATAACGTCGGCTTATGTTAACGGCCGTTCGAAATTGTGGTTGTAAGAGACGGCGTCAAAAGAGGTTGCTGCCGTCACACGGGTCGTGGTTATACTTTTCCTTACCTAAAATTAAGGCAATCGCGAAGGTTGCGTGTAAACAACGATGAACACACGTGTCAATTTCTGATTGCTTATTGCTTCACAGCCTTGCCTTTCTCGTGACCTAGTCGTTCTCGGCCTTTTCTATAAATCAATCCCCTAAGACCTCTTCTTCTTCACAATTCGATCTCCAATTTCAAAATCAATTCTCTCTCAATCGCTATTTACGATCAAGGTAGATTTCTGATTTCTTCTTCGATTACGTGTTTCGTTCGATCGATCGCAGTTGGTTCTCTTTCTTTGCTTTGAATTCGATTCGATTGGGTTATAGATCCTCTCTTGATTTTCGATTAGGGTTCGTGTTATTCGTAGATCTGTGTTCTTATGCGTCGATCTGTGTTTTTTCTGATTCGTGTTTGCGCGATCGGATTTTAGTTATTGATCTTAGTTTTTTCTGAATTTCAGATGCAGATCTTCGTTAAGACTCTCACCGGCAAGACGATCACCCTCGAGGTGGAAAGCTCTGACACCATCGACAACGTCAAGGCTAAAATCCAGGATAAGGAAGGTATTCCTCCGGATCAGCAGAGGCTTATCTTCGCCGGAAAGCAGCTGGAGGACGGCCGTACATTGGCCGATTACAACATCCAGAAGGAATCCACCCTCCACTTGGTTCTCAGGCTCCGTGGTGGTATGCAGATCTTCGTCAAAACCCTAACGGGAAAGACGATCACCCTCGAGGTGGAGAGCTCCGACACCATCGACAACGTCAAGGCTAAAATCCAAGACAAGGAGGGAATCCCACCGGACCAGCAGAGGCTGATCTTCGCCGGAAAGCAGCTGGAAGACGGCCGAACTCTCGCGGACTACAACATCCAAAAGGAGTCGACCCTTCATCTAGTGCTCAGGCTCCGTGGTGGTATGCAAATTTTCGTTAAAACCTTGACGGGCAAGACCATCACTTTAGAGGTCGAGAGCTCCGACACCATCGACAACGTGAAGGCCAAAATCCAGGACAAAGAAGGTATCCCACCGGACCAGCAGAGGTTGATCTTCGCCGGCAAGCAGCTTGAGGATGGTCGTACCTTGGCCGATTACAATATCCAGAAGGAGTCTACACTTCACTTGGTCTTGCGTCTTCGTGGTGGTATGCAGATCTTCGTGAAGACTCTCACTGGCAAGACAATCACCCTTGAGGTCGAGAGCTCCGACACCATCGACAACGTGAAGGCCAAAATCCAGGACAAAGAAGGCATCCCTCCGGACCAGCAGCGTCTCATCTTCGCTGGTAAACAGCTCGAGGATGGTCGCACATTGGCCGATTACAACATTCAGAAGGAGTCGACACTTCACTTGGTCCTCAGGCTCCGTGGTGGTATGCAGATTTTCGTCAAGACCTTGACCGGGAAGACCATCACCCTCGAGGTTGAGAGCTCCGACACCATCGACAACGTGAAGGCCAAGATCCAGGACAAGGAAGGTATCCCTCCGGACCAGCAGCGTCTCATCTTCGCTGGAAAGCAGCTCGAGGATGGTCGCACACTTGCTGATTACAACATTCAGAAGGAATCGACCCTTCACTTGGTCCTCCGTCTCCGTGGTGGTCTCTAAAACTTGTTCTCCTATGTTTACTCTTTCTGTTTCTCTAAAATGTCTCGTGGTTTGGGTTTTGGGGACTTGTAAAGCCCCCTGATAAATAATTGATGAACTTTGTTGGCGTCCTTATTTCTCTTTTCGTTCTAAAGACAAATCAAATCTCTCTATATTGCAATTATTGTCTTTGCTCTTTTTCCTCGTTTGGCTCTACATTTATATGCCTTGTTGTAGTTAACTCTCATCAAGGGGAGAGATTATGGTTCGATGTCATATTATAGGTGACAAAGTGGCATCATCGACCACATTTTTTTGTTCTGACCGGAAAGAGAACCTATTCTGGTCAGTTACAGATTGTCTTGTCCAGAACATTATGCCTATCTTGTGGTAGATGCGGTGAAATCTTACGCCTATAGGGGTCATTGTAGCTTGAAGGTGTTGCGATTGAGACAAGTGAAAAGTATAGTGTTTTCACATTCTGTGCTTATGGGTCATCTCCTTTCACAGTATAGAGAATCAGTTCAGGAGCAATGCGCCCGATCATTTAAGTGGAATGTGGTTGCTCATATTCTGGAGCTTGGAAGATAGAATTTTTTTTAAAGACTCGTGTCCCTGCAAAAAGATGGGACAATCCATGAGATGCTTGAGAGGAAACTCTATGATGCCAAGTGGATCGAAAGGGTTCTTGATTAAATGATTTACTTCAAGCTCTTGTCGAAAGCAGCTATCATGATTTACTTCAAGCTCTGCATTCTCCAAAAAACTTTCTTGTTAATCCCAACGGTACAGTTGAGATTTCTCTCGGACATGGTTACCCGTGGTTCTTAAGTCACAATTCTTTTGATTCAAAAAACCTCGGTAGAAATATTGTATTTCCCTACGTAGAGCTAAAACTATGATACATTGTGCAACAAAAATTATCTGTGGATTTGATCCTATTCAAGGTTTAGGGGTCCAAGAAGCATTATACTGTCTTTTAACTGATCTGTAATCTTAGCTCAACACTCTGCAATCTCCACTTTCCTTGTAGCTCTCAATCATTCTTGAAGTTTCTTGCTTACTTCAAAATTTGCTTTCCGTGTCACAGCATTCTGCAAATGGGAACGTGCTGTTATTGAATTACCTCTGGTCGAAAGCAGCTATCTAGATTTACTTCAAGCTCTATGCATTCTCCAAAAAAAATTCTGATCGGTTTCGGATGGTCTATATGACATTTTTGAAATTCCTCAATGATCTGGCATATAGGAAGAAATATCAAACGTTTTGTACCAAAAGACAGTAATATTAGCTCGAGTATCCGTTTATCCCAATTTGCCTGGCAAAACTGAATGACTTAGGCACCTAAATTGGGAGGGTTCACTACTACAAGATCAAATGGTTTGCATCAAATGTTCAATCTCGGTTGACAAAAAGGTAAAAGACAGTAACATTAGCTCAAGATCAGTTTATCCAAATCTGCCTTGCAAGATTGAATGACTTTAGCACATACATTGGGCGTGTTTACTACTACAAGATTGATACACACAGACCAGACATTGCTATAAAAACGCATAAGTCACAATTCTTTGGATTCAAAAAACCTCTGCAGCAATAATGTATTTCCATAAAAATTGTAAATTAAACCCAAATAAAAGTTGTAAGGAAACCAGAAAATTGAAACCTAACCAGAAAGGAACTAGTAAATCGGTCGGGATATTGAGTGCAAAGTGCAAACCAAGGCCGATAAGGAGAAGGGAGAGAGAATGAGGAATGAATCGAGGCAATTAGGTCTAGGAATTGGTCAAACGCTGCGTTTTTATAGCAATGTCTCGGTCTTTTGGGTAGGACTTTAGACCCATATAGGAACCGATAGGGTTTTGGTTCGGTTTCGATTCGGTTCCAATTGGTTATGGGTCTTTCGGGTCTTAATTTTAAGAACCGATAAATACCCGAATTTTTTTGGATATGGTTCGGTTCAAGTATTTTTTACCCAAAATATATCCGAAAACCCGTAAATATATCCGAAAACCCGAAAATATACCCAAAAACCCGAAAAATTTAAAGAAAATATATCCGTAAAACCAAAAATATATCCGAAATACCTTAAATACCCGAAAAAATTAACTAATATTTATGGGTATATAATTATATTTCGGATATTTCGGGTACCTAATCGGTTCTCGGTTCGGTTCGGTTCGGTTCCGGTTCTTCAAATATAAGAGTTTAGGATCCATCGGATATTTTTATAAATTTTGGTTCGGATTTGATTCTTTTTAATCGGTTCGGTTCCGGTTCAGTTCTTCAGTTTCAGGTATTTTGCCCAAGCTTAGTGTTGTATCTATAATATTATTTAAGAAGATATTTTTAAAAATGAACTTTGTTTTGTAAGTTATTACATGAAATGTCATTACAAATAACAAAAAATAATTGAAATAGGAAATGATATAATAGTCATTTAAAATTATTGATTAGAATATAGAAAATATATATTTTGCATTAAAGAGGTTATTTATTATTTCATTTTTTAATTATTTTTAATACAAAGAAAAAAAATTTATTCAAAATTTTGCTATATCTTATTTGAATATATATCAAAACAAAAGTTGAAAAATATTTTACTAATTTTATAAAAAGTTATACACAAGAAAACTATTTTTTTTTTTTAAAGAATTCGTAGACTAACCATAAAAACTAGAGTCATTTAACGGTGCATATTAGAGTTATGTTTTTAAGATTATAAATTTTTGCGGGTTAGCCCGAATAATATTTTAGTTCACTATAAAACAGGTTAAATAGACAAATTATTACAAATTGACAGTTTTATCTATAATCATTAGTTAGCTATATTGTAAAATTCAGATAAAATCAATTTTCTTAAATTTCAAAACAATTTTTTTAAAAAAAATTATTTTGCGCTATAATTAGCGCGGGTTAAATCCTAGTTAACAACTCTTTGCATTCATCCTTTTTCTCCTAGGGTTTTCTCCAATCCACCGTGAGCTGAAGGAGCCACCGGCGCCGGCTCCTCCTCTTCTCTTCCTTGTTGTTTTCCAGATTTGTCTTCCAGATCTTTCTTGTTATTTTGTTTTGCTGTTAGATCTGGGTTCAAAGAGCTTGAGAGGCGATTTCGGTGGGTGTTTTTGGGCTTGGGTTAGGGTTTGTCGGTTCTTCATAGGTTCGGTTTGTCTCTGTCGGTTGTCTCCGGTGGTGGCGAGGCGGCGGCGCCCCTTCCTTGGTGGTGATTGTCCTTCTTTCAGGCCGGTATTTAGTTCAGAGGTTTGTGTTCGGGCTTTGGTTTTTCCGCGTGGTGATTGTTTCTTCTCGGTTTCGCCGGTTCATTGGTGAACGACGGTGTGGTTTGATGCAAACGATGTCGATTTGGTTCCGCTAGCTCTCTCTCCTCAAGCCTCCCCATCTTTGTCTTCTCGTTTCAGCTCACGGTGGCCCACCTGCGCTCGTCCCGTTCTGTTCATGTACATAAATCGGCTTGAAACTTGGCGCCTTGAATCTAAGCTTGCAGATTCTCTCTTCCTCGGTGGAGTTGATATGGTCCTATCCGGTTCGATCTTTTGCCATTCTCGGCTTGTTTGAGTTTGGGGCTATCCGGTTTGGTTCGCGTTCTCTCCTTGTCTTTTCCCCACAGATCTGGTCGAGATCTGGTCTTTGTTCAAAAGCTTCTATCTAGGCGTTTTAAAAGTCGAAGCCTTCGACCTCGCCGTTTCTGGGAGATTGTTTGAGGAACTTTTTGAAGTTCGCATCTGCTATGTCTTGTCAGAATGTGAAGTTTAGGAATGCTACAATTTGAAGGTTTCATTACTATAGGAGGAATATCGATGGCTTGACCGGTGAAGTCATCCTCGATTTGTTTCTTTCAAAGCTCTATAGGGGAAGAAAAATCTGTTAAGTTGGTGTGAGGTTCTTTTTTCAGGTTTATCGATTTTTGCTTTGCTTGGAATTGCGAGTTTGTTTGCTTTGGTTTTCCTTGTAATCTTGTTTCAATTTGGCACTCGAAAATCGGGCTTTGTTTCCCGGATATCGGTATCCCACCTTTGTATTTCAATTTGGTTTCTACCTATGCTTAATAAAATCTAATAAAGTGTTAAAAAAAAAAATCCTAGTTAACAAGGTTAAACATGTTTCATCGGATAAAGAAATCATTATCCGATGAAAAACATGCAAATATGGGATGTCCCGGAAGAGACGATCATGCAAATATCCAAAAATCTTAAAATTTTCAAGAACGAAGTTATTATTGTTTTCCCCAATAAAAAAAATCTCTAATTAAAAGCCCACTTGCATATAAAAAGAAGCAAATAACAAAAAAAAAGAAGAAGGAAATCAAAGCACGAAATTTCTAGAAAAGACGAGATAGGCTTTCATACAGTGGGGACCCATGCTTCAATTATTGGCATTTTTCGCTCCCACCGTTGATTAAAAGATATAGCATCGATCGTTAAATTGGAACCGGAACACTGGAGCTTATGGAATCTCGGTTCTCGTCTATGCTCTCTGTAGTTCTCAGCCCACTCAATGAAAGCGACTTAGAAGCTTTCTGATTTGCTATATGAGTGTCAAGTGAGGAGTCTTGTGGTATCTCGCTCTCCTGCTCTGGTTCCGTATCATTGGAGTCCAAATTAGCAATGTAGAAAGCGAATCAGAGGTTTGCTGATTTGCTATCTTCAATTAATTCTTCTTCTTCAAATATTTTCTCTGATTTTTGGCTTGTTTAGTGGAAGAGCCGAAGAGGAGACTTGTTGATGATCATTCAACTTATTCTCAGGAAGTGCTACAGACACAACTCTTGAGTCAAGACCACTTTCCTCCACATCTTGCAAAGAGGAGGAGGAGTCCTGCTTTCGTGGAAACATATTTCTTAGTGCATTGGCCTCTTCGTCGTTCAATTTTTCTCTTTTTCCCATCACTGATATTAACTCTTCTGAATCATTGAAACCCACGCCTTGGAAAATTTGGAACAATCATTCATCACATAGCAGAACAAATCTAAGACTAGAAACAGAATGACTCAGTAGGATAAAACAAGATAAATTACGCGGATAGTTATCTTTAGAATCGATGATTATGAGAAACTGTAAAACGCAACATATATAAAATACATGAAAAAATTCCAAATCCGCTAAAACACCTTCCAAAATTCTGCTTCCGAACAACCAATCATGAAAACAATCATTCATCACATAGCAGAAATTTTTTACGACTAAGAACAGAAGAAACACATTGATCGAATCAGGATAAAACAAGATACTGCAATATATTGTTAAACACATGCATAGAAACACAAAACATCGATTCCAAAAACCGAAAACCTCAAACACTGATTACTAGAAACCGAGAAAAGAAACGAGTACCTAAGAATCAAAATCGATCCTGCAGCAGAAGAGAAAAGCAAATTCTTCGAATCTGAGCTCTCAAGCAACTTCTTCTCTGAGCTTGGCGTTGGCGTGATGATCTTTAGTAAGAGACGGCGTTAAAAGGTTGTGGTTATCAACTCAAAGCACAAATTCTTTTTCCTGACCTAAAAAAATTAAGGCAATAATAGCAAAAGGTTGCGTGTAAGCAACGCTCACTACACGTAATTTGAGACACGTGTCAATTTTTGATTGCTTATTGCTTCACCGTCTCACCTTTCTCGTGACCGAATAATGGTCCTCCACTACTCATCCTTTTCTATAAATCAATCCCATAAGACCTCTTCTTCTTCACAATTCGATTTCCAAGATCATACACACTTTTCTCAATCAAGGTAAATTTCTGATTTCTTCTTCGATTACGTGTTTCGTTCGATCGATCGCAGTTGATTCTCTTTCTCTTCTTTGATTTTCGATTAGGGTTCGTGTTATTTGTAGATCTGTCTTCTTATGATTTTCGATTAGGGTTCGTGTTATTTGTAGATCTGTGTTCTTATGCGTCGATCAGTGAGTTTCTTCTAGATCCGATATTAATTTCTTGATCGCGTTTGATTTGTGTTTCCGCGATCGGATTTTAGAATATCGAAGCGATTTTGCCGACTGTTATTGATCTTTTAGTTTTTTTTTTGAATTTCAGATGCAGATCTTCGTTAAGACTCTCACCGGCAAGACAATCACCCTCGAGGTGGAAAGCTCTGACACCATCGACAACGTCAAGGCTAAAATCCAGGATAAGGAAGGTATTCCTCCGGATCAGCAGAGGCTTATCTTCGCCGGAAAGCAGTTGGAGGACGGCCGTACGTTGGCCGATTACAACATCCAGAAGGAATCGACCCTCCACTTGGTTCTCAGGCTCCGTGGTGGTATGCAGATCTTCGTCAAAACCCTAACGGGAAAGACGATCACCCTCGAGGTGGAGAGTTCTGACACCATCGACAACGTCAAGGCTAAAATCCAAGACAAAGAGGGAATCCCACCGGACCAGCAGAGGTTGATCTTCGCCGGAAAGCAGCTTGAGGATGGACGCACCCTGGCGGACTACAACATCCAAAAGGAGTCGACACTTCACTTGGTCTTGCGTCTTCGTGGTGGTATGCAGATCTTCGTTAAAACCTTAACCGGCAAGACAATCACCCTTGAGGTTGAGAGCTCCGACACCATCGACAACGTGAAGGCCAAGATCCAGGACAAGGAAGGTATCCCTCCGGACCAGCAGCGTCTCATCTTCGCTGGAAAGCAGCTCGAGGATGGTCGCACATTGGCTGATTACAACATTCAGAAGGAATCGACCCTTCACTTGGTGTTGCGTCTGCGTGGTGGCATGCAGATCTTCGTGAAGACTCTTACCGGCAAGACCATCACACTGGAGGTTGAGAGCTCCGACACCATTGACAACGTCAAAGCTAAGATCCAGGACAAGGAAGGCATCCCTCCGGACCAGCAGCGTCTCATCTTCGCTGGTAAACAGCTCGAGGATGGTCGCACACTTGCTGATTACAACATTCAGAAAGAGTCGACCCTTCACTTGGTCCTCCGTGGTGGTTTCTAAAAACTATCGTCTTTGCGTCTCTCTGCTATATGGTTTTAAAAGTTGTTATGTTTCTCTTTAAACTTGTGGTGGTTGTTTTGGGGGCCTTGCAAAGTCCCCTGATAAATAATTGATGAACTATGTTTACGTACTAATCTCATCTGATCTCTCTTTTCGTTCTTGGACCAATGGAATATATCGCCTTTGTTTTATATCCTCGTTTGCTAGTTGCTCTTCGATTTATATTATCATTTCTTATTGTCAAAGTGGCTTCATCGACCACACTCTAATTCTGACCGGAGAGAGAACCTAGTTTAGTCAGTTTCAGATTATCTCCTCCAGATAAATTTGTAGCTGTCCAAAGTGTCCACACTGGTCTCAAAAACCAGAGATGTCTGAGAGGAAACTGTATGGTGCCTTTGATTACGTTTCCTCCTTCAAAAGTGTTTCATTTGTTAATTTTTGTTTTGTGGAAAGTTAGAACGACATTGGTATTCATTGAATATCACAGGTGAATAAAGTATGTAAATTAAATAGATACTTCATCAATCAAAAACATTACACAACCCATTGGTATTATACAAACATACAAACAAAAACAAAAAGGACATTTTCCAGTGAAATGAGATCAAAACTGCAAGAAAGTAACAACAAAAGGAATAATATGAATCAACACAATATCACCGTTATGAGACTATTTGATTATTGGTCAAGTGGCAGCCATTCCATTTCTAGCTCTAATTCTCCAGACTCTACATTCTGAAGCTTGATTTGAACCTCCTGTTTCACTTTCCCATCGACAATGTTAATAATGCTGTCATCTATAAGCGGATTATCATGCGATTTTAGCCATTTCCCAATCTGCATATCCCCAAACATTTCAGGATCCCCAAAAGCCATTGCAGATGTTATCAGAGGTTGGATATCAATCTCTGCTTCTCCCATTATGTCATCTGCAGAAAATGTATCATAATCGTACACTTGCTGCAATCACAGAGAACCCCAGTAAGCTTTTATCGATAACCGAAATCATCAGTACAAAACTCCATCTGCATAGGATGGGCTTACCAATTTCACTGGGCCATAGCTCTCAGGAACAGACAGCATGAGTTCTTGATTCCACACCGGGTTCAAATTACTATTCACAACAGCTGTCTGAAGTTTCTGAACAGTAAAACCAAACACGGCAATAGTTTCAAGATTCACAAAAGTCCATAGGTGCGGGTTAGTAAAACAGTCACAAAGAGATCACTTACTTGCTTCCCTAGATTCAACACAACATATGGATCACTTGACATCATGTCTCTGATGGCTAAGTTAGTACCTTTCTTAACAGTCACCTTCAACAATCCAATAAACTCTACCATTCCTTCCTGAAACTGTCAAATTTATCGATCTCAACAAGAAGATTATTATTATTTCAAAGAAACTGTTAAAATCTGCAAGTTGGAAGCTTTACTATCTTCTGTGATGATGAATTTGTGCGAAAACTATCCATGATCTTTCTAGAAAGACTTGATGTAAGAAAAGCTGAATTCTTTTTCGAGCACTTCACGGATGAAATCCGCAAGCTTGGTTTCAGAAACTCTTGCAGTTCATATTTTGACCTAAACAAAGATTCAAGATTTCGAGTAACTCATTAAACAACGATAGATTTGTCCTGTCTGTCACAAAGTTTTTTTTTTTTTTTTTTGAATGACTACCTAATGAATCTCATACGCTGGTCATGACTAACATTAGGTCCAGGCTTAGAGCTTCCTTCGGGTACAAAAGCTTCGTAAATTGAATTAGCAGAAGCATTTCCTCCAATTTCAATCATGGCGTCGACTTCCTCATCTGACCATTCATCAAGTGTCACAGACAAGACCTGGAGAAACCAAACAATGAGTACACAACAAAAGAAATAATTTTGTCTTGAGTAATAAAGAGAAGAGACAAACAAATCGAAAACGAATATATAATAGAATCTATATCACCTTTGAGATATGAGTGCCGAGGCTTCTGTGCACACCACAACATTTTAAGCAAATGAATACTCCGATATTTGCTGATCTGAAATAGAAGCCACCAACTGATTAAACAACATGAAAGAAACACGAAGATGCATAACTAAAGACACAAGCACATGTGGATGGAGCTCCAATCACATAATGTGTATTAGTAGCAGCTTTAGGTGATGATTAAGAAAATGTGAGAATTTTAACGGTGCTAGGCTTTGAAGGTGGTAGATTTTCCGCTAAACGAAAAAAGAATATACAAAACCACAACACACATATTAGCTTTGATTAGACTTTAAAAAGTTCCCAGCTTACAAATGTTTATTAGCAAACTACATGATGATCATACAAGGAATCAAATGTTGAAATCAGAAATCAAGAGGAAGCTTAACGGTGATAACTTACGCCCATTTAGGATCAGAAGCGCCACAATCAGCGCAGACTCGGTTATCAGGTTGATTTAAAAGATCTCTTATCCTCCTTTTACCTGTTAAACACACACACAAGAACATTGTATTGAGTCACAACATAATCAGAAACCTTAAAAACCATTTTTTGAATTCTCCACATCCATTATAACTACAAAACATGAAAAAACAAAATCCAGAAATAGCTCTAAATCTATAGAATTCATCACACAATCGTGATTATCCGAAAAATCATACCTGAGCCAGGCTTACCGAGTCCGGCTGCATAATTGCTCATTGCTCTTTCAAGAAACAACAATCATCAAACAAAATCCTACATAGAACAAACAACAAATAAGTTCCAATATTTCTTCAAATTGAATTACGATTAAACGTGAACATTGTTGTGAATTTCAAAACAAAAAAAGGGGGAAATCACAGGGAAGAATCGTCAGGATAAATATATAATTCCAGTATCATCCTTATGTATTTGGATTCCCACACTAAAGATTCAAACTTTAATGGGAGAAAAACAAAAACAAAAATTGATCCTTTTAGCATTCGTGAAGAACATGTCAATGGACGAAAACCCGGAACAGGACCAAGTCCATAAAAATCTAATTTACAGAGGAAGGAATTAGGGATTGGATGATGTAAAAATATGAAACAAGAAACATATACGGAACTGGAATTGAGAGATAGAGAGAGATTTGGTGTTCTTACAATCTTGGGAAAGGAAAGATATGATTTACAAACACAAATGGCAAAATGATAGATAATCTGCAAATGACGAATACGTGCTCACTTTTATTTTTATTTTTATTTTCTTAATGTTTTCCGTTTTTTCTTTTTAATAAAGAAATTAGAGGAAATTGTTAATTTAAGAAATAGCGACAATTAGTCAATTAACATTGTGTGGTCATTTGCCTTTTCCAATTCAGAGTCTCAAGAGAAATATGGTTTATACTCATTATCAACTTCATTTGGTACTCAGAGCATAGAGCATCTCCATCAGTGAGAACCCTTTAAGGATGGGTATCTCAAACGAAAACCAATTGACACAGAAGCATTTGGGTATCTAAACTTTGGTGGCAGGTATCTCAAACGAGAACCGATTCTCGCTAGTTTTTAGAAAAAAAACAAATTTTTTTTTATTAATTGTTTAATGAGAGTATCTCACTGAGATACCCCAATGTGGGTGCTCTTACATAGCTGATATTGGGCCCGATTGGTAAGAGCTGTATCTCTGGGTTTTTTGCTGTGGTTTTTTGGCTGTAACTCTTTAAAAAGTGAAAGTCTGATTGATAAATATCAGATGGGGTGAAACCCACCTCTAACCGTTGTGGTTTTTTAAAAACTGAAAGTCTAATTGATAAATATCAGCTATATGTTGTAAATTAATATTTTTTTTGTTTATATTACAAAATATTTAATATTAATAAACAAGAAAATAGAACTTATAACAATTAACATTCTATTTTTCAATTAAAATAATAAATATATCAATAATTTGTGAAAAATATAAATAATATAATTTAAACATATGATAGTTTTTAAGATGTTCATTTATTTATATGTTACTATTTAATAATAAAATATAAATACATATATATATATATGTGTGTGAAATCATGCATAAGATGTATTAGGTTCCATTTAATTAGAACTATGTATGTTATTAAAATTTATAGTTATTTGTTGGAAAAAGAAATTATGAGAGACGTGACCAAAAAAAAAATTATGAGAGAAGAATTATTCTCAGAGCACTAAAAAGTGTGTTGTGGAAAAACTTCACTTGAGAATCAAAAAGTGTTACAAAAAGTGTTACAGAAAATGAAAACCAAAGCTTGATTGCTTTGATTTTAGTGTTGTAGAGTGTAAAAGTGATGCACACAACCCTCAAAGCACTTACCAATCACCCCCATTGTAAATGCTCTTCTTCTTTTTTTAAACCGGCGAGAATTCCAGGCCGAAACTCATATTAATCTTCGAAGCTTGTGAAAATTCGTTTTTTTTGCTATTTAACGTCCGCAGGTGATCAACCATATGGTATTATTGTAAATGTTTTCAAAATCTTAATTAACTGCTCAAGAGTCAAGATCCCTCTCCAGCTTTATTATTGTTTCTCCTCTCAAGGATTTGGAAAACATAGGAATGCTCTAGTCTAGTGTATGAAAAAAAATCAATGGAACATTGAAAACAGTATTAATAAGTCACATACATATAGTGATGTTGTATTGGGTAAAATAACTCTACTCCACCCGATCCGAGCCCGAAATGAGCCCGCCCACTATAAACCCGGATCAAAAAAATATTGTCGGGTTTTATTACTACATAGTATAACCCGGAAAAAAACCCGCAGGCACCCAAATTTTTTTTTTTTTTTTAACTTTTTTATGATTTTGACAATGTTTAAGAGTGAGAAAGCGCTTCTTCACGAAGAATGAGCTTCCATTAAAGCCGGTGTTGAGAGGTCGCACAAAGGAAGAAGAAGAAGACAGAGGAAAGGGGAAGCGTGAGACGACAACACCGAGAGATAAGACACTCCATGAACCACCACCATATCCCCTCACCTTCTTCGTTTTCTCAGGATTCCTATAGAGAAAAAACGCCCAAAAAATGGAGAGAGAGAGAGAGAGGAGAGATATGGAAGAAGCGAACGAAATCGAATGAGTGGCGAGTTTGCTAAAGGTTTTTGTTTGTTTGTTTGTTTGATTTTTGCTAATTTTGTGATAGCGAAACGAACGAAGCGATTGCTTAAAGTAAAGAGAGAGGCGAAAAATCGTGATGAGGTTGAAGATAATGTGGAACGACATCGTTTGGAAATTTTGCTCAAAAACTCATGGGTATCCTAAACTCGATATGGTAAAAATCTGACAGGGTAAATTGAAATACACGATCCGTCCGTTTTAAATCCGCGTTTTTTTAGTAAAAAAAACAGGGTAATGGACTCAAAAAAATATTCAGAGTTTCGGGTATCCATAGGTAAAAACCCAACTTTAACATCCTAATACAGATGCACATGCACCTGATAAAGCAGATGGAAATGAAGAAACATAAGAGGAATGACACAAAAGAGGTCTATACAGTCACAACAAAAAACATCAAATACTAAAGCAAAGATTTCGAGCATTGTGGTTACAAAACATGAAAACTCGTTTCTTAATATCCCTTTCCATAAGAGGAAAGCTCGAAGTTTCTCTCGAATCTTCCATATCTAAAAATATACATACACTCGAAAACTTGCTCCCCAATTTTTCTCTTTTCTCCTTATAACACACACACATCACTTGCCTAATCATCATCATCTTCACCACCTGAAAACTGATAAACAATGGCGTCGAGCTTCTTCGCTCAAAAAATCCCTTCTGTTTCCGCGATTTTCTCGGTTTACACATCTCTCTCTGCTTTCACGATCTTGTTCCGAACCATTCTCCATGAGATCATTCCCGTCAAAATCCGTGACTTTATCGTCTCCAAATTCACAGACTACTTTTCTTCTTATTTCAACCCCAATTTCACATTCATCATCGAGGATCAGTGCGATTACGTAACGAATCAGACTTTCCGTGCAGCCGAAACTTACTTGCCGACCCTTCTCGCCGGAATCTCCACCGGAAGACTCCTCGTCCGTTCGAGCAACCTCAAGAACCCGATGGCTAAACCGAAATTCGGAATCCCGGTTAATGCCAAAATCATCGATGAATTCGAAGGCATTCCTCTCGAATGGACTCTTCTCTCTGAAAGAAACGACAACCCTTTCCAGAGTAAACAAAAACGGTAACTTTTCTCAACATGTAACCCTAAAATTTGGAGATTTTAAAAAAGAAACCCTAAAATTTGGGGATTTTTCAATCACTCTGCTAATCTGAGTCTAAAATTACGTTTTACTATGCTTTATTTCGTAAATAATTCTCATTTCTGACATTATTATGTAAAACACTAAAATATGGGGATGTTACAAAAGAAACCCTAATATTTGGGGATTTTTCAATTACTCTTCTAATCTGAGTCTAATTACGTTTTACTATGCTTTATTTCGTAAATAATTATAATTTCTGACATTATTATGTAAAACACTAAAATTTGGGGATGTTACAAAAGAAACCCTAAAATTTGGGGATTTTCATTCACCTGAGCGAGTCTAATTACGTTTTCTATGCTTTATTTTCTCACTAATTCGTATTTTTTACATTAACTTGTACATATTTGATGTGTTTTGGGGGGTTCAGGTACTTTCATTTGACATGTAAGAAGGAGTTTAAGGACAAGATAATGTCCGATTACTTCACATACATCGCGAAATCATCGATGGAGATATTGAAACACAGAGAAAATCTCAAGATCCACACTTACAATCCAAATCATGGGGTATGGGAATCAGCTATCTTCCAACATCACACTACATTTGAAACCTTAGCAATGGAACCTGAGCTCAAGAACACATTGATCCGTGACCTAGACGCTTTCTCCAAAGGAAAAGACTTCTTCAAAACCGTAGGACGAGCTTGGAAACGTGGTTATCTTCTTTACGGTCCGCCTGGAACCGGAAAATCATCGCTTGTTGCTGCAATTGCTAACCACATGAACTATAGTATCTATGATCTTCAGATTCAGAGCGTTAAAGATGATGCAATGCTTAGACAGATTCTTACTTCAACCGAGAACCGCTCAATTCTTCTCATCGAAGATCTTGATTGCAGTGGAGCTGATGCTTCTTGTAGAAACGAAAAGAAAGATGAGGGAGAGGACGGAGAGAATCAGAACAAGAAGAAGAACAAGGTCTAGTAGTATATATAAGCTTCACTAATCTTCACAAACTATCTCTGATTATTGTGTTCTGATTCTCGTTCTTTTTGTGGTTTAGGTAACTTTGTCTGGTCTACTAAACTTTGTAGACGGGTTATGGTCAAGCTGTGTAGAGGAACGGATCATAATATTCACAACGAATCACAAGGAGAAACTCGATCCGGCATTGCTGAGACCAGGGAGAATGGACGTTCATGTACTCATGGATTATTGTACGCCTGTTGTTTTCAAGAAACTCGCTGCATTGTATCTTGAAATCGAGGAACACAACATGTTTGAGCGTATTGAGAAGATGTTTCTTGAGGTGAAAGCAACTCCAGCTGAGGTCACTGAGCAGCTTATGGTAAGCAAGAATCCGGATGCTACGCTTAGGGGTCTTGTTGAGTTTCTCGAAAGCAAGAAGTTGACTAAGGAGAATGAAGAATCTGAAATTAAAGAAGTAGAAGCATAAAGGCTTCAAGGATCCATTAAAGTAGTCAAGTACTAATTATGTAGTAATTAACTACGAATTAAGTAGCATTCTCTGTCTCATCATTTAAGATTTAGTAGAACTAATGAAAGTAGTTCAGTACTCAATGTAGTAACGAATTAGTAATGTAAGTAGCTCAATTGTCTCAGTTTTCATAATTGGGATATTATAAAAACTAATTATTAAAAAACAACTTGTCTTGTTCTTATCTCTGATTGTATATTTAGATCCAGTTGCTTCTTTCGAGATGCAGATTGGTCTTGTCACTAGCTACGTAAAAATAAAAATAAAAAATTCAAGATTCAAGTCTCCAGAATCAAGATATTTGATATAATCAAGTATTCAGTAACTAGAATATAGATTTTTAGTGACTTGTATATAAGAACATAATTTTACAGATGGTAATATTTATCCACAATTTTCTTTTGTTTACTTTGCTTAAACAGAAATAAAATGCAATTATTCCACAAGAAACTTACTGAATGTTTTTTAAATTTGTTCATTTCAAGTCTCCTGCAACTTGTAAAATCTCAAAAGCCTAACCAAACAAATAGGAGTTAAATTTCTTAAATTTTCTTTTGACCAAAAAAAAAAAAAATTTCTTAACTTTTTCCACATAAATAAAATTTGCAGAAATAATAAATACAGAGCATTTGCTGTAAAAAAAAAAAAAAATCAAAAACAACACAGAAAGGAGAGAAACAAAAGGAACGTTCTTCTCAATAGTAGCAGTAAGAGACGTAGTATCTTTTAATTGCATCCCCAATAAAATAATCAAAAAGAGAAAGTTATAAAGAAGGGATGAGCAATATAATTTGACCACCAAGATCTCTCTCGAGGAGCCAACCAATTGAGAATTTGCAGACAGTGTGGGCTCTTTTGTGTCTTTTCTGGGCCTTGAAAGGATCTTCTTCTTCTCACCCTTTCACTATAAACTCAGAAAACCCTCTGTTTCTTTTGTTTCTCAACCATTCTTTTCTCGATTGCGATCTTTATCAATTCTTATTCCTCTGGAGAAGTTCTCCTCTTTTTCTCCATCGCCATGGCTCTCTCAACACACCCATCTCAGGTTTTCTTTTTGGTTTTGCTATTATATACTCTTTCACTTGGGTGATATATTCGGATTTAATGAAAGTTTTGGTTTTTGATTTCAGATGTCTATTGCACTTCCCACTGGAGTTGATGGGTCGAGCCGATCTATGATTAAGGTGAAGAAAACTGATCTAGATTAATCAATTACCGACTTATGTTGTTTCAGATGCTTAGATGGTCCTGAAATTTGTTGTCTTTGTTTTTGTTTTTGTGGGTTTAGTTCTGATGTCGACTTGTAGTGAATTTGGTATTGAAAGGTACAGTCTTTAGAAGTGACAAAAATCTGCATCCTGAAACTGGATTTTGTATCTATTGAGAAACGAAATTGGAATCCTTTGGGGGTTTCCAGTAATTCTTTAGCATCTCATCTATAGAAAGTAGAAGGAGCTAATCTCAAAGAGTCTCCATTAATTTGTATTAAACGTTGACCATCAATTCTGTCTCAGGTGCAAAGTATAAGCTTCAGTGAGAAGTCATGGGGTCCTCTTCTGAGATTAGATTCGAAATCTAGGAAACTTAGTTTGAAAAAACGGTCCACACTATGTATGTCACTTCAGCAAGTAAGCAGATCCAAAGTCTCAGTTACTCCTCTAGAACTTGAAGATCCCAAAGAGACTCCGTTAAACTTGTACAAGCCTAAGGAGCCTTACACAGCAACGATTGTTTCGGTTGAGAGAATTGTTGGTCCACAAGCACCTGGAGAGACTTGCCACATTGTAATTAATCATGATGGCGATGTTCCTTATTGGGAAGGACAGAGCTATGGAGTGATTCCTCCTGTAAGTGGTTCACTTGCAAAAGTGTGTTTTTTTTTTTTTTTTTATATTTAACTTTTGTTGATTATAATGCATCGCCTTTTGCTTTCATAGGGTGAGAATCCTAAGAAACCTGGTGCTCCTCACAATGTTCGCCTTTATTCGATTGCATCAACAAGATATGGAGATTCTTTTGATGGCAAGACAGCTAGTTTATGTGTCCGTCGAGCTCTTTACTATGATCCAGAGACGGGAAAAGAAGATCCTTCCAAAGCTGGTGTATGCAGTAACTTCTTGTGCAATGCTAAACCCGGGGATAAGGTCAAAATCACCGGTAAGTTATATGTGTTTCATAGAAATACAACGGCAAAAAAGTAAAAACCCGTTCTTTTGTTGAAATTGTTCCGGTATTGTTGAACAGGTCCGTCGGGAAAGGTAATGCTTTTACCTGAAGAAGATCCGAAAGCTACTCACATAATGATAGCTACCGGAACTGGAGTTGCGCCATTCAGAGGATACTTGCGGCGTATGTTTATGGAGAATGTTCCTAGTTTCAAGTTTGGTGGACTTGCGTGGCTCTTCCTCGGTGTGGCTAACTCAGACAGTCTTCTCTATGATGAAGAATTCGCCGGTTACCTCAAGGACTATACAGAGAATTTCAGGTACGACAAAGCGCTGAGCAGAGAAGAGAAGAACAAGAAAGGAGGGAAAATGTATGTGCAGGACAAGATTGAAGAATACAGCGACGAGATATTCAAACTTCTGGACAATGGAGCTCATATCTACTTTTGCGGGCTTAAAGGAATGATGCCGGGGATTCAAGATACGCTTAAGCGAGTCGCGGAAGAGCGAGGCGAAAGCTGGGAGCAGAAACTTACTCAGCTCAGGAAGAACAAGCAATGGCATGTTGAAGTGTATTGAGTTGTTGTAATAGTCTCTCTGTATTTTCTACATTTCTGCAATTGAATAAATTGTTTGATGATCCATTTTTATGGATGATAAGACTAAGATAGCTCAGTTTTATTTGGTTTCTGTGTGACTCATATTGTATTCTTCAACGAAATGATTTCTATTTGAAAGGTTGAGTTATTGCGACGTGGCTTGGTTATATGGTTCAATTCAGAATTCATAACGTAATAAAATTCGATTTTAAAATTTCGGTTCGGTTTAATAGAAACCTCGTCGTTTTCGCTAACAACGCCTAGCATTATGACAATACTACCCTCAATTACAGTCCCGTACTCTTTATGTAAAACGACATCGTCTCTTCCACAGTCGAGTCGAAACCCTAAATCTCTGTGCTCAAACACCATTTTCAGAGGAAGGTCTTAGGAAATCAGAAGCAGAAGGATGATTCGAGTTACGAGACCAAAACCGATTATCGAATCACTGAGTTACCACCTTATCCAGAGATGCTCCGCTAGCGGAACCCCTAAGGGAAAGGCCAAGCTGAAGACAGGCCAGCCATTGAAGCGTAACAAACTCTCCACCAAGAAAGGCGGCGGTGGTGGTGGCGGCGGCGGGGGGGGAGGAGCTGAAGAAGGAGAGGAGGCGGTTAAAGGAAAAGGGCGGATTTCCGATGAGAAGCAGAAGCTCTACGAGCAATGCTTAACCGCTCCTTGTCCTGTTCGCTACTTGACGCCCAAGGAGATCGAGCGAGAGGCGCAACGTGAGAAGCTAGGGCTGATTAGCAAGGAGAAGCAACGGGATATGGAGATTCAGAAGAAAGGAGGAGCCGCCGCAATGGGAATCACCGACGAGCCGATCCGAATTGGGACGCCAGGTTTGGATTACATTTCGTTAGGGATCTTCGAAGCCGACGAATTGCCGAAATACAAGCTGACGGAAGAGGACGGAGAGAGACTCGCGAAGGAGAACAGTAAAGTGCTGATGAGAGAGCACAGAGAGCGTCGTACAGCTGAGACTGCGCTTCTGAATATGAAGAAAGCTGCGATTGAAGCATTGCCGGAGAAGCTGAAGAAGGCAGCATTAGAGCCTGATTTGACACCATTTCCGGCGAATCGAGGTATGGCCTCTCTTACACCGCCTATTGAAGGGTATCTAGAGAAGGTTATGGATGCAGCCAAGAAGAGTTCAAGTAAAGAGAAGTTGAGATGATTCATTCTAAAAGGTTAGACATTTTTTCGTATGCTCTCGTTTTTAGGATTGATGATTAGCAGTAAAGATCTTTGATGTTAAAGCTGGTGTCTTGGGCTTACTTTGTTGTAGAGAATAGCTCAAAATTGATGGTTAGCTAGATTTCATGTAGTATGATACTTAATCGATAAAACTGAGGTTAAGTGATATGCATATAGCAATTAGATGAATGAGAATCACTCACTTGTCTTTTACGTTAGCGTTTGCAAAGTTAAATTGGAAACTTTTGGAAGCATTATCTTTGTCTGATGTACAGCTCTTTAGGTCATTATGTATCATTTTTTTCTTTTGCTGGATATGCCCTTGTTTAGTTTTTCTTTTCAATGCTGTTTGCATTTTGCTTGTTTCAAGACTTCATTTTGTGGTATTCTATGTATGTTTAAGATATCTGTTCAGAGCTTTCCTAATCAATTCCCTGCTGGTTTTTCCTATCCAGTTGAAGCTATATTCAGAATGGAACAGAACGAGACTGAGGGACATCGATAAGTGCCAGAGACAGGAACTTCAAGAAACTGTCTTTAGGGATTGATTCCAAGCTTGACTTAGAGACAATTCATTCATGTACGTTCTTGCCTTCTTTTTCAGCCGTGTCCGGATCTTGATATATGATCAAGTCTGTGTATCTATGAGAAAATGGGTACAATAATTTTCTTTTTGTCGAAAGATAATTTGTTCAACTTATTTATGAGAATGAAATTTTTTGGGAATTTTACCTCTTTGATTCATCAATAGCCCCGAAATGATAAAGTTCTTCTCACTCTTGTATTAATAAAGAAAATGGGTACAATAAAACAGACAAAAAAGGGAGCAAAAACTTCAAGAGCTGAAAAGACTTGTAGTCCCTATATAACTTGAGATTGATTTTTGGCTTCTAGCAACTCAAAATTTTAGTACCAACTCTTCTTTAATCCCAATAAAATCTTTATGACAGCCTAAATGGATGTATTGCGGAGACTTTAAGCAGCCCCATCTTCCAAATCCAGCCTTAAGGGATGTATTGCGACACCATTTTGCGCAGACTTTAAGCAGCCCCATCTTCCAAATCGCGTTTCCTGCCATAACGATTTCACAAAACACAACAGTTTTGAGATTAGCATTCACACACATAACAGAGAACAAAGATATGGAAAGAACAAATAAAAGAAGAGGATAAGAGAGGATCACAGACCTGTCCAACACCGGCAATCAGAAATTTACCCGATTTTGCAAAAGCCAAAGAGTTGACAAATCCAGGCTGTAAGATCATAAAAGGCATTGTGAGATTATTACTCACAAACAGCACACAACAACACAACACTAAAAAACATAACTAGTGAAAAAACAATTTACCAGTGGAAGCCTGAATAAAGGTCGAATGGCACTTTTTCCAGTTTCAACAGCCAACAAATGCACAGAACCATTACCAGCTCCAGATGCAGCAAGATCACTACCTCTACAAACAGCAACTGAATTGACCCAAGAACTTGCTGAGCAAGAGTTATAGTTGACATAATTATGATCACCATTTTCTGTCCCAAAAACAAAAAAAAAAACAAAGAATTAAAGACCTTTCGGGGCAATAGGAGCTGCGATGAAACAAAATAACTTGTGCTTTTGTAACCATATTCAGCAATGTTAAGATTCAATTGCATCAAATACTAGACGAAAAGGAACTATTTTAAGGTTTTACCTAAGCTTCCATTAGTGGTCATTCCATCAGCTATAACAACATGTGCATTCTTGAGGAGAAACACCGGTTTCTTTTTTAACATGCCCCATAATGCAACAGTTCCATTATCCGAACCAGACAGGTACTCATCATCACTGATGAAACAGCAGCTCTCAAGAGACGATGCAGGAGCACGATAGACCATACGTGCTCCCTCAGGCACCTATTATCATATAACAAGAGTTACAAATACAGAATAATAGAAACCATGACAATCGTGTTCACATGGAAAATAAAAAGTAACATATTACCTTAGATAATAGCATGGTTCTATCTCTTCCAACCGAGAGTGCACGCTCCTTCCGTAGCGCATCAACGGCTAGAATTTCACCCTGGTGTCCAAAATTGTCTTGTACAAACGCTTTATCTTCTACATTCCACACCTTGACATTTCGATCATATGAACCAGAATAGAGTTCGGCAGTTCCGTGTCTAAAACATAGACAAGAGACGGTGTCCCGGTGACCTGGAAAAGCCTGTAGACACATAATTATAACAAGTTGAGAGCAAGACTTGATGAAGAAGACTTAGAAAACCACAAAAAAAAAAAAAAAAACGGATTTATCATTACCTGGACATGCTCTCGGGTACGAACGTCCCATATATGAACATGGCGATCAACACCTCCAGTCGCCAAATAACGACCATCGGAGCTAACAGCTAAAGCAAGAGATTCTCTGCTATGTTTTTTATTTCGAGACTCCCTCACTTTCATCCCATGAGACTTCATGATTTCATCACTTGGCCATTTGTATTTGTCACTTTTCCCAGAAGATACATCCCAGTGCACAATAGTACCGTCTTTTGAAGCTGAAAATCCTCTAGAATCGTCATCAGAGAGAGCAACCGATACAACAGATTGTCGGTGCTTGACAATAACACGAAACCCATCAGTACTCAGTGGCTCCTGAACCCTGAATCATGAAAAAAAAGATCTCCAAACAGATCAACATTGACCTAATAAACGTAAAAAAATCACTAAGTTTCTTCACAATTGAGTCGGTTCACTAAAACAGTAGCTACCAATAAAACCTAAATTAGCAGGAATTTCAAATCTATGAATTCGAATTTGAATACATAAGCTACCACATTTCTTCGTTACCTCGACGCAATGACTCTTCGAACCCTACCACTCTCCTCGAGCTGCTTCTTCATCAAAGTCTTGGCAATACGACCGGTATCATCATCTTCCTCATCTTCGTCGTCGTCATCATCGTCCTGTTCTTCACGCTCTCTCCGCTGCGCTTCCCTCATTCGATTCAGCACCGCCTCCGCTAATCTCTTCCGCTTCTCACCCGCCGTCTCATCGGCAAACTCATCCTCATCCTCCGCTTCCTCACCTTTCCCATCTTCGTCTCCGCCTCTCAACCCGTCCTCTTCCGCGTCGGAATCCACAGACTCGATATCCTCGTCATCGTAGCTGACTTTCCTCCGTTTCGTTGTCTCTTCCTCGAAAAAGGGATCCCTATCACTCGAACCCTTTTTACCGCCTCTCTTCAAGCCTCCACCGTTCTTCTTCTCGTTCTTGTACTTCATTCTTCTCTCACTTTCTTTCTCTGCAGCTCAGCTACAGCACGAGAGCTCGCTCAATTAGGGTTTAAGGTTAGCCTCAGGGTTTAGTGGCGACGGCGAAGCAAAAAACGATTTTGTATATTTGGTCGGAAAGTTCACAACTTTAAAATCTTCCACTTCGCTTTTACAAAACCTAGGTTTTCTTCAGGAATCGGGTCGACCCGAACTGACCCGGCCCATTAGTTAGCTAGTCTATGATGAGCCCATTATAGATTTTGCTCTTTTGTAGCAGAAACTTGGGCCTTTAGTTACAATATTTTGAGCCGAAAACTAACCGGAAACCATCCTCTATGGCATATACCGAGTCCGGTTTCTAAGTTTCTGGTCTTTATTTTTGATGAAACCGAATTAGTACAAGATCAATTTAATACAGTTATTGTTTTAATCAATATAGCCATAACTTACAACTCGATTTTAGTTAGGCTTTCTTCTGACCAAAATTGTTTCGATTTAGTTCGAATCGAATCAGTTTGGTTTATCCGAATTTAGAACTTTGAATCGAAGTTTTTTTTATTTCATAGTATATACCGAACCGGACCATTCAATCATATAATTGTCAATTGTATGCCGAACCGGCCGTCGTTGTCTTTCTTCTTCCTTCTTCGCTTTTCGCCTCTTTTGTGTTCCTTTTCGTTGTTTGTCTCTCTCTCTTCTTCCTTCGTTAAAATTCCAAAAGCTTCTTAGAGAAATCCAGAAGCTTCGTAGAATTAGAGGAGGGAAAGGCCCTCGCTTAGACAGTGAAACTCCAATTTCTGGAGACGAATAAGCAGAAGATGAGCTCATGGAACTACGTCGTCACTGCTCACAAACCCACCAGTGTCACTCACTCTTGCGTCGGCAACTTCACCAGTCCTCAAGAGCTCAATCTCATTGTTGCGTATGAATCTCCTCCTTCCTCTCTTTCTTATCAATTGGGTTCCCTTTCGTATGGAAGCTGTTTATTTTGGGGTTTAGGGTTTTCAGCGAAGCTAGATTCAATCACTGGTCGATAATCCTTATTGTGCTCTCTTTGCAAACAAATTCGTAGGAGGAAGTCTCTCTCGAAATTATCAATTGTAGCATTAGTGAATAAGTGGTTCGAGTATTGAGAAATTCTCACAAGAAAGAAATGCTTTGGGAGATGAGTATTGGGATTTTAGTCCCTCTGGGTTCTTTGATGTGGTGGATGATTTGAAATGTTAGGAAGACATGTTATTTGGTATGGCTTTTAACTGTTCAGAAGTCTGAACTAAATTACATGTTGAAGAGGGTTCACTGTAAAATTTGAAGATCGTGCCTTTTTCGATATGGAGGGTTTTCAAGTATCGTTTGCTAGCTCTTCTGTAAATTCGTTTGAAACTTATCTCACTTTTTTCAATGTAGCATTGTTTTGTAAAGTCGTATCATCTATTTGATCAGATCCATTATATTGTTAGTTTGACAGCGGTGTTGATCTGTTTGCAGGAAATGTACTCGAATTGAGATCCATTTGCTTACCCCACAGGGACTTCAGGTACTACATACATCTCTATTCGCTCTGGTCTATATGGATCAGCTTTTTCGTCAATATGGAAAAGTTGCTATCTTGCTTTCTATTTTAATTTACAAATTTTAAGTTCCTTGGACTTTAGAGTATAAAGATCAAATCCATGCTTTTTCATTTTAGTTTACAAATTTTTAGATCCATGCTTTGTTTTGTAATATAAAGCTTTGCTGGATGTTTCTATATTGCAGCCTATGCTGGATGTTCCTATTTATGGGAGAATCGCTACTTTGGAATTGTTCCGGCCCCATGTGAGCATATATCTCTTATCATGTTCTTATATCAAGGTATTATTAATAAGTTACAATCAATGTTGATAGCATTGTCCACCATCCTTTGCAGGGAGAAGCACAAGACTTTTTGTTCATTGCAACTGAGAGATACAAATTCTGTGTTCTTCAGTGGGATGCTGAGTCGTCTGAGCTTATTACTAGGTATAGTTTCCAAATATATATTTTCATGCATTCAATTGATGTGAACCAACCAGTTGTGTACTGTTATTTGTCTTTTGATATATGACCATGCTTTCCCTAATCAACTTGATGTTTACCAACCTGCTGATTCTATATGATATATTGACATTTCTCAGAGCAATGGGGGATGTTTCTGATCGTATAGGTCGACCAACAGACAATGGTCAGGTAATGAATAACGAGTTGTTGCATGCATTTCAGAGCGCTTAAAATTCTTACTTTCCTTCATTAAAAGATATGTATTGTGATTAAAGGATTGGTTGGCATTTAGCTTACTATTGTTTTGTCACTTTCTTTTTAGATTGGCATAATCGATCCAGATTGTAGATTAATTGGACTCCATCTGTATGACGGCTTGTTCAAGGTATATAGTTGTCTTCTATAAGATATGCGCTCGTTTGCTGAGTTATATCATGTTACTGAAATTCTACTGATCTTTTGTTTATACGATGTGTGATGATGCATTCTGTTTCTTTGGTTCTTCTTTTAGGTTATACCATTTGATAATAAGGGACAGCTTAAGGAAGCTTTTAATATCAGGTACTGTTTTATTCAGTTAGCATATTGCTTTGGATCTTCACCGTACGTGTTCTAGTGCATATTTGTTTCCTCAATAGACTCAGTTCTCTTGATTCTTTACGATATGGTTATTTTGGGGACATTTTAAAACTGAATGATATATTGCATGTGGTGCCTGAATTTCAGGCTGGAGGAATTGCAGGTTCTGGATATCAAGTTTCTGTTTGGATGTGCAAAGCCCACAATTGCAGTACTTTATCAGGTATGGAAATATGTAAACCTTGTTCTTATGTTTAAGTCTTACTAGAGTTCACTGAAGAAAGAACTCTTTTGTAGTTGGTTAATATCTGTACTGTCGGTAGTTGATGGAGTTTAAGCAAAGTAACTTTACTGTATTTAGTAGTTATTTAAACAGATCTTTTCTTCTTTTTTCTATTACTTTATAATCTATGCTGTTGTAATTTGATGTACATGATGCAATCTAGAATTTTCTCCGGTTGACTAACTAATGCTTGGTTTTATAGGACAACAAAGATGCCCGTCATGTCAAAACGTATGAAGTCTCTCTAAAAGATAAGGATTTTGTCGAGGGTCCGTGGTCACAGAACAATCTCGACAATGGTGCTGACTTGCTGATTCCTGTACCACCACCTCTCTGTGGCGTCCTTATCATTGGTGAAGAAACAATTGTCTATTGCAGTGCTAATGCATTCAAAGCAATACCAATAAGACCTGTAAGTTCTTTCACCGTAATCTCACCTGCTTTTGTAAACAGTTGTTTGAGATTTCTGCGAGTACCCTTTTTCTGTTTTCTTAGTTTGATATGTGACCTTCACACTGCGTGTCCAGTCCATCACTAAAGCATATGGAAGAGTTGATGTTGATGGCTCTAGGTATCTTCTTGGTGACCATGCTGGACTGATTCATCTGCTTGTTATAACGCACGAGAAAGAAAAGTGAGTGTAAATGCGTACTTGCTCGTACAAATTCTAAACAATTGAAAGCTCTATTGAACTTATTTACTCTTTTGCATATGCTGCTTTTATTTGTGTCTGAAGGGTCACTGGCCTAAAAATTGAGCTTCTGGGTGAAACCTCTATTGCATCGACTATATCATACCTTGACAATGCCGTTGTCTTTGTCGGCTCAAGCTATGGCGATTCACAGGTGTGCTAGGATAATTATGTTCTGACTATATTTTTCTAAATTTGTTCCGTCAATGTAAATTGATATTGATCCATGTTTTTTTTTGTGCCCAATTGTTAATTGGTAATAATCCTATGTGGATGAGACTTTGTTATTCTTTATCGATTCACAAGGATTATCCTTCCTTTTCTCTGGTTTCTAGGAAAAGTAAAATCAACCATCTGAGTGTTTCCATGTTTGATTTTCCAATTGCAGCTAGTAAAGCTAAATCTACATCCTGATGCAAAAGGCTCGTATGTAGAAGTCTTGGAAAGGTATATCAACTTGGGGCCTATTGTCGACTTTTGTGTAGTCGACCTCGAGAGACAGGGGCAAGGTCAGGTTGTAACTTGTTCTGGAGCATTTAAGGATGGTTCCCTCCGCATAGTTCGCAATGGAATAGGAATCAATGAACAGGTTTGATTTATGTTGCGAAATCTCGATGTCTTGTATGTGCAATTTGCTCATCTGGTTTCTAGCTTAAAAATCCGCTGTATTACAGGCGTCTGTGGAACTTCAAGGTATCAAGGGAATGTGGTCGTTGAAGTCTTCAATTGATGAAGCCTTCGACACATTCCTTGTAGTTAGCTTTATCAGTGAAACTCGTGTATTGGCCATGAATCTTGAGGATGAACTGGAAGAAACAGAGATTGAGGGCTTCTTGTCTCAAGTGCAGACTTTATTTTGCCATGATGCTGTGTACAATCAGCTTGTACAGGTAAGCTTTTTCTAGTGCTGGGGTTTTCAAAAAACATTTAATGTATTTGATAGCTGTGATAGCTTAGTTTCCTGTCTAAAATACTTGTCTGATCTCTTCTCTCTATTCATGAACATGAATTAACTGCTACCTCTTCTGGATCAGGTTACTTCAAATTCTGTTAGACTAGTCAGCTCTACAACTAGAGAGTTGCGAGATGAGTGGCATGCCCCAGCTGGATTCACTGTCAATGTTGCAACCGCAAATGCCAGCCAGGTTTGTATGTAGCTGCACATTGAAAATAATTGTTGTGAAAGAGATCTAACTTGAGTGGACATATAAAACGTTTTCGAATAACCATTTGTAAATGGATTCTGTGTTTGCTTGATAGGTTCTTTTGGCGACTGGAGGTGGGCATTTGGTTTATCTAGAAATTGGAGATGGGAAATTGACAGAAGTGCAACATGCCCTTTTAGAGTACGAGGTTTCTTGCCTTGATATAAATCCTATCGGTGATAATCCTAATTACAGTCAGCTAGCTTCGGTTGGGATGTGGACAGATATAAGTGTGAGGATTTTTTCGCTGCCGGAACTGACTCTTATTACAAAAGAGCAACTAGGAGGAGAGATAATTCCCCGATCTGTTCTGCTCTGTGCATTCGAAGGGGTATGGTTCCATTGGACATTACTTAAGGTAAACCTAGAACTGCGTGATATTTTATGGTAGAACTTAACATATGTTATGTTGCAGATATCTTACTTGCTTTGTGCTCTTGGAGATGGCCATCTTTTGAACTTCCAGTTGGATACAACTACAGGGCAACTGAAAGACAGAAAAAAAGTATCACTTGGGACTCAGCCTATAACGCTGCGCACATTTTCATCAAAAAACGCCACACATGTCTTTGCTGCATCAGATAGACCAACTGTAATCTATAGCAGCAACAAGAAGCTGTTATACAGCAATGTCAATCTTAAAGAAGTTAGTCATATGTGTCCTTTCAACTCTGCTGCTTTTCCTGACAGGTAAACTAAACGTCCTCTTTTTTTTCTTTTGCTTTCGGTTTCCCCTTCTTGATTGAATTTAAATGGCTGTGAAATCTGATTCTGTCCTCTCTTATGAGCAGTTTAGCGATTGCTAGAGAAGGTGAACTTACGATTGGCACCATTGATGATATTCAGAAGCTTCACATACGCACTATTCCTCTTGGAGAGCATGCTCGTCGAATCTGCCATCAGGAACAGACGCGTACATTTGGTATCTGCAGTTTGGGAAACCAGACAAATGCTGAGGAATCCGAAATGCATTTTGTTCGTCTTTTAGACGACCAAAGTTTTGAGTTTATGTCAACTTACCCATTGGATGCCTTTGAATACGGTTGCTCCATACTGAGCTGCTCGTTCACCGACGATAAAAATGTCTATTACTGTGTTGGAACGGCATATGTCTTACCAGAGGAAAATGAACCAACTAAGGTATCTTTAATGGGCAGGATATTAGTGTATTAGTCTCAAGTTCAAATTTCTTTAGTCTAATATGTTTTTGAATTTTCATTTTTGTGAATGTAGGGAAGGATATTAGTATTTATAGTTGAAGATGGGAAATTGCAGCTTATCGCTGAGAAAGAAACCAAAGGATCTGTTTATTCTCTCAATGCCTTTAATGGAAAACTTCTTGCTGCTATTAATCAGAAGATTCAGTTATACAAGTGGATGCTGCGGGATGATGGCACTCGTGAATTACAGTCTGAATGTGGACATCACGGGCACATTCTAGCTCTCTATGTTCAAACGCGTGGAGACTTTATCGTGGTTGGTGATCTCATGAAATCAATCTCCTTACTGATCTATAAGGTATAACTAACTTTTATATGAAATGAAACCTCTTGCGGTTAAAACTCATAGCTTTTAAATGGCTAATTCATGACTTTTTTGTTTTTGTTTGTTATTACAAGCACGAGGAAGGTGCAATTGAGGAACGGGCTCGGGATTACAATGCAAATTGGATGTCAGCGGTTGAGATACTCGATGACGATATCTACCTTGGCGCGGAGAACAATTTCAATCTGTTAACAGTGAAAAAGAACAGTGAAGGTGCTACTGATGAAGAACGAGGGCGGTTAGAGGTGGTTGGGGAGTATCACCTTGGGGAGTTTGTGAACAGATTCCGCCATGGATCACTGGTAATGAGGCTGCCTGATTCAGAGATTGGTCAGATCCCAACTGTTATCTTTGGGACAGTCAATGGAGTGATTGGAGTAATAGCTTCACTGCCTCAAGAACAGTATACTTTCTTGGAGAAATTGCAGTCGAGTTTGAGGAAAGTGATTAAAGGAGTTGGCGGGTTAAGCCATGAGCAATGGAGATCGTTTAATAACGAGAAGAGAACCGCGGAAGCACGGAATTTCTTGGATGGGGACTTGATCGAATCGTTTCTGGATCTGAGTAGGAACAAGATGGAGGATATATCTAAATCCATGAATGTTCAAGTGGAAGAGTTGTGTAAGAGAGTTGAAGAGCTCACTAGGCTTCACTGAGCCAATCAGTCAAAACCATAAGCTCTTTTGGTTTTGTTATCATCATCAGTTGTTTTCTTAATCAAACCAATTCTCGTTGAGTCCTTTGTGTTGAAAGAATCGTGTGATCGAAATATGTAATTTATATACAGATTTTACTATGTGTTTGTTGGGTATTTAATACTCTTTCTTTATGAAAATTATTATGTTTACAAACTGAATCTTTCTTTACTCTTTGCAGCTAATTCTTTGCTTGTGAACATCTTTATTTCTCTTGAAGGCACCTCGATTCCTTAAAAGAGATCTAGATTATTCTTTGCTCTTGTAATTAGGTTCTCGCGTGACTAAATATAACACAAAACTTCTCTTGTCTCAAACCTCCCCAAGTCCCCATCACTTGATCATCAATCATACTCAAGAGAGACTATTGTCAATATAAGTTCTATTAATGGCGATGTGATGATCTAGATTCTTTGTTCCCTTTACATTTATAATTGCTATTACAAACATCTAAAGATGAGAAACGAATTCTGGATTTTTCTATTTTCTCTGCTTCTACTAAACTTCGTCTCCCAAGGTAAAACATCTTTCTCTCTATCTATTGAACGTATCTATTGAACGTAATTAGTCCGTTTATTCAAATTACGAATTTTAGAACTATGCTTTGTTTCATGTATAAAAAATATATGTTTTCAGTTTCCTATGTATGCAATGTTTTTTTTCTATTCTCTCCATATCATTTAAAATCGATCAAATGTACATTTTGATATAACAATACGTACGAAAGAGGGGATAGATTAATTTGATATTGCAACTTATTTCTTAATATGTGTGAAAAATCTTAAAAATATATCTTGAAGAGAGAATGAGAATGGATGGAGTATTATTTACTTGTCTCATCGAAAAAACACATATACTTTTTGGTATATATTTACATGACCGTACAATGTGTAGCTACACGACCGGTGATAACGATCAGACCAGAGTCACCGGTACGGCCTCAAGGGAACACAACGTTCTTGGACGGAACAACATGGTGTGTGGCTCGACCAAGTGCGTCTCAGGCTGAGCTGCAGAGAGCTCTTGATTGGGCCTGTGGGATTGGGAGAGTGGACTGCTCGGTCATCGAGAGACGTGGTGATTGTTACGAACCGGACACGATCGTTTCGCACGCATCTTTTGCGTTTAATGCGTATTACCAAACCAATGGAAACAATCTCATCGCTTGTTACTTTGGTGGAACAGCTACACTCACCAAGATTAACCCGAGTAAGTTACTTGCACTTACTATTAATCATGTGTATATATAACCCTATTTTGTATAGTATATGTTATTCGACCATGCATGTCTACTTATTTTCAAAAAAATAACTGAAAAATATGAGACGATGAAATACATGATTGGATAAGGTTTTGAAAATAACCAACATCTTTGTTAATTATTTTCGACGATTTTTTTATGTATGGTGGTGATAGAAAATGAGAGATTTTTATGTTGCTTGCAGGCTACGGAAAATGCTCCTATGATGTATCCAAGTAAGAACCCTAATTTTCATATTTATGTTCATCATGTCTTTTAATCACCGAAAACATTTTCATTGCAAAATTTACAATATATAGTGTTTCTTCGTTCACTATTCAGATCAGAAGTCTCTGCCGCTAGATCTCTATCACAATACAAACCACGGTGGCTATGGCTGATGTACATAGGAGTTTTATTGTTTCTGTGGCGGCGAAGCTAACATCCTCGCCGGAGAAGTCGATCTTTGCCAGATCAGTTGTGCCGGAATATTCTTCCTTTGAGCAAAGTTTGCAAAGATTTTGGTATTGTAGCAATTAAGCTTTTGTGTTTTGTTCTTGGCTTTTCTCTTGGGTTTAGAATATTAAAAGCCCTATAAATAGCCTTCCTTACATTCGACAAAAAAGTATAAAAAAAGTTTCCATGTTCATATATCCTACATTTATGTATTCGGATCGGAATTGATACACATTACACATAACCATTGAAATACAATAATCAGTTACAAAAAAATCATATGGAAGATAGAACAAAAGAATCGAAACATTACGGGGGTGTATTCAATCTAAGGTGCGGGTATTAAATGATTTGAATTTTAATGAGTTTTTAGATAATTTGACTGAATTATAAAATGATTTGTTTTTAAATAACGATAAAATCTCACATAAAATCTTTGAATTTTTTTGTTTTTTTTAACTAAAAAACTATACCAAAACATTTCCAAATCACTAAAACCCACTATTTAAAATATTTCCAATAACAGTGGATTTGAATATTCATTTAGAAATTACTAGTTTAATAACATGAGATTTTAAAAGATTTTTTAAAATTCATCTTTAGATACACATAGGATTTATGATTTTAATACAAATCACTCCAAATGCTAGATTGAATACACCCCTTGTATGTTATGCATCATAATAAATAATAAAAACTATCTTAAACATATTTGATTGATTTAAAACGATTTCCCTAACATTAGTTATGAACTTATGATTGCAATCTATTACACACACACACCAAAAAAAAAAAAATCAATTACGAATAAGATGGGCTTATAAGGCCCATATACGGCCCATAAAGAGATCTTATCAGCAACGAAACCCTAAATCTAAAGTCTTTACAAAAAAAAAAAAAAAAACCTTCTGTCCATTCGCATTCGCCGGAAACCCTAAAACCTCCAGCAACGCCGGAGGAAGAAAATTCCATTAGATAGAATCGTAAGCTTTTTGTTTTTGCGATGAAGGAAGAAGAAGTAAATCGATGCCAGATTCAGAATTGGTATCCGAAATTCCGATCCTTAACTATTAAAACCAAATTTCACCAGCTTCCAGAGTCTTTCATCAGCTATCTCATCGACGATTCTGGTCCGTTTCTCCTCCCTAATTCCGTAACAAACGAGGACGCAATGCCCAATAGAGTCCACAATCCCGATGAAGAAGACGATTTCCAAGTCTCCGAAGGATCAGATAACGAAGCAGAGCCACCATCGAACATCCATTCTTTTCCACAACTCGAAATCGAGATCAAGGAATCAATCGAAACCCTAGGCGGCGCAGTTTTCCCGAAGCTGAACTGGAGTGCACCAAAAGACGCAGCTTGGATCAGCCCATCACAGAATCTTAGCTGCACTTGTTTCAGCGAGATTGCTCTCTTGTTTCGTTCCTCTGATTCGTTGCTCCATGATTTCTGCAACGCTTATGATTCATGTACGGACAAAATCTCTCCAAGGCCACAAAGTTTCTTCCTCGCATTGAGAAAATGGTATCCTTCTTTAAAGCCTGAGATGGAATTTAGATGCTTTGTCAATTCGAACGAGCTTATTGGGATTTGCCAGCGTGAGGTAACGACATTTTACCCTGTTCTTCTCAATGAGAAGGATTTGCTCAAGGGGTTGATCGAAGACTTCTTTGATGATAACATTAGGTTAGAATTTGAATCAGTGGGTTACACATTTGATGTTTATGTGACGAAGGAGAGAAAGGTTAAGCTAATAGATTTCAATACTTGGTGTGGCTCTACGTTGCCATTGATGTATACGTGGGAAGAACTTGACAAGATTCATAGAGAATGTAATGAGTTGGAATTGAGGATTGTTGAGAGCCGTCGCAGCGTGCTTCCTGGTTTGAAATCAGCAGTTCCTTATGATTATCTTGACATGAGTTCTGGTAGTGGTTGGGACCAGGTTCTTAAGAAAGCGGAAGAGCAGCTTCAGAAAGAGAATCAGAGGTCGGATGAAGTTGCTTGAGCTTTTTATCATCGTCCTACTTAAAAGTCTTGCCCCAAAGTTCTTGATGTTTGGAACTTTGATGGTGTTTGTTGCTTCTTAGTACAAGATTTCTCTCTTTTTTTAGACTGCTTTGTCTTTGTATTTGTCTTTTGTTGTGCAAATAATTGTGTTGAGAGGCAAATTGTACTGAATGGTTTCTTCTCATTATCAAATTTGTGGCGATCTTGCTTTAATGTTGGCATTAATTGTTTGGGACGGACCCGGTTCGGTTTACAACAAAATTAGAAAAGAAAAAAAAGGGTTTAAGAGAGAATCTGAAGCAGAAGAACATTTGAGATTCTGAGGTTGTCTTTGTTCTTTATATATATATATATATATATAACACAGAGCCCATCTCCGAGCTCTAAGACTAGCCTCTTCCTTGTTTGGGATTTTCGGAAAGTCAATAACTTTTTCTTCCCTCGATTATTCTCCACGATAAATTGCGTTTGATTCTTTCAATTTTTTTTTTTTTCATTTTGCGGCCCAAGTTTGGATCTTTTTCTTAGCGTCGTTAATTCCAATCTCGAGATAGTTCGATTGGTGCGTTTGGTACTCTTTTCAGCTTTGTTAAATTCTGGGTTTGCTTCGTTTTTGGGTCGCGCTCAAATTAGGTTAAATTTCAATTCTTTCGAGGTTTCAGCTATTCTCAAAGTAGGAAGCTTTGGCGGCAGTGAACGATGCTCGGTCATAGGATCTCAAGATTCGGGTCTGCCATTGTTAAACAGCTCGCAAGAGGTATTATCGGCTTTAGAATCCATGCGCGTTTGCTATATTGGTTTTGATGAAGTTTCTTATCTCACTTCGATTTCACACTGCGTATTAGAGTCCTTCAGTGTTTTGTGGGAGTTTTTCTTCATTTACTTTACTTCTTCTCGATATTCTATTCTCTTCTTGTGGTCAATTACAGAAAAGCTCACACATTTGTCTGCTTGATTTAAATTCTACACAATGATGCCTTAAGATTTTGTTGTTCTGTATAATTCTTTTTTTGGCAGAAGGATATTTATCAACATATGGGACAAGGAATCTACAACAGTCTTATGGCCAGTACTTGCGATCTTCGGTTAGTCTGAGCTTGTTCTTGAGTATTTGCGATTGATTTGCTACATAGTTGTGTTATTTGTTGATATATAGGCTCTGATTAAGAAACTTAGAATAGGGTTCGTTGCTAGAGGTAACTCTATTATCTGGCTAGGTAGAAGCTTGTTAATAATGAGTCTCCAAGAGTGTCATAAAATGATTGCTGCAGAACGAAATCCAGCTTTTCTGCGCTTGTATGGTGTTAGATTGATCAGTTAGTAACGATTATAATGCATCCAGTTATATACTTGTATTGATATTTTGCTGAATGAGAGTTGATACAGGAATCAATAGAAAGAGTCCTGTGTTTGGTGTTGGCACAATTGCCTAATCAAAGGCTAAAGATTTTATACCTGAGAAATTGGGTGGTTTATTTATGGTTATTATCTGGATGAATTTACTACAAATCTGGGTATTTTTTCACTCAGGTTTCTGTTTTAATTTCCACATTGATGTTGAATCTTTCTTGTTTCTTCATTTCGATAGCCAGTGGTTAAGAGGCAAGCTAGGACTTATCAGGAAGCCTTGTTCTTGAAGAGCCATAAGTTTTGTACTTCCACAACCTCCTCTGAGAAAGGTGATGAAGAAACTGAAAAGTAAGTTTAGAAGTTGTCGGTTAATTATCTCAGCAAATTCTCGATTCTTGCTTACGGAAATGTGCACACAGAAAATGTATTCCTTCACGATTCGAGCAAATATTTTAGCCTGATAGTTTTTGAAATCTTGTTTTTTCAGGATAACCGTTATCTTTGTTGATAAAGACGGAGAGGAAATTCCTATTAAAGTCCCAATTGGAATGTCCGTGCTCGAAGCTGCTCATGACAATGATATAGACCTCGAAGGCACAGACTTCTCTTCCATTTTTCTTCTCCTTTTTCCAATGCTTCTTCTCATAACTAAGAATTGGCTCTTATGTTTCTAAGATTGATCCCTTCATCAAAATTGAAAACTCGCTTTTATTTGATCTCCAGGGGCTTGTGAGGCTTCTCTAGCGTGTTCAACGTGTCACGTGATCGTGATGGTAAACTTATCTCTTCTGTTATTAATAGATCATCCTCTGCTTTCACTGAAACCAGGACTTTGCTGATAAAAGTAACTCAAATTGTATTTACAGGACACAGAATACTATAACAAACTTGAAGAACCAACAGATGAAGAGAATGATATGCTTGATCTTGCTTTCGGGCTCACCGAAACGTAAACTTTCTCTCTTACTCTTAAACCAATAACAAAAAAAGTAAGTTTCTTCTGTTTACTTTATGAGAAAGTATCACATGTTCCTCGAAAAATGTTACAGGTCACGACTCGGTTGCCAAGTCATTGCAAGACCAGAGCTAGATGGTGTGCGCTTGGCCATTCCTTCGGCCACAAGGAATTTCGCGGTTGATGGATTTGTTCCAAAACCTCATTAGTTTTCGCAAAGATTCTCTGATCGTTTCACTACCATACAATGGATCCTGAGGCACTAAGGATCAAAGAGATGAATCTTGTTTCTATTAGAGTTCTGATGATCGCTTACTGAGAAAAAACTGTTTTATTACATACCTTAGTTTTGATCTTGCCAAGCCTGAGTTTTAAACAGAATAAGCTTTAAGCAATTGTTTTGAAGATTCTCACGGCAGAATTAGCACACAAGGCTTGCTTTCTTTAGTGTCAGAATAAACTGAATAAACTTTTACTAGAAAGATGAAACATGAAACAGTTGAACAAAAAAAGAAAGAAAGATGAAATATATCAAATATGTCAAACATATCGCATAAACTTTTCTCGAGTTTTTGATATTGTAGAAAAACAAAAGCATTGCAAAAGCAAACGACATTCTTACTAAGGTTACATAACATAAAATAACAAAAGTCCACTGAACCTACGAGCACGCCGCGAATCCGATGCTTTCAAAAAGCAGTTCATCAAAATTTACCATAGGGCTAGTAGTCAGAATGAATATCAGAGTGGTCGGTCGTAGTCATTGTAGTTAAGAAAACCAGAGTCGTAGTCATTGTAGTCAGTATCATCAATACCATAGGGCTCGTAGTCAGAATAGTCACTGGCACTTGAGAAGTCACTAGGGTAATCATCTTCCATCAAGCTAATCAATGCTTCATACGGGTAATCATGAGTGGAGTCATTAGGTCGTCTAAACACTTTGATCCTCTGGGAACACTGCTTCTCCAGATCCCCAACAAGGTCAACGTTGAAACATTTGCGTAAATCAAGGTGTTCCAGGTTAGGACAATTGTCAAGAATGGCATTTAAGCCGGTGTTTGATAATCTGTTCCCGAAAAGCTGGAGATGACGAAGTCCAGGCATTGTTTCAGAGATTACTAAAGCCTCATCATCACACTCGATCTGACGGTACCTGTAAGCCGCGCGGTTTAGCTTCAATGTCTTCAGATTTGGACAAGACTGGCCTACAACTTTGAGATACTCTACTGAAAATGAGCAGTATGAAACCTCGAGGTCTTCAAGCAATGGAAGCTTCAAACCTGCTTCAATGAGTCCTCCGCTTGTAATACGAGAGCACATTGCAAGTTTAAGGCTTCTAAGATTACTCGAACTGCAAATAGTTGCGTGTAAAAGTTATACTAAGGCCAAGTAAGAGAGTAGGAACGATAAGTGCAAAATAACACAACTTTTCATAACCAATACTAGTTCAACAAATTAATATTCAACGAGTGACAAAATAACAATTTTCCCCGACTATCGCAACAAACACCATTGAAATCGAGATTCACGTGCTTTTGCGACACAAGGATAGAGAGAGAGAGAGAGAGAGAGAGAGAGAGAGAGAGAGAGAGAGAGAGAGAGAGAGAGAGAGAGAGAGAGAGAGAGAGAGANAGAGAGAGAGAGAGAGAGAGAGAGAGAGAGAGACAGAGAGAGAGAGAGAGAGACAGAGAGAGAGAGAGAGAGAGAGACAGAGAGAGAGAACCTATCGGCGATGTAACTGAGGAGAGAATCAGTACCGAAATACCAAATGTCGATCTCAAGCAAGCCTCCCTGGCTGCGATCAATTGCGTGACGGCACATGTTCTCGAGGCCGTAGTACAACATGCTTCCAAATTCTCCGAGATCATTACGCATGTCAATCTTCCGCCACATAGAAGGGTCTTTACAGACGCGACGCCACGATGTACACACTTTCTGGGCGTTTTCCAATATATCAACCGCGCCTAGACGGTTTATGATCGATGACGTCAATTCCGGCGGAAGCTCCGCCCAGTTTCTATATTCTCCGTCTTCCGTCGCCGGAGGCAAAGACGAGGAAGAGGAAGAAGCCATTTTCTGTGAATGTCAAATTGTGTCAAATCCGTTAAATAAGGGAGTGAAGTCGTTTCAACTTTCAAGAGATTCAACTTAATTTAGTTTCAACTTTCAAGACGACGGCGAGGAAGACGAAGAGGAAGCCATTTTCTCTGATGGTCAAATTCGTTTCAACTTTCAAGGCATTCCTTTCAACTTCCAAAACATTCGTATGACGACGACGTTACAAACATAATTTGGGCCAACGAATAATTAGCCTACTAATATTAAGGCTTCACACGGCCCGTTATTAACTTTATAAATCAACATATGCTTGATCTTGCTTTGTTCCTAAACCTCATTAGTTTCCGCATAGATTCTTCAACCCAAGGCATTAAGGATCAAATAGATGATTCATGTTTCCACAAGTGTTTTGTTGATTGATTTTCTAAGAGAACACAGTTTTTATTACATATCTTTAGTTTTCATCTTTCACATTTTGTTGCTGTGTCTGAGTTTTAATCAGAACAAGCTTAAAGCATTCTTTTGGAAGATTCTCACAAAGACAATATTACTAAGATCACACAACACACGGACACAAAAGAGGTCATGAACGAGTTCAAACTTGAAAAGATATCACCCGCGAATCCGATGTATCTAGGAAAAATCATACTCATTATCTGACATTGGATCGAAAATTAAGAAGCCATCATCATCAGATGAATCTATATCGTTAACCGCCACATCATATGGGTAATCATGAGTCCAGTCATTAGGCCGTCTCACAACTTTGATCCTCGCGGAAAACCGCTTCTCAAGATCCACAACAAAGTTAATGTTGAAACACTGGCGTAAATCAAGATGTTCCAGTTTAGGACAACTATCAAGAATGGTGTTTACACCGGCGTCTGTTAATCTCGAAAAGCTGGAGGTGGGGAAGTCTGGGCATTGTTGCAGCGATTGCTAGAGCATCATCGTCACTCTCCTTTGTAGGACGCCTGTAACCCATGGAGTTTAGCTTCAATGTCTTCAGATTTGGACAACACTTGCCCACAACTTTCAGAGGCTCTTCTGACAATTGATACATCGAGCATAGAGAAAAAGGAGACATGAACGCGTCTTAAAAAGTTCAAAGGAAAAGAAGGACATTTAAACATCGAGCATAGAGAAAGAGGAGACAAGAACGAGTTGATAAGTTGACAAGACCAGCAAAAACCACATGTCCTCTGCATTGTTCAGAAAGATATCAACATCTATTAGCCCCAATATTAGTCCCTGGGACCTGATAAATCATAGATGTTAGTACCATATCCATATGGGTAACCAGCGGTTGAGTCATTGGGGAGTTTCAAATCTTTGATCCTCTCGGAACATCGCTTTGCCAGATCCCCAGAAAGGTTTATGTTGAAACACTTGCGTAAATCGAGGTGTTCCAGATGAGGACAACCATCAAGAATGGCGTTCAAGCCCGTGTTGGTTAGTATGTTCCCAAAAAGCTGTACGTGGCGTAGTTCAGGCATGCTCTCTGCAATTGCTAGAGCTTCTTCGTCATTAAACTCATCGTCATTAAAATGGGGTTCAGGGTCGGAGTTTAGCTTCAATGTTTTCAGATTTGGACAAGACTGGCCTGCAACTTTCAGAGACTCTCCTGACAACGAGCCGTATGTAACCTCAAGGTATTCAAGCAATGGCAGTTTCACAACTGCTTCGACAAATCCCTCGTCATCATCTATTGGATAGCACATTATAAGTCTAAGGGTTCTCAGATTACTCGACCTGCAAATAATTTGATGTGTAACAAGTTAAAAACATAATCCAAACATTTATCAAGATAGAGAAGAAGAAAGACAAACTTTGCCTTGTTTAAATTGGGACAATGTAGAAGAGAAAGAAAAAACATTCAACCCCATTGAGAACACAAAGCTACTGATTCATCAAAATGATTTCTAGTTCAAAAGAGAGAGAGAGAGAGAACCTATCGGCTATGTAATTGAGGAGCTCATCAGTACCAAAGTACCAAATGTCGATCTCAACCAAGCCGCCTTGGCTACGATCAACGGCGTGACGACACATGATCTCGAGGTCGTACTCCATGCTTCCCAAGTCTCCGAGGTTGTCCATGTCAATCTTCCGCCACATCGAAGGGTCTTTACAGACGCGACGCCACGATCTGCACACTTTCTGAGCTTTTTCCAGTATCTCAATCGCGCCAAGGCGGAGCAGGATCGATGACGTCAATTCGGACGGAAGCTCCGCCCAGTTTCTGGATTCTCCGTCTTTCATCACTTAAGGCAAAGACGAAGACGACGGCGGCGAAGGAGAAACAGATGAAACCCGGCAACGGCGAAGTGGAAAGTGAAGAAGAGTATACCCGTCACTAAATTACAATGAGGTCCTCACTGTGAAACATATTTACGAAATTTGTCACCATAAATTTTGATAAACCCACTAAAATAATATCTTGATTTAAAAGAGAAATTATCATCGGAGATTTGGTAGATTCACAATCTGGTCCTCCTGCTATTCGGAGATTTGGTAGAGTCACAATATGGTCCTCCTACTATTATTATCTCTATAATATTATTTAAAAAGTAAAATGAATTTTATTTTATAAGTTATTACATATTATACCATTACAAATAAAAAATAATAATTAAAATAGAAAATGATACAATTGTGTTTTAAAAATAAAAGTTATATCACAGACAATGCTTTTATTGCTCATGAAGCACTTCACTCATTACGAGTACGACGGCGATGTGCCAATTCGTATATGGCTGTCAAAACGGATATAAGTAAAGCCTATGACCGCATAGAATGGAATTTTCTTGAAGAAGTATTACGAAGGAAGGGTTTTTCAGAAATATGGATAAATTGGGTCATGGCATGCATTCGAACAGTATCTTTCTCGATTCTCATCAATGGAAGTCCATACGGGAATTTTGAAGTGACAAGAGGCCTTCGACAAGGTGATCCATTATCTCCATATCTATTTATTTTATGTGCTGATGTGTTGAGTAATTTAATGAGGAGTGCGACAAGAGAAGGTCGAATACAACCCATTAGACTAAGTATTGGCGGTCCTCCGATATCGCATATGTTATTTGCCGATGACTCGCTTTTCTTTGTTAAAGCTGATCGTAAAAATAGCAGAAATCTTTATAAGATTTTTGAAACATACGGAAAAGCCTCGGATCAACTAATAAATCTCGATAAATCGTCAATTACGTTTGGAGAGAAAGTCTACCAACACACCCGAGAAGGAATACAAAGCATCCTACAAATTCCAAACATTGGTGGAGGGGTGATACACTCATATATTGCATGTTTTAGGATGCATTGCATTTAGGGTTTTGTGTCATTTGCATGCATAATCATGGTTTTATCTTGCATATAGGTCTCATTTAGAGTTTAGGACATTTGCATTAGGTCCTAGTGAGTTATTGCATGTTTTGGAGCGTTTCCAGGTAAAAGCAGAGCCAGACACCAAGTATCGATCGATACCCCACGGTATCGATCGATACCAAATGCTTCAGGAGACAATACCGATGCTCCTGCTCGGTGCTCCAGCTCGGTACAGCCACAGGGAAGACCCGGGGAAAATGACCTTAGCACGGAGCAAAGATACCGAGGTGTGTCCTCGGTATCCAAACAGCCAGTATCGATCGATACCCCTAGGTATCGATCGATACCAAATGCTTCAGGAGACAATACCGATGCTCCTGCTCGGTACTCCAGGTCGGTACAGCCACAGGAGGAATCCCGGAGGAATTGGCCCTTAATACCGAGCAACGGCACCGAGGTGTGTCCTCGGTATCCCTTGAAGAACAAGCCCGATACAGAAGGTATCGATCGATACCGAGGGTATCGATCGATACCCCGGACTTTTTACCCATTTTAACCGGGTCGGTACCCGGTTTGTCCCGGGTCGACCCGGTTCGCCCAGTTTTCATTTATAAGCCCAAAACCTAATTTGGAAGGGCTAAGCTTTCTTTTCCCTAGAGTGGGGTTTATCCCCAAACTCTTTTATGATTTTGAGAGGGATTTCCCTTGTTCTTCATACAAATGCCACTCTATGAGAAGGATTCTTCACCTCTATCTTTATAATTAATGCATCTTCTTTACCTTTATTTGTTCTTCTTTATTTGTTCTTCTTATTTAGGCCTTAGGCCCTTTTTGTTGGATCTTAGATTTAGGTTGATTTTGATGGCTTGATGATTGGTTCTTGATGCTCATGTTCTTAATCATTGCATTCCTTTCTTGTCTAAGTGTCCTTAATGCTAGATCTAGCTTGAAAGAGTAGGTCTAGATCATAAGGCATTTCATGAACACCAAGTGTTTGATGAAATGCCAAGACCAAATTACTCAAGAGATTTATGTTCCTAGCCTAAGAGATTAGTTGTCTAGGGTGTATTTTGGTTGATCTAGTTCATATTCTTAATGCTTGCTAATCATTGATCCACAAATGAGAGTTTGCTAATGGATTGAGTGATTAGCATAGTGATTAGTTGCTTGAAAGAGAATTAGTCAAGATTAGTGATCATAACCTAAGGATTAGCATTGATTGAGTGTGTTAGCATCATTAGTTAGTTGTCTTGATGATTATTAGATGATGATTTAGGTTGATCCTTGTTGGATCCTTCACTTAGGTCGGTTCTTAATGCTAGTTTTGGATCGAGAGATCAAAACTAGAGCTTAAGCAATTCACGCCCGATAGGTGTTCGATGAAATGCTTGAACAAGAACCTTTTGTGAGCTTTTCTTGCCTAGCCAACGATGGTTGATGTCTAGGGTGATTAGCGAACTAATTGGGATTGGATTTCAATGCTTGTTAATCATCTTATCACAAACGAGAGTTTGCTCTTGATTTGGTGATTAACAAAGTGATTAGTGCCACGACGGTGGATTAGTCATAATTATGAATCCCATGTTCTAGGATAGAGTTCAATGCTTCCGAATGATTCGTTGTTTGATCGTTTCCCATCGCCTTGATAGCTTAGTCCGTGATCCAACTTTTATATCTTTGTTTTCCCTTCTTGCAATTTGTTTCCTTTAGTTCATAAATAGAAAAACACAAAAACATCGCTCTAGCTTAGGAAGATTCATGCATTCTTAGTGTTTCAACCTTAGCCTCTTCGGTTCGATCCTCAAATACTACAATGAGGTATTGATCTGGGACTTGCAAAAGTCCTACTCATCAAGGGGGTAAATATTTGGGTCTACCAGAACAGTTCGGAAGAAAGAAGAAAGAAATGCTAAACTACATCAAAGAGAAAGTATTACATAAAATCAATGGGTGGCAAACGAGATTTTTATCCCCGGCGGGTAAGGAAACGTTAATAAAATCAGTAGCATTTGCGATGCCGGTATATTCGATGAATTGCTTTCAATTGCCAATCGAATTATGCTCGGAAATCGATAGCATGATTGCCCGTTTTTGGTGGGGGACAACACCTGAAAAACGGAAGATGTCATGGGTATCATGGAAAAAGATGACAACATCAAAGCGAGATGGAGGACTGGGTTTCAAAGATTTACACAAGTTTAATCAAGCGTTATTAGCCAACCAAGTGTGGAAAATTCTGCGACGACCCCATTGTCTCCTTCACCGAGTACTCAAAGGACGCTATTTTAGAGATGGATCCTTGCTAAATGCAAATCATGGAACAAAACCATCTTATGGATGGCAATCCCTTCTCTTTGGATGTGAATTACTCAAGGCTGGATCCTATACAAGCATCGGGAATGGTACAATTACTAGAGTCGGAATCGATCCATGGCTACCAACAACGCCTCCACATCCAGCAGTCTTAAAGCCAAATGTAGACCCTTCTACATTGGTACATGATTTAATAGACACGACAACAGGGCAATGGGACGAAAGTAACCTTTTGGAGAAAGTAGAAGAACAAGATCATCATCTGATAAAAAAGATCTTCCTACCATCTGTCCCCACACCTGATAAATTGATTTGGAGTCATACTAAAGATGGAATCTACACAGTCAAAACGGGCTACCGATTAATTCTGGAAAACCTACCGCCTGATGACATAGTTCATGCTCCCCTTGCGGTGTATCCAGACATCGCTAGAGATATATGGTCCTCTAATATTACTCCCAAGATTAAACATTTCATCTGGAGATTAGCATCTCGAGTATTAGCCGTTAATGAAAATCTTCGGAAACGACGTATGAATGTTGATCGGTTTTGTGCTCGATGCTGCACGTATTCGGAAACCAGCGATCATGTGTTCTTCTCCTGTCATTTTGCTAAGGAAGTATGGCGACTGGGTGGTATACCTTCACAATTCCTTTATGGAAGACAAACGTCAATTGAAGACAAATTGAGATTCATATTCTCGATGCACAAGGATGACTCTATACCCGAATACAATCGTTTCCTTCCGTTTTGGATACTATGGAGGCTCTGGAAATGTCGAAACGAGTTACGATTTAATAATAAAACAATCATGCCAATGGAAGTACTAGAGCTTGTATCGAGGGATGTTAAAGAGTGGATCGACAGTCAACCAAACCAACATGAAGGAAATAGATCATCTACAAGAAATCTAACAGGCCAAGTAACATGGAAGAAACCACTAAGTGGTTGGGTTAAGTGCAATTATGATGCATCTCATCATGATGGGGACCGGGCGTCTGGGATAGGATGGATTATACGAAACAGTAACAGACTTTTCCTTGATTGTGGAATGGAGAAATTTCAAGGGCGATATACATCGGAAGAATCGGAATGTACATCTCTTATTTGGGCTCTCCAAGCAGCATGGTCCATGGGATATCGCAATGTCGAGTTCGAAGGAGATAATCTCAATATCAACCACATCATCAATAACAACATCAGCAATCCCAAACTACAACACTATATGGAGAATATCAAGCAATGTAGCAGTATGTTTGAAACAATTAAATTCTCATATAGGAATCGAACGGCAAATGCATGTGCTGATCTCTTAGCTAGGAAAGCAATTCTAGATCCATCTGAATGGTGTTTGTATAATTCGTGCCCTCAATTTCTGTATATGGCTGTAAACAAGGATTATGATTTGCAAAATCAATAAATTATTTAGTCGGAAAAAAAAAGAATATAAAAGTATTTGTTTTTTTATTAAATAGGATATTTACTATTTAGTTTCATAATTATTATAATATTTAAAACTCATAGTCACTAAACGGTGCATACTATCCAGAATAACATTTTAGTGCACCACAAATTAAAAACATATTTATGATATTAATTTTTAAATGTCCACAAAAATGGATTTCGCAAATCAAAATATTAAATTTTAGTTTTAAAGATAGATAATATACTTAATTTACTAAATAATATGATTTTTTTTTTTTGAAAATTAACTATAGTTTATTATATTTTTATTTGACTATGTGTACATTTAAGTTTATATTTTAGTCTGATGTAAAACGGGTTAATTAAACAAATTATTCCAGTTTGACAATTCTATATATAATCATTTACCTATACATATTATAAAATTGAGAAAAATTTCAAATTAATTTTTCTTAAATTTTAAAACAATTTTTTTTAATTCCTATATATATATACAATACAATTCGTGCCAAAGTATGATTAGGCCCAGCCCAATACTCGAATAAACTACTTAGTCTAGATCCATAAAATACTATTCGATAGTCGAAGAAAAAGCCTCGAAATCCACTCAAGAAGAGGCTAATCGCACATGTTGGACATTCTCCTCAATAAAAGTTTTGATGATTGCTTACTGAGAGAAAACATTTTTATTGTTTTTTTTTTGGTAACATTCTCACTGCGGAATTAGCACCAGGCTTGCTTTATTTAGTGTCGCAGAATAAACTCGAAACTTTTAGTCAAAGGAAGATGAAACAACCACATAGCATTGAAACTTTTCTTGAGTTTAGATATTGTAGAAATACAAAAAACTCTGCAAAAGCAAAAGACACACAGGTCCATTGAAACTACAAGCATGCTGAAACGCATCTTGAAACACAGTTCATCTTAAATATCATACGGGTCGTAGTCAGAATAAACGTCTGCCCAACAAGAATCCATATCGAAAGCCAAACTAAATGCGTGTAAAAATTAATAAAACTGAGGGCAAGTAAGAGAGTATAAGAACGATAAGATGCAAAATTATATTCACAAAAGAACTTCTCCCATTGAGTATATTTCATAACCAATACTTCTAGAAAAACAAATTGAACTTCACGAGCTTTGATCAAATTTAACGAGTGACAAAATTTCAAAAACAATAATTTACCCAATTCTCGCAAGAAACACCATTAAAATCGAACTTCGCGAGCTTTGAGACACAAAGAGAGAGAGAGAGAACCTTTTCTTAAGTTTTGATCTTCGCATTTCTTGTTGTGTCAGAAAAAGATTTAAACAATTTTTTTGGAGGATTCTCACTGCAGAATTAGCACAATGCTTGGTTTGTAGTAGCACGATTTTCTTGAGTTTAGATGTTGTAGAAAGACAAAAAAGCTTTGCAAAAGCTAGAGACACTTTTACTAAGGTCACATAAGACAAAGAGACAAAGTCCATTGAAACTACGAGCATGCTGAGAAGAACTTATGAAAAGATGTCACCTGCGATTAGGATGCATCAGTTCATCGTACAAAAATATCATACTCGTCGTAGTCAGAATTGTCATACTCGTCGTCGTCACAATTCTCATACCGGTAGTAGTCATCATCATTGCCACTGTCACCTGAGCTGTGATCATAGTCAGATTCATAATCATATTCACGTGAATCCACTATCGCATCATAGGGGTAATCATGAGTCGAGGCATTAGGTCGTCTCACAACTTTGATCCTCTCGGAATCGGAACACCGCTTCTCCAGATCCCCAACAAGGTCAACTTTGAAACATTGGCGTAAATCAAGGTGTTCCACGTTAGGACAATTGTCAAGAATGGCGTTTAAACCGGCGTCTGTTAATCTGTTCCCGAAAAGCTGGAGGTGACGAATTTGGGGCATTGTTTCAGCAATTGCTAAAGCATCGTCATCACAATTCCGGGCATTGTACCAGCAGTAATCCGAACGGTTTAGCTTCAATGTCTTCAGATTTGGACATGATTTGCCTACAACTTTCAGAGGCTGTGCTGACAACATGCAGTATGAAACCTCGAGGTCCTCAAGCAATGGGAGTTTCGCAACTGCTTCAGCAAATCCATTGTTTGTTATACGAGAGCACATTGCAAGTTTAAGGCTTCTCAGATTCCTTGAACTGCAGATAGTTGCGTGTAAAAGTTAGAAACATGATATAAGCTAGAGAAGAAGAACATTAATAAGCTGCGAAATATATTTTCCAAGAATCCCAATAACCTGAAGCCAACCATTTAGACCTCTCAGAACCCAACCAATTCATGTTCTTAACATCCAATCCTATTAATTAAAAAACAAACTGATTCAACAAATCAAGCTAACTTGCAATGCAAACATTCCCAAGGAAAGAGAGAACAAAATCTGTTCTAGCCCTAATTCTCCAAAAATGATTCATAAATTCGAAAGCCAAAAAAATCGAGAGAGAGAGAGAGGGAGAACCTATCTGCGATGTAATTGAGGAGCTCATCAGTACCGAAGAACCAAATATCGATCTCAACCAAGCCACCCTGGCTACGATCAACTGCGTGACGGCACATTTTCCCGAGGTCGTAATATTTTCTTAAGTCTCTGAGGTAGCGCATGTCAATTTTCCGCCACATCGAGGGGTCTTTACTGACGTCACGCCACGATCTGCACACTTTCTGAGCGGTTTCCAACATCTCAAACGCACCAAGCCGGTGCAAGATCAATGAGGTCAATTCCGGCGGAAGCTCCGACCAGCTCGGCAAGGACGACGGCGAAGGAGACGGAAAATCCATTCTGAGGATCAAATCGCTAAGGTTATACATTTTTGCACCAAAAAGAAAAACAAAACAAAAAAACGATAAGAGTAGATTTTCAAGGGTTTCTAATCCGTCTCATCATTTACAATTAGGTCGTCAAGGTATTATATAGTTACAAAGCTAATTTGGGTCAAGCCGACAAAAATGATATCTTGGGCCTAGGCCCATTATAGAACTCATTCGATAATTAACGTATTCCAATGAAAAAAAGAAAAGCCTCATCGCATCTAAATTTATACAATCACGCACTCAAAGCTTCTAAAAAGTTCAAAGGAAAGAGGAGACATGAACGAGTTCATAAGTTGACAAGACCAGCAAAATTAACATGTGTTCAGCATTGTTAATGCCGTCTTCAAAATGGGTAATCAGCGGTTGAGTCGTTGGGACATCTCAAAACTTTGATCCAAAACATCGCTTCTCTAGCTAGATTCCCTACAAGGTTAACGTTGTAACAGTGGCGTATATCAAGGTGTTCGAGATGAGGACAACCGTCAAGAATGGTGTTTAAGCCGTATACAGTTAGTTTGTTCCCAAAAAGATTTTACCGCAAGTGGTTATCACAGTGACAAGCAACGGATCATAGAGCTTAAGCAGCAAATGCAACACACTACCACCGGTCACGCCATAGTCCTTCACACGTGAGGCGTTCCTGGCGAGCTCTCGACCACTGAAAACGAATTTCTGTCTTCTTACCCTAAAGCCATTACACGATGAGCATAGGCATCGTAGAACCAGAAACACTAAGGAACACCAAAACCGATTTGACGGAGTAGTGCGATTGTTCGTGACCAAACAAAAAACCCGATCCTCTGGTTTTTCAACGGGTGGCCATTCGAATTTTGCACAATCTTTCTCATCATGACTGAACCAGGGTGACCAAGTCTTTCATGCCAAACTTTAAATGTACTGATAAACTTCGGGTTTACTGTAACATATGATTCAATTATATGAATCTTTGTGGAATATAATCCGAATGATAATGCTGGTAGTTCCTCTAATATAACTTTCCTTTCCGGAATTAGTGATGTGATGCAAAGATATTCAATGCCATTCTTATTCATGGTTTCTATATGATATCCATTTCTGCGGATATCTCTTAAACTTATAAAGTTTCTCTGGGATTTAGGGGAATATAATGCATCATTTATTTCAAATTGATTTCCCCTTGGCATTGAAAAACAAGCTCTTCCAGAGCCCATAATAATCTTTGTATTCACATATATAGTATTCACGCTTCCGACAGAGTTTTTTAAATTTAGAGAGGAGACATACTTTTTATCTTTAAGTATTGTGTGCGTTGTAACACTGCCCGCCATACATAAATCTCCATCCCGAATCTCAGATCTTGACATTTTCTGGATTTAAATTATTAATAGAAAATGCATTAATAACTTATTTTACAACACACTTTTATAACAAAAATACATATAAAAAGAAAATAGAAGTTATTTTAGTCAACTTGTTGGGCGTTGATATCTTCAGGATCAACGAGAAAATCAGAAAGATCGAGATGTGCATCATTATCAATGCCATCGAAAGAGGGTCCGGATTCATCATAGATGAAGTTGGTTTCACTTTCCTTTTCTGTTCCCTTTTGGAATTTTTGATACAGATCGGCCAAATGCCTTGGTGTAAGACATGTATTGGACCAATGTCCTTTCATGCCACATCTGTAGCAAGCAGTTTCATAATGCTTGTTCACAGTTTTACCAATTTTATGTTCTTGAGAATTTTTATCAATTCTCCCGGTGTTGAAATTATTAAAATAAAATCCTCTTCCTTGGCCTCGACCACGTCCACGTCCTCGTCCACGACCGCAATGATTTCCTCGACCGCGTCCACGACCACAGTCTCTACCGTGTGAGAGCAGAATCTCACAACCTCAATCCTTGGCTTGATTTAGGTTGAATGTATTTTAGAACTTAGAAAGAATTGAGAGAAAAGTCGTATACTTGTTATTATTGCCAAGAATTCGATCCTTTACATTGTAGCTGATGTTCAAATTTATACAAGCTCAGAAATGTAACCGCCTAGTCATTATACACATTGAATACAAAATTAAACTCATAATCTTTTGTCTTCAATGCTAGGCTTGATTCTAGGAAGTAGATTAATTGTGTTTGATTGTCTCATTTGTTTTATCAAAAAAAATATTTGAAGATGTAACAAATGAAACCGTGATGAAAATGTTTCAGGCTATAGGTAAACGTTGAATACATTTCTAATTTTTTTTGTGGTAATTACATTTTTTCTGTAAAAAAAATTATGCCCCCGATATGAAAAAGTTATGGCTCCGCCAATGTACTATACCATTACAAATACAAAGAAATAATTGAAATAGAAAAAGATACAATTGTCTTCTAAAATTATTGAAGAGAATATGGAAATTATTTGTTTTCCATTAAATATGATATTTACTATTTAGTTTCAGAATTATTACAATATTAAAAATATTATATATTTTAAATAATAATCAATCCACACATATTTAAAAATATATATATTCAAGATCTTGCAATATTTTTCACTATAATTTGTATACTTTTATTTGAATATATATCAAAACAAAAGTTGAAAAATATTTTATTATTTTTATAAAGAGTTAGATACGAGAAAATTGATTTTTTTTAAGAGTTTGTGGACTGACCACAAAATCCATAATCATTAAACGGTGCATATTAGAGTTGATGTTTGAATATTGTAATTCTTTGCAAGTTATCTAGAATAATATTTTAGTGCACCACAAAATGGGTTAAGTAAGCGGGTCCGCCATGGACGATTTATGATTTTAATTTTTAAATGTTCACAAAAACGGATTTCGCAAGTCAAAATATTAAATTTTAGTTTTAAAAATAGATGAAATACTCAATTAACTATATACTATATTTTTTCTTTGAAAATTAACTATAGTTTGTTATATTTTTATTTGACTATGTGTAAATTTAAATTTATATTTTAGTTTGACGCAAAACAGGTTAAGTAAACAGATTAGTCCGGTTTGGTAGTTCTATCAATAATCATTAGTTATATATATTATAAAATTCAGAAGATATTCAAATCAAAATTTTAAAAATTTTAAATTAATAAATTACTCCGTACTATAGCTCCGTTTAATTCGTATATATACCCAGGTTCTAAAAAGCGGCCGCCTAGGCGCTAGTCGGAGACTCACCATCGCGATTAGTGTCTAGGCGGTCAAACGATTTTTTCAAAATGTCAACGATTTTTAACGATTTTTTTCGAAAAAAATCGTTGACTTTTCTTCAAAAAGTCAACTTTTTTTTTTTTTTTTTGTTTATTGTAACGGACATATGGTCTGTTACAAAGTTTTGGAAATACATATAGAAGTACAACACACATGATAATTTGATCATTGAAGAAGATGATGAAGATTTTTCTCTCCTTGTACTTTTTTTGTTTTTCAATATCAAGACAAATCTATTTTTTGCATCATATGTTTGTACTTCTTTTTTGTTTTTGGAATTTAGATGTGAATTTGAAATTAATTTCCGAATGTTTTGTTACTTTGATAATCAAAAAACTTATTTCATACTTGTTTTGATTCATATATTCATAACTTATAACTTATATACATATAAACTTTAAAATTAAAAAAAAAAATGTTCAAAATTAATCGCTGATTAATCGGTGATTAATCACCGCTTTTCGGCCTAGGCGCAAATCGGTGCCCGACCGCCCGCTTAGCGCCTAGCCCCTTTTCGAACCTTGATATATACAATACAATCTGTGCCAAAGTATGATTAGGCCCTGCCCAATACTCGAATAAACCACTGAACATAGATCCATAAAATACTATTCGATAGTCGAAGAAAAAGCCTCGAAATCCCCTCAAGAAGAGGCTACTCGCACATGTCGAATGATTCATGTTTCTGTTGATTTGCTTACTGAGAGAAAACAGTTTCATTGTTTTTTTTTGGTAACATTCTCACTGCAGAATTAGCACCAGGCTTGCTTCATTTAGTGTCGCAGAATAAACTCAAAACTTTTAGTCAAAGGAAGATGAAACAACCACATAGCATTGAAACTTTTCTTGAGTTTAGATATTGTAGAAAGACAAAAAGCTCTGCAAAAGCAAAAGACACACAGGTCCATTGAAACTACAAGCATGCTGAAACGTATCTTGAAACACAGTTCATCTTAAATATCATACGGGTCGTAGTCAGAATAAACGTCTGCCCAACAAAGGGTTTCATCTTCATCAGATGAATCAATATCGAAAGCCATTGTTTCATACGGGTAATCATGAGTGGAGTCATTAGGTCGTCTCAACACTTTGATCCTCTCGGAACACCGCTTCTCCAGATCCCCAACAAGGTCAACGTCGAAACATTGGCGTAAATCAAGGTGTCGCAGGTTAGGACAATTGTCAAGAATGGCGTTCAAGCCGGCATCTGTTAATCTGTTCCCAAAAAGCTGGAGGTGGTGAAGACCGGGCATTGTTTCAGCTATTGCTAGAGCAGCATCATCACACTTGCTGAATTTGTGAGCATTGCGGTTTAGCTTCAATGCTTTGAGATTTGGACAAGACTGGCCTACAACTTTGAGAGACTCTCCTGACAATGAGATGTAAGAAACCTCGAGGTCTTCAAGCAATGGAAGCTTCACAACTGCTTCAGAGAGTCCTTCTTTTGTTATTGGAAAGCACATTGTAAGGCTAAGGCGTTTAAGATTACTTGAACTGCAAATAGTTGCGTCTAAAATTAAAAAAAAACTGAGGCAAGTAAGAGACTAAGAACGATAAGATGGAAATTATATTCACAAAAGAACTTCTCCCATTGACAATATTTCATAGCCAATACTACTAGTTTAACAAATTGACCTTTAACGAGTGACAAAATCTTCAAAAACAATAATTTACCCAATTCTCACAAGAAACACCATTGAAATAGAACTTCACGAGCTTTGAGACACAAAAGAGAGAGAGAGAGAGAGAGAGAGAGAGAGAGAGAGAGAGAGAACCTATCGGCGATGTAATTGAGGAGCTCATCAGTAGAGCTGTCAAATGTGCCGTCTGGGCCCGTCCGCGTCCGTCCATGAAGACCACTTTTTTTTTGGGCAGTAACTGGTCGGGCTTAAATGGACAATGGTCCAAAAATTGTCCATGTCCAGATGGACTTGTCCATGGACACCCAATTGCATTAAATGGACAATGGTCCAAAAATTGTCCATGTCCGTCAAATTAAACCTTTTTTTTTTCACCTGCTGCAGACATCTAAGAGCACCCACATTGGTTTAAAATGTTTGTGTCTCAAGGTGTGTCTCACATTAAAAAAAATATTAAAAATAAGAGAAAGAAAGAGAAAAGGAAACACAATGTTTTTCCTAGACAAAGAGAGACACATGTCTCAACTTAAAAAAATACTAAAACATTAAAAATTATTTTTTTATTGTTTGAGACATAGGTTCCAAATCTCAACCAATGAGTTCCAAAAAGACGAAAGATAACTCCTCAAGCTGAGTTAAAACCTCACCCTTCGTAGTTCTTAGCCTCACAATATTCCTTGAAGGTAACACACAAGCCTTTGACTCTCTTGGCACCAACACTGCATTAGGAACAAGACAGAGCTTCATCTATCAAGCACACGCAAGATTTGCTTCTGCTACCTAAAGATTAAGACAAAAGCAAATCTACGTTCCAAAACCACAACTTCAATCGCGAATCTTGTCTCTCCATATGAGGAGTAAATCTACAGTCCCTAGATTCAGTGATCATTGATGATCTATATCCAAACACAGAGACATCTGCTCGAATGGATTTGGGTTTCGAAAATCAGAATCTAACCTGTTGGTAGAGAGAAATGGTGTAATCACGAAATTGCATCTGCAACTGAGCAACGAGAGCGTCCATGGGTAGAGAGTGAAGCAAAGAAACGGAGATCGAGAGAGGAAGAATTCGTCGTTGCCTAATAATCATGATGATTCTGCAGAGAAATACCATCTTTATCCTGTAGAAACTTTCCCATTGATCTCTGAGTCAGCCTTCCCGACATTCTCTTTCTCATCAGATTGTCTATTACCAAATCTGCTTACTTTTCTGCAAGTAATTTCATTTTTGGTCAAAGATCGAGCAAAGCCTCTCGAAGACGATGAAGAGAAACTTCTAATTTTTGCCCCATATTGATTTAACCTAGATTTTTAAGTATTTGGGCATGTCCATTGTCCACACGGTCTAGCCCATTTTTGTCTGATTGTCCGTGTGGTCTTAGTCCAATTGGACCGTTTCGTATCTGGGCGTGACCATGGTCCGTCCGTAATGATATGGACTGGGCTTGTCCACGGACAGCCCGCCCATTTGACAGCTCTACTCATCAGTACCGAAGAACGAAATGGCGATCTCGACCAACCCGCCCTGGCTGCGATCAACTGCGGAAAGGCACATTTTCCCGAGGTCGTACTCCATGCTTCCCAAGTCTCCGAGACCATAACGCATGTCAATTTTCCGCCACATAGAAGGGTCTTTACAGACGCGACGCCACGATGTACACACTTTCTGGGCGTTTTCCAATATCTCAACCGCGGCTAGACGGTTTAGGATCGATGACGTCAATTCCGGCGGAAGCTCCGCCCAGTTTCTATGTTCTCCGTCTTCCATCGCCGGAGGCAAAGACGAGGAAGAGGAAGAAGCTATTTTCTGTGGTGGGTTGTCAAATTGTGTCAAATCCATTAAATAAGGCAGTGAAGTCGTTTCGAATTCGTATCCATCAATTTAGTTTCAACTTTCAAGACGACGGCGAGGAAGAGGAAGTGGAAGAAACCATTTTCTCTGATAACTTTCTTTCAACTTTCAAGGCATTCTTTTTTTTTTTTTTTTTTGGTCTAAATGTTAAGATTTATACCATTTTCTGAGATTACAATGTTGATTACAACTTTCAAGGCATTCTTTTCAACTTCCAAAACATTCGTATGACGTTACATATTAACGAACATACGTATGTACACACTTTCTGGGCATTTTCCAATATCTCAACCGCGCCGAGCCTGTGCAGGATCGATGACGTCAATTCCGGCGGAAGCTCCGCCCAGTTTCTATATTCTCCGTCTTCCATCACCGGAGGCAAAGACGAAGACGACGGCGAGGAAGAGGAAGAAGCCATTTTCTCTGATGGTCAAATTTGTGTCAAGTCCATTAAGTAAGGGAGTGAAGTCGTTTCAACTTTCAAGACACTTTGGGTTTGTTTAAATTTGGGCCAATGTATAATTAGCCTACTAACATTAGGGCTTGGCACGGCCCGTTAACTTTTTTAATCAAGAGTAAGATATCAAAAGGGAGTTGTATTGTAGCAGGAATATTGTAACAAACTTGAAGAACCAACAGATGAACAAACTTAGATCACATAACACACACCGACACAAAAGGGGTCATGAACGAGTTCAAACTCGAAAAGATATCACCAGCGAATCCGATGCATTTAGATTAGCACTACAAGAAAACATCCCGATTTCCGACCAAATTTCCGACCAATTTAAAATGGTCGGGAATTTCCGACCATTTTCCGACCATATTCCGATTAAAACAAATCGGTCGGAAATCGGTCGGTAATTCCCGACCATTTTAAATTGGTCGGAAATTTGGTCGGAAATCCCGACGTATTAGAGACCGACTAAAAAGCGTCGGAAATTGGTCGGTATTACGGAGCAATTTCCGACTATTTTCCGACGAGATATATACGTTAATATATCCGTTGCATTAGCCGTTTATATCCATTGGCGAAAATCAGTACGGTCGGAAATTGGTCGGAAATTTAAGGGGATTTCCGACCAATTTCCGACCAGTAAGGAATCCGACTAAATTCCGACGAAATATTTACGTTAATATGTCCGTTGCACTAGCCGTTTCATAGCCGTTTGAATTTTTTAGAATGGTCGGAAATTGGTCGGAAATCCGCGGAAATTTTAATTATAAATACAACACCACCCTCATTCACAATTTACACCAAAAAAAATGTCTTCTTCAAATCCAAACACTAGAGATTATTTTCGATCGTGGATGGATAGACCACGGCAAGATCCAGCGACGAATTTACTGACGGATGAGTATGCACAAGGTGTTGAGGAATTCATGACATTTGCGACAAACAATAGCATGACGTCGGAATACGGTAAATTGTATTGTCCTTGTCCTAAATGTCGGAATCATAGATTAGTCTCTGTTGGGGAAGTATGGAAGCATCTTTATAGGAATGGGTTAATGCCGAGTTATAAGATTTGGTATACGCATGGAGAAACTGATGCAATGGTGCAACATCATTGTAGTGGTTTTAATTATTCGGGTAGAATAGAGGAACCAACACCGGAAGTTGATGCAAACGTTCAGATGGTGAATGATGCGTATCGCGAAAACGTAGCATCGTATGTTCCGGATGGTATTAGAATAGAGGAACCTAATTTAGAAGCTCGGAAGTTTTTTGATATGCTAGATGCAGCTAAGCATCCACTATACGAAGGATGTAGAGAGGGAATATCGCCTTTATCAACTGCAAGCAGGTTGATGACAATAAAGACCGATTTCAACTTGGCAGAGGATTGTGTGGATGCGATAGCTGATTTTGTGAAAAATATTTTACCTGAAGATAATCTCTCACCGGCTTCATACTACGAGGTTCAGAAACTTGTAGCTGGTCTTGGATTGCCGTATCAGATGATAGATGTGTGCATCGACAATTGTATGATATACTGGAGAAAGGACGTAAACCGTCGCAAGTGTCGTTTTTGTGGGAAACCTCGGTATCAGGAAACGGGTGGAAAAGTACCAGTTCCACATAAACGGATGTGGTATTTGCCGTTAACAGATAGGTTGAAGAGGTTATATCAATCCGAGCGCACGGCAGGAGCTATGAGATGGCATGCAGAACATAACTCATATGGAGAGATTGCGCATCCTTCAGATGCAGAAGCGTGGAAACATTTTCAAGAGGTGTATCCTAGTTTTGCGGCTGAGCCACGTAACGTATACCTCGGGTTATCTACAGATGGATTCAACCCTTTTGGGAAACATGGGAGGCAATATTCATTGTGGCCAGTAATCGTCACACCTTACAATTTGCCGCCTAGTTTGTGCATGAAACGAGAGTTTTTGTTCCTCATGATTCTTGTCCCCGGACCGGAGCATCCTAAGAGATCCCTTGATATTTTCTTGCAGCCATTAATTTATGAGTTGAAAATGTTATGGAAAGATGGTGTTCAAGCGTTCGATGTTTCTCTCCAACAGAATTTCACGATGCGTGCGGTACTTATGTGGACCATAAGTGATTTTCCAGCATTTGGTATGCTATATGGATGGTCGACTCATGGAAGGTTGGCGTGCCCGTATTGTCAAGATAACACTGATGCGTTCCAATTTAAGCACGGTCGAAAGACTTCTTGGTTCGATTGTCATCGACGATTTCTGCCGCATGATCATCCATATCGTCGGAGCACGACATTGTTTAAGAAGAACAAAAAAGTATTTGATGGTCCACCTCCTGAGCCGGATGGGAATAACATCATCACTCAGTTGAGAGATTTTGGTGCTGAGAAGACGGTTACATTCGGCTTGATCCACATCGAGTTGGAAGATCGACATGGTAAAAATCCTTAGCTCATATATATATATATATATATATATTTAATATCAAGTTTATAGTTTATCTTTTTTTTGTAGGTTTGGTATATCGAACAACGGGATTAGCAAGGCCATTATGAGGATGTTCCATTCGATCCTCGACAAACCGTACAAGAAGTTTTCAGAAGTCCCGTATGATGAGAAGCAAATGTGGTTTAGACAATTTGCGGTAAGTTGTCAATTACTATATTTTTTCCTATATTTATAAGTATTTTTTAATATTTTGCTAAGCATTTTTATTTATGTTTTCGTAGCAAGAGTTTACATGGCATCCTTCTCACACTGTCACGGTGGAAAAGTTATTTATGAAGGAAGCGAGTACGCAGTTCAAGAGACACATGAACGAGTGGAAGAAAAAGTGGAGGAAAGGGGCAGACAAGCCGAAAGGCTTGAATTTGGAGGTTTGGAATCACTACNAATAATGTTAATGTTTAATGTTTTAAAAACACTTTTTCTTATTTCTAAACTATTTTATTTTCAAATATTTTAATGTTTAATATTAATTTTAATGTTTAATGTTTAATATTAATTTTAATTTTCGAATAAATTTATTTTTAATTTAATTAAATTAAATTAATCAATATTCATAATTTTTAAAATAATTTCAAAATAATATATTTTGTCGGAATTTGGTCGGAAATTAGACCGGTCGGAATTTGGTCGGAACTTAGAACGGTTGGAATTTGGTCGGAAATTTGGCCGGTCGGAATTTGGTCGAAAATTAGACCAGTCGGAAATAAGGCCATCGGACTTTTGTCGGTACATCGTCGGGTATTATTATGGTCGGAATTTGGTCGGAACTTAGTCTGGTCGGTATTTAGTCGGTAATTTGCGTATCGGAATTTTGTCGGCAAATCGTCGGGTATTATTATCGTCGGAATCTGGTCGGGAATGCGCTGGTCGGAATTTCGTCGGGAATTTCCGACGAATTTCCGACGAATTTCCGACCATATTTGATTTCCGACGCGATAGTTCCGACGGGCAAAATTGGTCGGAAATTCGTCGGGAAAGACGTTTTCCGACCGTTTTGCGACCAATATACCCGTCGAAAATCGAGTGTTTTCTTGTAGTGTAGGGATGTTGTCAAGGGTTTAAAATTCCAAGGCTAATTCGGCCATGTGTATAAAATATTAGGCTTTGGCCCTGTATTTTGCAGTTTATAATAATTGGATCCGTCCAGGGCTAATCTCGTTTGTTACAGGGCTTAAATATTAGCCCTCGCAAAAGTTATTCTCTTATCCACATCCTTTCTCCCACAACTTTATTCTCTCATCCACTATTCAACAAAAGCATATGGTAATTTCTATCTTCTTTCAAAAGTTCCTCTTAATTTATGTGCTAAATTAGCGTCAAAGAAGTGTTCTTTTGTTTTGGGTAGTGAAAAAGACATGATTTCACAGTTTTTTTTTGGTTTCTCTCTCTCTCTACCCTTTTGGCCCCAATTTGTTTGTGATCTCGCATTGCTTATATATATAGGCTAGATCTGATTTAGGTTTACTCGTTTATAGACTCGTCGGTTGAGCTAGTGCTCTTAGACTCATAACTTTACAGATTTTGATTTTCTGTAATTGTATCCGAGTCTTTCGATGCCGACCGCACGATTGCTTTCCTTTTGGGTTTCTTCCTGATTTTGGTGGGTGAGTTGTGAAATGTGAACTACCGGAGATTTTTTGCAAGTTTTTGTGTGTGGTTCCTAGAATATAATGGACTCAAGTGTGATTCAGACGTTTTAGTTTTTTTTTTTTTTTGTCAACTATCCACCTATTACATCACATTTGGCTAGAACGGATGATCCGTGGAGCATCCGCAACTAGCTCGGAATGACATGCTTGGGAAAATAAAGAACCTCGTACTCGAGCCCCCTTTGCAAGGGCATCGGCACGGACATTTAAAACACGAGGGATAAGAGATAAACTAAAAAATTCGAAAGATTCTCTAAGGATCTTAAATGAATCAAGTTCTGTCATAAAAGCTGGCCACTCCGTCGGATTCTCGATCATGCTTACTAAGTCCGAGCAATCTGTCTCGAAATTCATCGAAAGAAATTGTCTTTCTATTAGGCATGCCATGGCCCAGAGAAGACCGTCCATCTCAGCGTGTAAGGCCGAGAGGCATCTGCGACATTCTTGCTGTCCAAGAAACTCATATCCCCTACTATCCTTAAAACACCATCCTAATCCGCTAACCGGTCCAAGGTTGATCCAAGATGCATCTATTTGGCAGGTCGGCGTTCGGGAGACCAAAGAGGGAGCCGTCGTTCCGAGAAGGTCTTGAGGTGCGACATCCTCGTCTTCATCTTCATCTTCCTTTCGATTCGCAATCCTCCAACTTTCTGCTTCCAATGACGCATGTTGAAGGGTGTCTCGCGGAGAAATATCTTTCCCGTTAAACACCTTGTCATTTCTTGCATTCCAAATATACCATAGTACCCAAGGATAAATATCCTTTTGTGGTTCGGATAAACCGACCTCTTTTGCTTTCCAGAAAAGAAAGCTCATATTTTGGTAAATAGAAGTACTCGGGAAGTAACCCGGACGGGACGGAAAGTCTGATAACGCCCAGACCTGTAGGGCCGGGGGACATTCAAATAGGAGATGATTTATCGATTCTTCTGGGGCCCCACACCTGGGGCAGCGCCTATCGGTACCCATATGTCTATACGTGAGGTTTTGACAAGTTGGGACACAGCCAGAAAGCGCTTGCCACATAAAGTGTTTGATCTTTCTAGCCGTGCGAACTTTCCACACCTGGTTCAGAAGCGCGGTAATTCTTGGTTCTCTTACTTCAAGATCATCCCGAAGTGTAAGTTCTCTCCGAATTAAATCGTATCCGGATTTAACTGTATATACGCCTGATTTCGTATGATTCCATGCGTATCCATCCAGGGTACGATTACGGCTAGGTCTCAATCCCAAAATGAGAGGGATATCCTCGGGTTGGAAGTGTTCTCGTAATAGTTGGACGTCCCATTATTTCGTATCTTGACGAATGAAAGAGTAAACCAAAAGTTGGGATTCCTAGGTCTTGCCCATTCAGACGTTTTAGTTATATGAGATTGTTTTCAATTTACCTTTTTGTCTTCGTTTGTCTACTTCATTTGCTTTCTTTGTTCCTTTCAGCGCGTTTTGTTTACAGGAGTTTGAATTTTGCAAGTGGAGAAAGAATCTAACTTTTGAAGCTTCTTTTATGCTTGAACCATAATTGTATAAACCAAATTTATTTTAAATTTTTTTAAAAATAGAATCATGGGTTAAAGCAAATTTATTTAAAAATTATATTTAATTTTTTTTAAAATAATCATAATTGTATAAACCAAATTTATTTTTTTAGAACAATGAAAAAAATATATTTTGTTTTATTTTTTTAAATAATAACTTGAATGATGCAAAAATGAAATGACATTAAAAAACAAGGGATTACTGCAAAAAAAAAAAAAANTATTAATTAATTAGTTGAGATTATATTAGAAACTGTTAATATTTCTGTGTCCAATGGTGAGACTTATATGGGGTTCTAAAAAATTAAAAAATAATAATTTATTTTGGAAAAAATTAGTTTGAATTTTTTTGTAAAAACATGATGCAAAATGAATTAAACTCGATTTTATTCTTCAGTTGTGCGAAATTTGTAAAAACAAAACAAAATTTATAGAGAATCAAATCCACATCAACAAGAGACAATAATAATTGGACAGAATCAACAAAAGCTAATCACTTTAATTTTAGCTCAATTTCAATTAACAGATCAAACGTACATTTAGTGTGTGTTTATTATTTTTCCCCAATCATAAGGAAAAAACCAATCCAATAATCAGCTATATAAATGCCGACAAGTGCGTAAATGGATTGTGGATCCTCGCCACACAGAGAATGAAGAAGAAAGTAAAAGAAAGAAGAAAATAAACTCTAGATCTGAATCGCATCAGAGAGAGAGAAGGGAGAATCGCATCATAGAGAGAGAAGGGAGAGTGGAGAAACCAAAAATTGAGAAATGAAATGAAAACAAAACGCTACAGGACACGGTCCACTAGAGACCCGCCGCGTGTCCGGTTGATACGTATCAACCGGCTCCTCCCATTGATACGTATCACACGATTTTTCCAATTTTTTTTTTCATTTTTAAAAAAATGTTTGATACCCACTTAATATGTGAGTTGGGCTTGGTCTTATTGTTTTTGCAAGAATAACTCTCACATCAAAAAAATGCAAGCCAATCCCCCCACTTGCAAATTCACCCGCAAAACAGCCCCTGGTCGTGTATAGGTTTTTCAAACCGTATATACCCGTGTATCAATGAGCAAAACGACGTCGTTTCGACTTTTTTTTTAAAACCAAAAAATGCAAAATCATGATTCAAAATCGTGACCTCTTATACAATTTAAACATATGTATTACCATTGTGCCAATATCGTTTTTGTTGTACTAATCAATATAATTATATTTATATATATTAAAATGATGTGTTTTGTCCTTCGAATATTTTTGCCGGTTGTACTCGGTTTTCGCGGTTTTGACGGAAAAACCTGATTTCACGGTTTTGAAACCAAAATCAGGTTTTCTCGTCAAAACCTCAAAATCACGTTCTCCCGCCAAAACCGCAAAATTACGTTTTTCCGTCAAAACCGCAAAATCACATTTTTCCATCAAAACCGCAAAATCACGTTTTCTCGACAAAACCGCAATATTATACTGCCATGTTAAAAATGTTGGTTTATAATTTCTATGTTGGTTTATAATTTCTATCAATCAATATTCCTAGATTTTATCTGCCTCAAATCATTATCAAAATGATGTCTTGTAATGTTCAGGTGTAGTAGTATACTCTCATCAATCACATCCAATTCAAATTGATATTGATATTTTTCCATTTCCAAAACTAAAATTATGTGATATCATATCATTTTAATCCCAATAACGAAAATTCGTGTTTTTTATATTGTGTATCAAACAAAAAAAAGAAAGAAAAAAAACAAGTATGGCAAATTGAAAGGCGAATGATATTTTTCTTTTGACATAATAAGTAGAAACTTCCCCGAAATGGTTAAAATCATCCACGTCATCATTTTCTTCACCTATAAAGTGTTCCCGCCAATTGCCAAATCCCAAACAATCTAACAAGTGAGCAATGAAGATCAACACCTCGACTCTCTTCTTCTTCTTCTTCTTCCTCCTTTGTTTATCGTCAGCTATAGCAAAGAAGCCTCAGGTTTCGGAAGACCTTATTCTCACTCCCAACATTTTTAAGCCCAATAATTCTTGGACATATCTTCTTAGCTTTGATCTTCGCATTTCTTGTTGTGTCAGAAAAAGCTTTAAACAATTTTTTTGGAGGATTCTCACTGCAGAATTAGCACAATGCTTGGTTTGTAGTAGCACGATTTTCTTGAGTTTAGATGTTGTAGAAAGACAAAAAAGCTTCGCAAAAGCTAGAGACACTTTTACTAAGGTCACATAAGACAAAGAGACAAAGTCCATTGAAACTACGAGCATGCTGAGAAGAACTTATGAAAAGATGTCACCTTCGATTAGGATGCATCAGTTCATCGTACAAAAATATCATAGTCGTCGTAGTCAGAATTGTCATACTCGTCGTAGTCACAATTGCCATACCGGTAGTAGTCATCATCATTGCCACTGTCACCTGAGCTGTGATCATAGTCAGATTCATAATCATATTGACATGAATACACTATCGCATCATAGGGGTAATCATGAGTCGAGGCATTAGGTCGTCTCACAACTTTGATCCTCTCGGAATCGGAACACCGCTTCTCCAGATCCCCAACAAGGTCAACTTTGAAACATTGGCGTAAATCAAGGTGTTCCACGTTAGGACAATTGTCAAGAATGGCGTTTAAACCGGCGTCTGTTAATCTGTTCCCGAAAAGCTGGAGGTGACGAATTTGGGGCATTGTTTCAGCAATTGCTAAAGCATCGTCATCACAATTCCGGGCATTGTACCAGCAGTAATCCGAACGGTTTAGCTTCAATGTCTTCAGATTTGGACATGATTTGCCTACAACTTTCAGAGGCTGTGCTGACAACATGCAGTATGAAACCTCGAGGTCCTCAAGCAATGGGAGTTTCGCAACTGCTTCAGCAAATCCATTGTTTGTTATACGAGAGCACATTGCAAGTTTAAGGCTTCTCAGATTCCTTGAACTGCAGATAGTTGCGTGTAAAAGTTAGAAACATGATATAAGCTAGAGAAGAAGAACATTAATAAGCTGCGAAATTTATTTTCCAAGCATCTCAATAACCTGAAGCCAACCATTTAGAGCTCTCAGAGCCCAACCAATGTTCTCAATATCCAATCCTATTAATTAAAAAAAAAAACTGATTCAACAAATTAAATCAACTGCTAACTTGCAATGCAAACATTCCCAAGTAGGAATAACTCAACGTCCAAAAGTGCCATTCATCAGAAGAGATCGATCGTCAACGACTACTCGATATTGGAGAGATACGCGGATTTCCCGGGATGATAGGAAGCATCGATTGTATGCATTGGGAGTGAAAGAATTGCCCCACCGCTTGGAAAGGGCAATACACACGTGGATCTGGAAAACCGACAATCGTTTTAGAGGCTGTAGCTTCACAAGATATTTGGATATGGCACGCGTTTTTTGGACCTCCAGGTACCTTAAACGATATCAATATTCTTGATCGTTCACCAGTTTTTGATGATATATTACAAGGTAAAGCTCCAAAAGTCAATTACTTTGTCAACGGACACGAGTATCATTTGGCTTACTATCTCACCGATGGAATTTATCCTAAATGGGCAACATTTATCCAATCTATTTCAATTCCACAAGGTCCGAAAGCATCCTTATTTGCTACATATCAAGAAGCTGTCCGTAAAGATGTCGAGCGTGCTTTTGGAGTCTTGCAAGCTCGTTTTGCCATTGTCAAAAATCCAGCTCTTATTTGGGATAAGGTAAAAATAGGAAAGATTATGCGAGCATGTATAATACTTCACAATATGGTAGTAGTAGAAGACGAACGAGATGGGTACACTCAGTTTGATGTATCCGAATTTGCACAAGCAGAAGCAAACAAAACTTCACAAGTGAATTTCACGTATTTTACAGATATGCTTTCAAATCTTGGAAATATGATGGGCATTCGAAATCGAGTTCGTGATCGAACAATGCATCAACAATTGAAATATGATTTGGTTGAGCATATATGGCACAAATTTGGCACAAGTCAAGATTACAACTAATCGTTTTTCCGGTTTATGATTTGCACATCTATTTTTTATATGCTTTTATGTCATGTATGTTTAAAATTTTATGAAATGCAATAATATTTAGTTATAAAATATTTATAAATTTAAACAAAATAAATTCTACTTCAAATATTAGAATTTTTAAAAAATCTTTATTTAACATTGGAAGAGCAAAAAATTATAAACATGGAATGAGGTTCTTAATTTAAAAATTTTCAAAATTATTATTAAAAATAATGGTAAGAACCCCATTTGGGGTTCTACCTTTGGAGATGGTCCGAGGCACTAAGAGCATCTCCAAAGGTAGAACCCCAATTGGGTTCTTACCATTATTCTTACTATTATTTATAATAATAATTTTGAAATTTTTTAACTTAAGAACCTCATTAAGAGATTATAATTTTTCTCTCTTCCAATGGTAGAACCCCAAGTGGGGTTCTTAAAAAAAAAAGATTTTTTGAAACAGAACAGAACAAAGCAAAAACATAACCAGAACAGAATAACATACAAGACCAAAATCAAGCCACACCAATCAATCGGGCAGAATCAGATTATCACCAAAATCAGATGAAAACAGGGGCTTCAGACGAATGGAGAAGAAGAACTCACCTCGAGAAAAGATTACCAAACTTGAGAGCAGCTCCTAATCTCCATTTGACCAGATGGTGCGGCAAACGGAGAAGGCAGAGAGAGCTGTGAAAGCAAGCCAGAGCCGTCAAGCGCCAAATCCAGGCGGCGCAATCCATAGAAACTGAATCGATTGAGGCAAAGAACAGGAGTGAGGATTTGATCGGAGAAGAAGATAGACAGCGGTGAAGAGAAGGATTTGATCGGAGAAGAAAATATGCGTCGACGGAGAGAACGAGGAGAAGGAGAAAAAAATTTGGTCGAAGAAAAAAATGACCCGTGCCCCGTAACAACCGTTTCTTAGAGCACCTCCAACAGGAGTATGCTAAGAGGTTCTTAACCCAAAAAAAAATATAATAATAATTGTTAACACTTAACAGTGTAAGAACCGGTTCTTAAATAAGAACCGGTTCTTAAATAAGAACTTTTAGAACCGGTTCTTAAGAGAGGTTCTTACACTGTTCATGCCATGTGTCAACCCCTAATTCGCCATATTTTTTTAACTTTAACTTAAAAAAAAATTCTTAACCTTTTTTTAAAAAAAACTTTTTCATAACTTCAACTTTAAAATTGTAAATTTTTTTCTTACACATTAACGAATTGGAATTTTTACATAATAATTTTTTTTTTAAGATTCTAAAATTCTAAACTTCTTCTTCCTGAAGTTTCGACAATATTTTGTATGTTTTAAATTTCATAAAATGCAATAAAATTTTGGTTTTATAAAATATACTCCCTCCGTTCCACAAAGATAGATTTTTTAGAGTTTTCACACATATTAAGAAAATAATTAATACTTAATCATAAATGCATCAATTTTTGTTGCTGAACAATTTCCCATATCTCTACACCAATAGTAGTTCAATAAATTTAATTAATATTCTTAAACTTTTCAAAGTATCATCATTAATTGATAAAAGTTGCATAGAAAAACTAAAAAATCTATCTTTGTGAAACAAATTTTTTTTCTAAAAAATCCATCTTTGTGGAACGGAGGGAGTAGTATGTTTATAATTTAATTTACTTTGTAAATTAAACTTAAGAAAATTAATTAATTTTTTTTTTTTGTAAGAACCTCAAGTGAGGTTCTACCATTGGAGGAGCCAAAACTTAAAAATTCGTTAGGAGGTTCTAAACTTTCATTTTACCAAAATTTATGAATAAAAAATTGGTAAAAACCCTTTAGGAGGTTCTACCATTGGAGATGGCCTTAAGGTTCTTATCTAAGAAACGACTCTTAAATTTTTTTACAACTGTACATTTTTTAATAATAAAATACTCTAAAAACTGCCCCTAAAGAGACCCCGTTGGAGATGGTCTAAGGATCAAAAAGATGATTCATGTTTCTATTAGAGTTCTAATGGTCGATTACTGAGAGAAAAACTGTTTTACTCCCTCCGTTTTTTTTATAAGGGGTTTTAGACATTTTATTTTGTTATTTTTTATAATAGCTTTTCACATTCTCAAAATTTAATTAATTATACTCCATACATTAATTTTAGTCGAAAGGAATTCAAAGTCATTATTTTAGTCAAAAGGAATTCAACACTCCTCTCTAATAAAGCATAAAAAAATTCCCATCTCTCCTGGTTCGTCAGATTTCTTCTAGTTTTTTGTTCGTCTGGTTCATTTTGAATCAATTAAAAAGCTACGTTATTTTTGTTACATAAAAATCCAATATTTTAATAGAAAAAGCAGAATCATTTGAGAAAGAACACAGAAACATCAATATTTTAATGGAAAAAAACGAAGGCACTAAGATGATTAGCATATAAAAACTCCACGTAAGCCTAAAATTATGCAATTTACAGATGCAGAAGATTAAGAGGTTGACGAATTCATCTAAGAACAAAAATTTACCTGGATAAAGATCCATCGAAGGTTCATTGCAGTCAACTGGAAAACTTTCATCGCCGTTGTTAAAATTTTCTTCTATCGGTGGTACTTCGTTTAAATCGAACAAACCTTCACTCCCATAATTTAGAGTTGGAAAATTTAAATCGAAACTATAATCCATGAATAATATGTAAAACATTGTAAGTTTGAAGGTTATATATAGGGATATTACTTAATCGTTTAGCATTTTGCCTCCCTTGCAAAAAAATTAAAATTTTGGTTTTAATTGATTATGTAAAATTTGGCTCCAAACTGTGAAATTTTCTAAAAATCAAAAACTTGAGAAGTAATAACTCAACTGTTAACTAAGAAGAGTTATGTTAGTATTTAATGTTTTAATTAACCAATTTTTCCGTTTTAACAACATTTAATGTTTAAATTGGTTTAAATTGGAAAATTAAATGCTGTTATGATAATGTTTAATGCTTCAAGCAAAAAAAAAAGATTTTTTTAATTCCCGTGCTTTTAAAAAAAACTTCTTATAAAAAAAAGTATTACATATCTTAGTTTGGATCTTGCCATTTCTTGTCGAGCCTGAGTTTTAAACAGAATAAGCTTTAAGCAATTTTTTTGAAGATTCTCACGGCAGAATTAGTACACAAGGCTTGCTTTCTTTAGTGTAAGAAAGCAATAACATAACATAAAATAACAAAAGTCCACTGAACCTACGAGCACGCCGCGAATCCGATGCTTTCAAAAAGCAGTTCATCAAAATTTACCATAGGGCTAGTAGTCAGAATGAATATCAGAGTGGTCGGTCGTAGTCATTGTAGTTAAGAAAACCAGAGTCGTAGTCATTGTAGTCAGTATCATCAATACCATAGGGCTCGTAGTCAGAATAGTCACTGGCACTTGAGAAGTCACTAGGGTAATCATCTTCCATCAAGCTAATCAATGCTTCATACGGGTAATCATGAGTGGAGTCATTAGGTCGTCTAAACACTTTGATCCTCTGGGAACACTGCTTCTCCAGATCCCCAACAAGGTCAACGTTGAAACATTTGCGTAAATCAAGGTGTTCCAGGTTAGGACAATTGTCAAGAATGGCATTTAAGCCGGTGTTTGATAATCTGTTCCCGAAAAGCTGGAGATGACGAAGTCCAGGCATTGTTTCAGAGATTACTAAAGCCTCATCATCACACTCGATCTGACGGTACCTGTAAGCCGCGCGGTTTAGCTTCAATGTCTTCAGATTTGGACAAGACTGGCCTACAACTTTGAGATACTCTACTGAAAATGAGCAGTATGAAACCTCGAGGTCTTCAAGCAATGGAAGCTTCAAACCTGCTTCAATGAGTCCTCCGCTTGTAATACGAGAGCACATTGCAAGTTTAAGGCTTCTAAGATTACTCGAACTGCAAATAGTTGCGTGTAAAAGTTATACTAAGGCCAAGTAAGAGAGTAGGAACGATAAGTGCAAAATAACACAACTTTTCATAACCAATACTAGTTCAACAAATTAATATTCAACGAGTGACAAAATAACAATTTTCCCCGACTATCGCAACAAACACCATTGAAATCGAGATTCACGTGCTTTTGCGACACAAGGATAGAGAGAGAGAGAGAGAGAGAGAGAGAGAGAGAGAGA
>PKML01054673.1:166235-184229 GCA_002933935.1 Eutrema yunnanense
AGAGAGAGAGAGACAGAGAGAGAGAACCTATCGGCGATGTAACTGAGGAGAGAATCAGTACCGAAATACCAAATGTCGATCGCAATCAAGCCTCCCTGGCTGCGATCAACTGCGTGACGACACATGATCACGAGGCTTCCCAACAATCCGAGACCATTACGCATGTCAATCTTCCGCCATATAGAAGGGTCTTTACAGACGCGACGCCACGATGTACACACTTTCTGGGCGTTTTCCAATATATCAACCGCGCCTAGACGGTTTAGAATCGATGACGTCAATTCCGGCGGAAGCTCCGCCCAGTTTCTATATTCTCCATCTTCCATCGCCGGAGGCAACGACGAGGAAGAGGAAGAAGCCATTTTCTGTGGTGGTTGATCGATTTGTGTCAAATCCGTTAAATAAGGGAGTGAAGTCGTTTCAACTTTCAAGAGATTCATATAAACTTAATTTAGTTTCAACTTTCAAGACGACGGCGAGGAAGAGGAAGATGAAGAAGCCATTTTCTCTGATGGTCAAATTTGTTTCAACTTTCAAGGCATTCTTTTCAACTTCCAAAACTTTCGTATCCATCACTTAATTTACCATATGGTCCTTCATGGCATTACATATTAACGATTATATTTTGGGCCAACCAATAATTAGCCTACTAATATTTGGGCTTCACACGGCCCGTTATTATTAACTTTATATATCTACTTGAAGAACCAACAGATGAAGAGAATGTCATATGCTTTCGCTACTATGTACTCTTTATAGACAACTATTCTCGGTTTTGTTGGCTCTATCCCTTGAAACCCAAATCAAAATTCTTCTCTACATTCTTACTCTATGTGAAGCTAGTTGAGAATCTGTTTTGTTGTGTGTGTGTTCCAATGTGACGGTGGTGGTTAATCACACTTGCAAGACTCATGGATCCAACAATACATATATTGTCCTTACACGCGCAACAAAATGGTTTATCAGAAAGAAAATACAGACTTATCACGGAGAATATTTCATAACCAATACTACTAGTTCAACAAATTGACGTTTAACGAGGGACAAAATCATAAAATCATCATACTGGCCTGAGTTTTAAACAGGACAAGCTTTTTAAGCAATCTTTTGGAAGATTCTCACAAAGACATTATTACTAAGATCACATAACACACACGGACACAAAAGGGGTCATGAACGAGTTCAAACTTGTCATACTGGTCTTAGTCAGAAAGGTCACTGAAGTTATCATAGTAATACTCATAAGTTGACATATCGAAAATTGAGAAGCCATTCTCTTCAGATGAATCTATATCGTTACCCGCCGCATCATATGGGTAATCATGAGTCGAGTCATTAGGTCGCCTCACAACTTTGATCCTCTCGGAAAGCCGCTTCTCGAGATCCCCGACAAGGTTAACGTTGAAACAATGGCGTAAATCAAGATGTTCCAGGTTAGGACAATGATCAAGAACGGCGTTTAGGCCAGCGTCTGTTAATCTGTTCCCAAAAAGCTGGAGGTGGCGAAGTCTGGGCATGGTTGCAGCGATTGCTAGAGCATCTTCGTCACTCTCGTTTCGAGGACGCCTGTAACCCACGGAGTTTAGCTTCAATGTCTTCAGATTTGGACAAGACTTGCCTACAACTTTCAAAGGCTCTTCTGACAATGAACAGTATGAAACCTCGAGGTCCTCAAGCAATGGAAGTTTCACAACTGCTTTGGCAAATCCATCGTCTGTTATTGGATAGCACATTGCAAGTTTAAGGCCTCTCAGATGACTTGAACTGCAAATAATTGTGTAAAAGTTATAAAAATAAAAACAGCCTAAGATACAGGAAGAAGAACGATAGAGATGCAAAATTTGGTGAAAACTGTATATTTTGTTTTCTAGCACACCAAGAACAATAAGATTTTCCTTGTTTAAATTAGGACAATGTAGAAGAAAAAACAACTCAACATTTCATTAACAAAGCCTATGATTCAACAAATTGATCCAAAAGGGCACTCATCACAAGGAAAGAGAAGATAAATCCAGTGACACAAAATCTTCAAGAACAATCATAAGCTAACAATCATTTTCCACAAGGACAATGAACAGGAGACATTCCAAAATCACTCAAGACTACAAAGATCTTTCATATCTAACCCTAAAATTAGCATACCCCATTGAACGAGTGAAATCAAAATATACTTGAAGAACATCAAAATTGGCGTGGTTTTGAGTCACAGAGAGAGATGGAGAGAAAGAGAGAACCTATCGGCGATGTATTTGAGGAGCTCATCAGTACCGAAGTGCCAAATGGCGATCTCGACCAAGCCGCCTTGGCTGCGATCAACTGCGTGACGGCACATGATCTCGAGGTTGTATTCCATGCTCTTCAATTCTCCGAGGTTTCCCATGTCAATCTTCCGCCACATCGAAGGGTCTTTACAGACGCGACGCCACGATCTGCACACTTTCTGAGCTTTTTCCAGTATCTCAATCGCGCCAAGGCGGAGCAGGATCGATGACGTCAATTCGGACGGAAGCTCCGCCCAGTTTCTGGATTCTCCGTCCTTCATCGTCGGAGGCAAAGACGAAGACGAGAGCGAAGAGGAAGTGGAAATTAGCCTAAATTACCTTATGGTCCTTCATGGCATTAAATATTAACGAAGATAATTTGGGCCAATGTATAATTAGCCTACTAATATTAGGGCTTGATACGGCCCATTAACTTCTTAAATCAAGATATCGGAAAGAGTCGGATATCAAAGAGACTCTTCGACCCAAGGCATTGAGGACCTTCGCATTTCTTGGGCCAGTGATAGATAATTCATGTTTCTAATAGAGTTATGATTGCTTACTGAGAGAAAACAGTTTTATTACATATCTTCTTAGCTTGGTTTGTAGTAGCACGATTTTCTTGAGTTTAGATGTTGTAGAAAGACAAAAAAAAAAGGCTTTGCAAAAGCAAAAGACATGACTTTTACTAAGGTCACATAAGACAAGGAGACAAAGTCCATTGAAACTACGAGCATGCAGAGAAGAATTTATGAGAAGATGACACCTGCGAATCGGATGCATCAGTTCATCGTAAAACAATATCATACTGGTCGTAGTCCGAATTGTCATACTGGTCGTCGTCATAATTGTCAAACTGGTAGTAGTCATGATAATTGTCACTGTCACCTGAGTCATATTCATAATCTGTGTAATCATATTGACGTGAATCCTCCGTCGCATCATACGGGTAATCATGAATCGAGTCATTAGGTCGTCTCACAACTTTGATCCTCTCGGAACACCGCTTCTCCAGATCCCCATCAAGGTCAACGTCGAAACATTCGCGTAAATCAAGGTGTTCCACTTTAGGACAATTATCAAGAATGGCGTTTAAACCAGCGTCTGTTAATTTGTTCCCGAAAAGCTGGAGGTGACGAATTCGGGGCATTGTTTCAGCAATTGCTAAAGCATCATCATCACACTCGATCTGGATCTGATACCCGTAGTAAGCCGAACGGTTTAGCTTCAATGTCTTCAGATTTGGACAAGACTTGCCTACAACTTTCAGAGGCTGTGCTGACAACATGCAGTATGAAACCTCGAGGTCCTCAAGCAATGGGAGTTTCGCAACTGCTTTAGCAAATCCATCGTCTGTTATTGGATAGCACAATGCAAGTTTAAGGCTTCTCAGATTCCTTGAACTGCAGATAGTTGCGTGTAAAAGTTAGAAACATGATACAAGCTAGAGAATATGAACAATAAGATGCAAAATATATTTTCCAAGTGTAAAAGTTAGAAACATGATACAAGCTAGAGAATATGAACAATAAGATGCAAAATATATTTTCCAAGAATCCCAATAACCTGAAGCCAACCATTTTAGACCTCTCAGAACCCAACCAATGTTCTCATTTCTCAATATCCCATCCTATTAATTAAAAAAAACTGATTCAACAAATCAACTGCTAACTTGCAATGCAAACATTCCCAAGTAGGAATAACTCAACGTCCAAAAGTGCCATTCATCAGAAGAGATCGATACAGCCCTAATTACCAAACCCCTATTCTAGCCCTAATTACCAAACCCCTGTTCTAGCCCTAATTACCAAACCCCTGTTCTAGCCCTAATTACCAAACCCCTGTTCTAGCCCTAATTACCAAACCCCTGTTCTAGCCCTAATACCAATACAATACAAAACAAAATCTGTTCTAGCCCTAATTACCAAACCCCTGTTCTCTAAAAATGATTCATAAATTCGAAAACCAAAAAATTCGAGAGAGAGAGAGAGAGAGAGAGAAGGAGAAGGAGAACCTATCGGCGATGTAATTGAGGAGCTCATCAGTACCGAAGAACCAAATCTCGATCTGAACCAAGCCGCCCTGGCTACGATCAACTGCGTGACGGCACATTTTTCCGAGGTCGTAATATTTTCTTAAGTCTCTGAGGTAGCGCATGTCAATTTTCCGCCACATCGAAGGGTCTTTACAGACGTCACGCCACGATCTGCACACTTTCTGAGCGGTTTCCAACATCTCAAACGCACCAAGCCGGTGCAGGATCAATGACGTCAATTCCGGCGGAAGTACCGACCAGGGCGAAGGAGACGGAAAATCTAATCTGAGGATCAAATCGCTAAGGTTATACATTTTGCACCCAAAAAAAAAAAAACGATAAGAGTAGAGAGTAAAATAGTTTCAAGGCTTTCGAATCCGTCTCATCATTTACAATTAGGTCGTCAAAGGTATTATATAGTGACAAAGCTAATTTGGGTCAAGCCGACAAAAAATGATATCTTGGGCCTAGGCCCATTATAGAGTTGGGTCGGACTCGATATGCTTTAATCGCAGCTTGACTGTCACAATAAAGTTGCATAGGTTTTGGATGTTCATAACCAAAAGTAAGAAGAAGCTCCTTAAGCCACTTCAATTATCGTAGAGTAAAGGCCATGCTTCTATATTCTGTTTCATCGAAAGAGTTAGAGACCGTATTTTGTTTCTTCTTCTTGAGAAGAGCGATGTGTGAGAAGACATGAAACCCAATGTGATATCGCAATCAATGTGATATCGTTACAGTATGCCGTTAATGTGATATCGCAATCAATGGAAACGGCCTCAACGAAGAGAGGATGAATCCCACAATTTATATGAAAAATAAAATGGTCAATTCCGTCTCTAATTTACATCTCTAAGTCCTCATGGCTATTACATATCTAATTTAACCAAACCTATTAAAATAATACTTTGGGCCTAGGCCCATAACTAAACTCATTCGATAATTAACGCTCCAAAAAGACCCCATCGCATCGTTCCCGCGAGTCGTGTTAAAATCACACGCTCAAAGGTTTTAAAATATTCAAAGGACACTGAAACTACGAAAGAGTTAACAAGTTGACAAGACCAGTGAAAACAACATATGCTCTGCATTGTTCAGAAGGACTTAGGCAAACTGAAACTAGGAACATATTAGAGAAAAGAGGAATGAAAGAGTTTAAAGACTCACTACCACTCGCCCATTTATCTCTGCATGTTCAGAAATATTCAAATCTCTAGTCCGAATCATCGTCATCACCATCCCCTCCGCTATATAAAACTTCGAAAGTATCATCTGGATCATCATCGGAAAAAATAGAATCAAAGATTGAGTCATTGGGGCGTATCAAATCTTTGATTCTCTCGGAACATCGTTTCTCTAGATTCCCGACAAGGTTAACGTTGACACACTTGCGTAAATCAAGGTGTCCTAAGTGAGGACAGTTTTCAAGAATGGCGTTTAAGCCGACATCTGTAAGACAGTTCCCAAGAAGCTGGAGGTGGCGTAGTTCGGGCATGCTTTCGGCGATTGCTAAGGCATCAACATCCAAATTTAAGCGAGAGCACCTGTAACCTAAAAAGTTTAGCTTCAATGTCTTTAGCCGTGGACAAGAATGACCTATAGCTTTCAAATTCATTTTCCACCATGACTGTGAGAGCTCGAGCTCTTCAAGCAATGGAAGTTTTGCGACTGCTTTCACAAGTCCTTTGGGCCACATTGGATTGCAAAATGGAAGTTTAAGGCTTCTCAAATTACTTGTTCTGCAAATAAAAATCTAAGAATCATACAACAGCCTTAGAATCATAGTCGCTTGCTACTTTAATATGAAAAGCAAGGAATCAAGTGTTTACGAACAATGCATTGTTTTAACTGGGTTAACTAGTACATTTATCAGACAAAAGATCAAACTCTAATGATGCTTAATCAAAGCAAGTCTCTGATAAGAGTTCTATAAGCTAAAGATCTTCTTCGGGTAAGAAAGCTACTACTTTCTTCCGTTAACCATGACAAAGGATAACAGTGAAATCAGGGGATCGAATTTGTGAAATAAGAAGTGAAATCAGGGGATCGAATTTACAATCTAGTCCTCCTCATAGCCCAGCAAATTGCACTTATATTAGATGGCCCAAATAAATGGGTTTTATATGATTCTGAAGCCCAACTTTCAGTAGTACAGAAAGGAATTTAAGTCCGATACACGTGGCCTGAACGAAAATAAAACAAAACAACAGGTTGACACGTATTCGTCCACGTATTCGTCCACATATTCATCCACGTGTTTTGTGGGTAGCCGAAGACAGATGAATCAACAGGGAAGACGAGAGAGACAAGTTAGAACCACGCTTCTTAGAAGTTCAAATGAAACAAGGACACTGAAACTACCAACATAATAGAGCAAAAAGAGGACATGAACGAGTTCATAAGTTGACAAGATCAGCAAAGCACAACTCTCTGCATTGTTCAGAAAGACTCAACATCTAGTCAATATAATAGCCGGCGTTAAAATCATGCTCATAGAAATGGACAATCAGCGGTTGAGTCATTGGGGCGTTAAAAGTCAAAGTCGCCCCCATTTATATCGCCAAAGTGATAGTCATCATCTGAATCAATATCGTTAAAAGCGACATTAAATGGACAATCAGCGGTTGAGTCATTGGGGCGTCTGAATTCTTTGATCCTCTCCAAACATCGCTTTTCCAGATCCCCTGAAAGGTTAATGTTTAAACATTGGCGTACATCAAGGTGTTCCAGGTGAGGACAATTGTCAAGAATGACGTTTAAGCCTATGTCAGTTAATCTGTTCCCAAGAAGCTGGAGGTGGCGTAGTTCGGGCATGCTTTCGGCTATTGCTAGGGCATCAGCATCATCACATCTAGATCGAGAAACCCAGTAACCTGAGAAGTTTAGCTTTAATGTCTTTAGATTTGGGCAAGAATGGCCTATAGCTTTCAAATCCAGAGTTGACTCTGTGAGTGAGACCTCGAGCTCTTCAAGCAATGAAAGTTTTGCGACTGCGTTCACAAGTCCCTCGTTCGTTATTGGAATTATCATCTCAAATCCAAGGCTTCTCAGACTGCTTGATCTGCAAATAATTGCGTGTAGAGTTAACTAATCAAGAAGTTCTCATAGTACTGATGATCTCGAGAAGCATGTAACAATCTTTGAATTATACTTGTGTAAAAATTGGGCTGACTAGTATCCCGGGCCAGCCCTGAGGGGAGCCACATGAAACATTGGTAGGGTCCCTAATTTTGTGGGGCTCCATATTATGGATCTAGTTTTTTTTCTTCTTCTAAATACATATGGTCCATTCAAATTTAGATAAAAATAATAATAATTTTTTTAATATGAATTTAGCAAATCTAATAAGTTAAAATTTGTTTGTAGATTTTAACAACAAGAAGAATAACTAAAATTTGTATGCATTCTATCAACAAAAATTTTATATGTAACAAAAATAACTAAAATTTTATATATATATATTATTTACTAAAATTTAAAAAAAATATAGAACTATAGGACCCGTTTTTATATAATCAAGTCCACTTTCTTAAAAGACATTTTTGAAACAAATAATATGTAACGTGCATGCGAGTGTTAGGATAGAGAGAACCTGTCGGCGATGTATGTGAGGAGAGAATCGCTACCACAGAAGCCAATGTTGATTTCAACCAAGCCGCCCTCGCTGCGATCGATGGCGTGACGGCACATGCTCTCAAACAAGTCGTAATTAAGGCCAAAAACGCCACAATGAGTCGCATGGTTATTAAGGTATCTCGGGATTCGCATGTCGATTTTCCGCCATATGGAGGTGTCCTTAGAAACGCGGCGCCACGGCATGCAAACTTTCTGAGCGCTTTCCAATATCTCAAAAACGCTAAGGCGGAGCAGAATCGAAGCCGTCAACTCCGGCGGAAGCTCCGCCCAGTTTCGGGACTCTTCGTCTTTCATCTGCGGAGGTGAAGAAGACGAAGAGGCCATATCTTGAGAGTGAATATCAAAACTCTCTGTCAAATTAGTTTAAATAAGTCAAGTAGTTTCGGACCTTTCGGCTTCCGTCTCTAATTTACTATTTAGTCCTCGTAGTATAATGCATTTATGAAGTTTAGTTTCGGACTTTTCGGCTCCTTCTCAATCATGGCCTAATATACAGTATGGGGCGTCGTTAATATTTATACATAGTTTAACCATTCGATATTAATTTTTTGGTTCATATTCGGTGTTAATTTTGTTTTAGATAGAAAAACAAAAAAATAGAGCGTGAAATGTGGCAAGACAGATAAATTTAGTTGAAAAAAACGCCGAGACAAAAGGGTCAAAAACAAAATGATTGTCCACTAATTACGCCATACAACAACCATAATCTGTTATTGTCCAAATTTCCAACATCTTCCTTGTTCATCAAATTTTGTCTGGTTGATTATTTCGAAACGGCGTTTATGAACGGAGAATCATGAGCCGGCTCCGAGCATTTTCTTCGCCGGATTTAGTTCCGTCTGATTCTGGATCTATTACACCACCAACAAGAACAACAGAGCATCAATTTCATGAGGATTCTGGTTTAGAAGGTAAATCAATCATATTCATTTAATAATCTTCTTTCTCTTGATCTGATTTACGTTAATAAAGATCTGATTTCTAGAGTTTATCCCTTTTCCGTTTTGGGCGAGAAAACAATTTTTGTGACTTGCGTGGCAAGAAATATGTCAAACATGTTATTGCTTCTGTGTGAAGGCATCACTACGAACGTGAAGCTATTGCTGAAACTCGTTCAAGATCACAACGAAGCAACCACGAAGCAACGCGATGAATGGAAGGCGCAAAGAGTCAACACGATGATGACGATTCTCGACGATTTAAAGACAAGAATCCAGAAAGCTCAACAACAATCATCATCAGGGAAAAAAGAGCTTAGACGATGCAACACAGATCTGAAACCGAGTCATGATCCGAACAAGAATCCAATAAAGCCTCCAAAGAACGATCCTGATGATATTCAGAAGCTGAGAAGAGAGCTAAGCGCGAGTATGGCTGCAAGAAAGAGTCTTCAAATGATGTGTTCAAGTTTAGGGAAGGAGAAAGAGATAATGGCTGTAGAGCTTTCGAGGAAAGCTCACGAATTGAGCGGAATGGAGGAGCTTGTAAGTGATCTCAGGGCTCAAAATGAGAAATTACTCAAGAAAGTGCAGAATTGCGCAGTAGAGCACAATAAGGAGAAGACAGGAGATAGTGATGGCCAAGGAGGCAAAGATGGGTCTCTTCAGGGAAGAAACAAAGAGTTGTCTGAACAGCTTCTCAAGTCTATTGATGGATACCGATCTCTCAAAAGGAGATACAAAGATGTACAAGAGGAAAATGGATCGATGAGACAAGTGCTTAGAGATTCTGCAGAAGAAGTGAATGTTGGGACTCAGAGACTAACTGAATTGAATGAAAAGATCACGAGAGAAGATGAAGTGAATCTTAAGAATGAAATTTCAGATTTAGAGAAGTTGTTTCAAGGGCTTGGTTTAAAGATTTCGAACCATTCCCAGAAAAAGTAAAGAAACAGATATTTCATTTTTGTATCAAAATTCAGATTTTAACCATACAGCTTTTGAAATTTGTCACTAACAAGAATTCTGAGACTAGTCTCTCCTTTTCATAACTTTGGATTTAGCAATTAGCTCATAGGTTTATTGGAAGCCTTAATCCGTCGTGAGCAAGCTGTACATGGATTCCTTCCCTAGAAATGTACATAGTCCATTAGCTTTCAGCAATACGGATTTACCAAAAATGATGCAACATTGTTAAATTAATTGTGTACCTTAGAGACCATTCCGCAAGTATCTCATTGTATTCATGGTGATCATAATCGTGCGTCATACCCGTTAAAAGCGCTCTCTTTGGAGAGAGCCTCTTTAAGATCTCAAGAGCCTAACGAAATAAAGTGAAACTTCATCTTCAAAAAGGCTCAGAATAGTGAAACATTATTTGACAAATGAAGAAAAACATTGAAACAAACCTCAGGTAAACAGATGTGTGTGGGCTGTAGTCCTCTCTATGGTCAAAGAGATGGTCAGCAACAAAAGTTTTCATGAACGAAAAGCGGAAAACAAAAGTTGCAATATTATATAACCTTGAATGGTATATTTGTATCCAGAATAAGAAGATCTAACTGTCCAGCCCCGGCTTTAGAAATAGCTGCATAGTCAAAGATTCATAAGAAGATCAATCTTTCGCTTTAGCAGAATCGAAATAAAGGTTATTATAGACAATGCTAACTTGTGATTTCAAATGATTTAGGCAAAAAAACATTATTAGCTCTTACCATACTCAGTACTCGGTGGGATGCGTGATACATCTGATATATAAGCCACTTTACTTTTTTCGCCGAAGAGGAAACCTAAAGCAATGTAATCCTCTCCATGCATCACCTAAAAAGCAAAACATAGAGCCTAAGGGATAAGGTCTCAGGGAAGAATCATACTGTTTTTATTTACTTAAAATTCGGAAGAAGTTTAACTGGAAGAGGCGTGAAAGACAAGCCCGAGGCAATGAATGGTTTGTCACAATTCTCTTCGATGACGCTCCAGTCAAGCTGTGAAACCCGCCTAGGTACTTCTTTAACATTCTTTTCAACCAAATAAGGAAACCTCGTAGAAATGCTGCACAAAAGTGCCTTGATGTCTCATCAGAGAACACTAATTGAAAACGGAAAAACCACAAGTTTTTACCTTTCCATTGTAAACTGAGATAGAAAGACGGGAAGCGGATTGGTGTCAATGGCTGAACCGCGCGGTTGAAAAGATCGAATATCATCTAGGCCAAGAATCGCGTCAGCGTGCTCATGAGTTAGGATGATCTGCAAAAAATCATATAATATCATTAATCAGTAAAAGTTAGATTTCATTTTTAACAAAAAGATCAAGAAGATAGAATGTAAAGGGGCTTTAACAGAATCGATTCGGGGAATCTTGTAGCATGTAAACCAACGAAGGACTTGCTCTCGAAAACTCTTCCCAACATCAATAAGTATGTAATAATGTCTACCATCTTCTTCCTTGCAGCAATAATCAATCAAGAGTGATGTATTGCATCTGCCAAAATCAGAGCATCAAGAATGGATCAGAGAAGATCAAAAGGGGTTTGTTAGAGCCATCAATTGAACCCTAGAAACTAGTTTTTACAATATTCACCTAAAACCCGTAAAAACCATTAACTACAAGAAGATAAAAGACAAGATTTTTCGAACAGAGAGAACAGAAGATGGCTCTTTTTTCAATCAAGTGATTCCAATTTCAAAAGGGTCTTTACGGATAACAACAAGATTTTAAATTTCACAATCTCCACAGATTAAAAGACCAAAGACCAAAAAGATATCATTGTCGGAAAGAGACAAAATTTACCTGTAATTTGGGTTAAGGTGAGGTAGTAAAGAGAGGGACTGAGAACAGACATGGCAAGGAGGATCCGACGGCTGGAGTAAGCATCTGAAATCGGGAACTGCGGCGGAGCAGCCTGTTCCGAGAAAGATCAGAGCCGTTCGATCATCATTAAATTCATTCTTCTCCATCATCAAGACCGCGATCTTCTGGTCTAGCCAAAGTTGACTTAAAAGCCAACGGCTATATGTTTGTTTATTGTATTAGACTATTAGTTGAGAATTGAGATCGCTGAGCAGAGGAACAAAGAAACAAAGTTGTTGTCTTTTTAATTTAACTAGAAAAAAAACAAGTATAAATACTCGCCCATGTGAATTGTGAGATCATATTCATAACCAATAATAGTTTAACGTATTTATTAATAACATATTTTAGTTATATAATGTACTATATATATATATTGTTATCAACATATAATTTTAATTTTAGTTATAACTTTGACATTTGTATCAATTAAAATCTACTAATTTTTCCAAATTTCATCCAGATTTTATTAATTAAAGTGTCTTGTTTTATTTTAGCTATTTTCCCAAATTTCTAAACAAACATTTTTATAAAAAAAAAAATGTGATGTGAATGAGTTTATTTGAACAAAATTTACACACATATTCTCTTTTAGTATTGGATAAACATCCAACTGTCAATAACTCAATATCATTAAAAAAAGGTTAGTTTATTTATTTATTAGGGAGAATCTACCTTATAAAGAGTGAAGGGGTGTTCTCCAGGGCTGACACCTCAGCACCCCCTTATTGGTTTTTTTTTTTTAAATTAGTTCTTTTAATCCAGAAATTGCAGAATAAAGTTTACTTAATTCTTACCATTCCATATATTTTTTCGTGCCAAAGTGCTTACCATTAGATTATTAATCAAAACGTATACGTTGTAAGATTTTCTAATTGAATTCATAATTTTCAGCTAATAACATGTCTCCTTGATAACCCAACATTTTAATGTTGTTCCAAAAATAAATATAAACAATTCATCTAATTATTGGAACCAAACCCTCGCCGACGAAACGATGGAGTGAGACGAAGATCCGAGTGAACCAACGACGGAAATGTGCTCTAGCGGAGGCGACGAGATGTCTAATCGAGAAGGGATGCTATCCAGCTTTGACACCTCAGCACCCCCCTATTAATCAATTTTTTATTTTTATTTTTCTTTAAATTAATTGACAATTAATAAATTGATATATGTCTCTTATATATTATTTAACGTTATGATATATTATTTCTAACATGCATTTTTAATATGTTGGCTCGTCTTATTATTGAATCATCAATTTCAAGTTGGATCGACAAAATCAATGATAATGCAGAGCATCATGAAACCGAAGGAAATTATGAGATTCCTATCAATTACATCCATAATGGAAAGATATGAAATCGAAATAAAATTCCACAGCAACGTTCCATCAGTCACGGCGTGGTTAACGGATCAGCCGATGAAAACGCCGTTGACAAATTCTGTGACTTGAAAGGCGAGGATTGGTCGCGGACGTGGTCGGATTTTGCGTCGGAAAAGAAATTTGTGTCGACGTCATTGCAGAGCCGGCGAGAGGAGGGAAGTGAGAGAGGGTGACAGAAAGAGAGTGTTTGAGGTGAGAGAGAAACGCATGTGTGGGGAGGTGACAATGATGCGTGAAGAAGCATCATTTCTGGATTTTTTCCAGTTTTTTTTTAAAAATTTTTATTTCAAGTTAAAGAGAGAGAGGTGATCATGTCAGGTCCGAGTGAGGTGCGATTTCAGGCCCGTTGGACCCGGCCGGAGAGATTTCGAGATTTAACTCCGCCGGCGTGCATTTCTCGGCGCTGCTCGGTAGCGTATACTCGAAGAAGAGCCAGAAAAGGAACAAGCGTCTTTCCTGGCACCCGATTTCCAGGGAGAGGAAGCAACGGCCCTGAGTTTTTTCGGTGTCGAATTTCATCGTGGTTCTAAGAGGGAAAACACTGTGAGACCCGACGGCGGCAGCGGCGTTATCGTTGAAGCTGCGTTAGCGGCTGCCTGAGTGAATGCAAGTGGCGGAAGCGAGAACAATTTATAGTGGGCATTGGGGAAAGCAGAAGAGGACATAGTGCAATTAGCGGTTTAAGAGAAGCAAGGATGGCTTCTCGCTGGGATCTACGACGTTTTCAATGGACCCGACACTCCAAAATTTATGATCGCTAATCTTTACCGTGATGTACATAGTGAATTAAAAGAAAACCCGCGCGTAGCGCGGATGCTCTTCTAGTACTTTATAGTCCCTTAAACTAAAATCTAACATATCCGAAGTTAAGTCTTATTCTCCATGTATTTATACTATTTTTGTTTTTCCGTGAATTATTTAAAATAGTCAATGAGGCCAATTATTCTATTTGATAAATACTTTAAATATATGATATTTTTCTATTTCTATACTTTAGAATTGATTTTGTTAATTTCTATTTTTTCGATTTTATTTGGAAATTTTTATTGAGGAATTCTAACTAACAGTTGAATACCGGTTTGATTGAACAGAGAAGAAGGTGGATAAAGCACCCAAGGCGGTTATATGCACATGCACCATTTTGTGAAGGAAGCAAGACATGTATCATACAGACCATCTCAATTCTTCAGGTACAGAAGAAAACAAAAACAAAAAGAAAGGTAAAAGTAAAGTAAAACTTCCCTTTAAGCCGTGGAGCCTCGAAATGCAAGCTCTGAATGTGTAGAAAATGATTAGATTCTTTTGAAGTACCCATCATCTGTTGTCCCTTGTTTGTTTTTTTGTTCACACTATATCTGGTATACTTCATTCGCGTCCCAACGTACTGTAATAAACGGAAGTTGTATAGGTTACTACTAGCTCTAAAGGATTACGTGTGATGAAGATAATTTTATGTATCTATGAAAGAAGAAAAGTTGTGCCTTTATGCTCATCCATTCTTCCTTCCACACCATTATAAGTAACTTCCCCTGATTTTACAATAATTCTCATTTATTGCTCGGATGGTAACCACAAGAATATCAAACCATTTAGACTGATTTCCCCATTGAAAATGACAATAAAACAGAGTCGTATCCCAAAAGTTAATCGAGGACCTAAATCCCCAATGTTGATGATAACTTAAAGATTGTGATCCGAGATCTTTGTTCTTCGACTTGCAGTGTAGTCCCAGTTGAACATTTGGACCAATATCATTGATGATGTCCACCGACAAATGCGTAAATAATGCCTCACAAAGACCACCAAAGAGAAAAAACATGAATAGAACACTAATTATCATGTGAAATGACGATGAGCCACACATTATGAATACTTTATAGTCCCTTCAACTAAAGTCTAACATATATGAAGTTAAGTCTTATTCTCCCTGTACTTATACTATTTTTTTTTTCTGTGAATGATTTAAGATAGTATAAGTACAGGGTGGGGGTGGGTGGGTGGTGGTCAAGGGGTGCGACCGCTCCAGGGTCCAATTCCGTATCCTAATAATTAAGATTTCTGATTTTTTATATAATTTGTTTTTTATTAAAAAAACAAATAAAATAATAAAATTTAGATTGAAAAGGACCCATAAAATTATTTTATATGTATTTTTCATAAAAAAAATTTACAAAAATATTACACAAAAAGGTTTTTAAAAAAATAGTATAACACCTTAAAAAAAAAATAAAGAATCCAAAATTTTTTTTTGCCTTACGATGCATAAGAATATTGAGCCGGCTCCTGTCCATAACACCGGCGTCTTTTAGAAATTACTTCGTCCGAGTCGTCGGTTTCTACCTCAGCGACAGTATACAGAAAAAAAAACAAAAAGGTGTGTTGCTATTAAAAAAAAACAAAAAGGTGTGCTTTTTTTTTTTTTTTATCGCTACAGCTGCAAAAAAACACCTTTTTGCTATAAATATTATTTTTTTGTTGTTAATTTTTTTTTTATATATAAACCTGTTTTTTTACATTTTTAAAGCAAATCATATATTTAAAATATTAACAACAAAAATTCAGAAAAATATTGCCTGTCAAAGTCGTGTTTTTGAGAAACGGTCAACATTTCGACATATACTATTTTTGTTGTTAAAGTTCCTTTTGATTATGTTAAATGGTGTATTTACGGTGAGTATAATGGATTTGGAAGTCTTTTTGAACACTTTATTTTATTGATATTGATTTGGACATCATAAAAGATATATGATAGATAAAATACAAAGAGATATCATAACAATATAACATTTTGTTACCACGTTTTTCAATACTGACCAATATTCCATGGGAAACATTTTTCTTGGCCCGTTAATCTACATGGTCCACTAGGTCTTATACTCCAAACACACGGATGATGAGGATTACACGTAAGTTCATCTCTGGTAACCACAAGAATATCAAACCATTTAGACTGATTTCCCCATTGAAAATGACAATAAAACAGCGTCGTATCCCAAAAGTTAATAGAGGACCTAAATCCCCAATGTTGATGATAACTTAAAGATTGTGATCCGAGATCTTTGTTCTTCGACTTGCAGTGTAGTCCCAGTTGAACGTTTGGACCAATATCATTGATGATGTCCACCGGTATATGCGTAAATAATGCCTCACAAAGACCACCAAAGAGAAAAAACATGAATAGAACCCTAATTATCATGTGAAATGACGATGAGCCACACATTATGAATACTTTATAGTCCCTTCAACTAAAGTCTAACATATATGAAGTTAAGTCTTATTCTCCCTGTACTTATACTATTTTTTTCTTCTGTGAATGATTTAAGATAGTCAATGAGGCAATTATTATATTTGATAAATACTTTAAATATATGATATTTTCTATTTCTATACTTTAGAATTGATATGTTATTTTCTATTTTTTCGATTTTATTTGGAAAATTTTATTTAGATTGTGAAATGTGTTACAATTCAGATATTTTATGAGTACTTTATAGTCCCTTAAACAAAAGTCTAACATATCTGAAGTTAAGTCTTATTCTCCCTGTATTTAGACTATTTTTTTCTTTCTGTGAATGATTTAAGATAGTCAATGAGGGCAATTATTCTATTTGATAAATACTTTAAATATATGATATTTTCTATTTCTATACTTTAGAATTGATTTGTTATTTTCTATTTTTTCGATTTTATTTGGAAAATTTTATTTAGATTATGAAATGTGTTACAATTTAAATATTTTATGAGTACTTTATAGTCCCTTAAACTAAAGTCTAACATATCTGAAGTTAAGTCTTATTCTCCCTGTATTTATGCTATTTTTTTTTGTCTGTGAATGATTTAAGATAGTCAACGAGGGCAATTATTCTATTTGATAAATACTTTAAATATATGATTTTGTTGTTCCGATACTTTAAATATATGATTTTGTCAACAAAAGAATGAAATGATCCGTGACCTAGGTGAGTCTCCGCGCTAACGCGCATATATTTTTATTTACAAGTTTTTTTATGCTTCTTTTTTTAAAGATATATTTTTAGCTTATTTAGTTTAACACATATTATTTTTTCTCCCTAAATTTGTTTAGTTGTTGGGGAAAAATGATTGTATAAGTCTCATGTCGTAATTAAGAATATGAAAGACTCTGTCGCATTTAGAGTTTTTGAACATCTAAGAGCACGAAATATCAGTCGTTCTCGTTTTATTTCCCAAGTTTTCTCCAACGTTGCATTCGGTGATGCCTCCGCTACTTGTGCTCCCATCGTCGCCATGTCCAGTCGCGATCCGGTAAAATTTCCGCTGGTAAGCATAAATTGGGTTATCAGTCTCATGTCATAATGAAGAATATGAAAGTCTCGGTCGCATTTAGAGTTTTTGAACATCTAAGAGCACGAAATATCAGTCGTTCTCGTTTTATTTCTCAAGTTTTATCCGACGTTGCATTCGGTGACACCTCCACTACTTCTGCTCCCCTCGTCACCATGTCCAATCGCGATCCTGTAAAATTTCCGATGTAGAGAGATGAAAGAAAAATGTATTCATATGCTGCTGAGTCGTTTTGGCTTGCATGCCATTTTTATTCATAGATAGATTCTAAAAACGACACGATTGTCTACGAGTCGCCGTTAATCGGATTGATTCGTCTATGCAATTAAGCACCGCCTCCTCGAGCTTCGAAGGCGCTATCTTTCTCAGTCCATCGATAGTCGATCGATGCGGCGTTCTCATTTTATTTCCCGAGTTTTTTCCGACGTTGCATTCGGTGACGCCTCCACTACTTGTGATCCCATTGTCGCCATGTCCAGTCACGATTTACCACTCTCCATTCTCTTTCTCTCTCTCTTTCTCTCTCTCTCTCTCTCTCTCTCTCTCTCTCTCTCTCTCTCT
>PKML01054673.1:184252-195346 GCA_002933935.1 Eutrema yunnanense
TCTCTCTCTCTCTCTCTCTCTCTCTCTCTCTCTCTCTCTCTCTCTCTCTCTCTTTCTCTCTCTCTCGTGGCCGATCTCTCTCTCCCCCTCTCGTCGACTCTCTCTCTCTCCTCCACGACTGAACTCTCTCTCTCCCTCTCGCCGGCTCTCTCTCTCTTTCTCTCTTCCTCGCGTCGGCTCTCTCTTTCTCTCTTCCCTCTCCCTCACGCCGGTTCTCTGTCCCTTTCACTCTCGCCGGAACAATCTCTCTCTCTCCTTGTCGTCGTTCTGCCCCTCTCCCTTTCGTTGGATTCGTTCAAGAGGGTTTCGAAATCGGAATGTCGTAGAATTAACTTGAGCAGACAAGGGGAAAACCGGATCAATCGGGGTAGAATTGTCCATGAGCCAATCTTCAATCTCCGACAATACTTTAGCCTCACTTCTTCTTGATTGTTGTTGTTGTTGCTGGTTCGTCGGAGGATTAGGAGTCTCAGACGGCACTTCACTTCTCTGCGCATTACCAAAATACAATTTTCTATCGTAAAATTCATTGAGTGGGTATGTATATTTGTTTTCTTTATATGTATTAAATGTTTTAAGTTAATTTTGTCTTTTCATTTTTCGTAGATACATTTTAGATATATGAATAGCATGAATTTAGACTTGTTTTAGTTATTTGTTTTTACTTTAAAATACAATGAATTTGGAAATGATTGTGTTAAAGGCATAAGTAAGTTAGAACGTGTGACAATGAATTTGGCAAAAAAATATTGTAAGTAAGTTGAAAAAGTTTTTATATATTTTAAAATTAGATAGAAGGTGGTACAATAAAAGTTGGAAGGTTTTTAAAGTATTTAATGTTTTTTTAATCTTGAATTTATTGAGAAAAAATGAAAAAAATATATATATATTTTGACCAATAAGAGGGGGGCAAGTGTCAACTCTGGAAAGAGCCCCTTCACTCTTTATAAGGTGAAGATAGAACAAAATTACTTAATGTGTGTTTGAACATAAGGTTGTTGCTATTTGCTACAATAGGAGAGGATCAAAAACTTATTTTAATGGCGAAACAACCCAAAAAGAATGGGAGCAAATTTTCAAATTTTAAAGTTTAATGTCATAGGGATCCTTTTAATGTTGGGTCGAATTCATGATGACTGACTAAAATCTAAGTCTAAGTTTAGAATACTTTTCTAAAGTATTTAAATTTTCCTAAATACCATATATTGTCCTAAATATTTTTAAAATCTACCAAATGAATGACATTCTTTCTTCTTCTTTTATAAAAAAAGCTCCACCTCTAAATGAAAGAAAATATATAAGAAATAATTTTTCTATATAACAAAATGAATTTTTTTCATATCATTATTCTAGTGGAAAGTGGCAAACCAATGTTTTGTCGTTTTCTCATAGTTCAATTTGTTTTTTCTTTAAAGAATATGAAAATGCATTTCGTCACTCGTCTCTCCACTAAAATAAACATGGAAAAATGCATTTTGTCAATCTTTCTCCAATTTCCCCTTTAATATTTCCGCAGAAAAATATTAAAGCACTAACACGAGTAGGTCTGGACATTCGGATCCACAGATCGACTTCGGGTCAATTTTTCGGTTTTTGAATACCCGAAGTTAGAGCGGATAGAACCCGTATAGGATCCGATAAAATTTCGGTTCGGGTCTTGTCGGGTTCGGATCAATTTTAAGATTTTAAATGAAATCCGGTATGGAACCGAAAATAAATCAGGTCGACTCGGAATTGTTTTGAATCCGAATTACCCGAATAAACTAAAATAAATGTATCTGAATAACCCGAAAAAGCCTGAAATAAATGTATCCAAATAATCCGAAATAACCCGAAGAACCCAAAAAAACTCGAATATATATATATATATATATATATATATAAATTATATATGCATATATATATATGCAATGTAATTTTTCGGATACCAGATCGGGTTTCAGGTTATACCCGAACCAATCCGAGAACCGAATTAGAGTTACACAAGAACCGTTCGAGTTTTACACATAAACCGAAACAGAACCAAACCCAATATTTTGGTTCGGTCGGGTCGGATCCGGGTTTTATGTCCAGCGTGAACCACGAGAGTGCCAGCTAGAAAACAAAACCATAGTGACTCATACACAACACGCGCTACGGTTGGAGAGTGAGGATTCACAGAAACTGCTCTGTTTCCCCAACCAAAACAAAAATAAAATAAAAAGACTTTCTTTCTCTTCTTCTCTGCTCCAGACGAATCTAAACATTCTTTGGAAGAGATTCGATCGGCAAGAAAATAAACTTACAGCCTCCGATGGCAGATCCGGCAGAAACTCCAAGATCGTATCTTATCTTCATCAGAATCATGAGTAAAAGACGGACATGGGTTTGCCTCTTCGTCGCCGTCTACGCAATTCTTTTGTCTTCTTCATGGAACTTCCTCAGATCAGTTCTCAACTGGTACAAGCTCCAAAACACATCTTCAGATTCTTCTTCGTCAAGATTGCCTGCGGTATACGCGTCGGTGGTGCTTGGTGCGGTGTTTGGAGCTATGTCGATGGTGGCGGCGACGGCGGTGGCGGTACCGGCGGTGATGGTGATTTGGATATCGGTGGTGGTTCTACTTGCGTTTTTCGGGAAACCAAGAAGAGTTTTGGTGATTGAAGGAAGAAAGATTACGAGAGAAGTTGTTGGGTTTGTGTTTAAGGTTCTTTTGAAAGAAGGCAATGTTGTTGCTGCTTTTTGTGCTGTCTTGGCTTATTTTCTGCTTATTAGAAGAGACTTTGATTCAAATTTAGGGTTCTTAGATTTTTTTTAGATTCTTTTTGAGGGTTTTGATGAACTTTTGACATTTTTTTTGTTTCTGTTCGCTAACACAAAGTTGTCACTCCCGAGTATAAAATGTAGTGTTAATATTTGGAAGACCGATTGTGCTAGAATGAAGAAGTTCCATGATGTGTTGGCTCAAAAATTCTATTATTTGTGGTTAAGATAATATCTTGATGATAGCTTAGAATCGACCGTCCAAATTTGAGATATTTGGAAGTCATGAATACACTTGTGGGTGCACTCGCCACAAAATTTCAACACATGGACAAATTGATTTGAAATTTTGCATTTAATAATGTTTGGGGATCAACAAAACTCCAACATTCTTTTATTTTACTCATCATCTGTTTTTATATAGTAGTAAGTTTCTTTGTGATAAATTATTCTTTCTTATTCAAGTTCTGATTGCCGTAAAATCTTTTACTTATAAATCTTAGGTATGTCTAGTTACGTAAACAAATATTCTCATGATGGGATTTGTATTAAAAAAAAAACAATAAACAGATATGATTCCGGAACGACATTTGCACTCTTTATAACATGATTGGGTTGCTGTATTTCACATCACAAATCATTATTGAGTAGCTTGGACCAAGATCCATTTGAAGAAATCCAAAAAAAGAAAGACCATATGTAAATCATCAATTCAAATTAGCCTTAAATAAAGCAGAAAAATCATTTAGATTACATATCTTGATCTTGCTTGGGGCTTGGCCTGCAAAAGATAGGATAAGACTTGCGTTGTAATTTCTTGACAACCTTGGCTTGATACTCTACAAGAGTAGCTTCTTCCTCCTCAGACTCTCTCGCCATGAAAGTGATGTACGAAGTCCATGTACCAGAAAAAGACTCCGTCACTCTCACAACATGTTCCAATTTCACATCCGTTTCGTTTAAGGCATTGTATTTGCGAAGAGATAATTTGGCCATGTCTTGTGCGTATTGAAGCTGAGTCCTTCCTCTAACCGGAGAATGTTCACTGTCCAGATGATTAAGTATGATTTCACCACTCCATAAGATATGTGGACGAATCCCTTCTTCCACCAGAAAACCCTAATTTCACCACAAATTAAAATATCATTTTGAAAGAATAAAAAAAGAAGTGAATTTTGAATCTAAAAATATGAATATATACGAACATGGCTGAAGTGGAGATTCCGTCGATAAAGACGGGCTTTTCGTTCATCTTCTTCGTCGGAATAAGCGTCTTCGTCAGGTGAACAATATTCGCTATCATCAAAGCTATCCACTCCCCATTCCGGTTGATCGTCTGTTGAATCTCCGTCGTCCACAATACTATCTCCGTCGTCTTCTTCTTCTTCTTCTTCGTCTTCTCCGTCGCTTTCGTCGGCGTTTTGATTGCCGTCGGAGGAATCATCTTCCTCTGAGTTGGAGTCGGATTTGTCCTTGTCCAGAGAGGAAGAGACAGCAGATTCGTCAGTAGTTGTCTCTATGGGATCCGTTGAGGAAGTAATTTCCGCCGTCTCAGCCTCTGTCTTGCTTGATGCGGAAGCCATGATTGGAAGATGCAGAAACCCTAGATTTTGCCTAAGCCGTATATTTTGTTAGTTTATTTGTTATAAAGATAATTTGTTCATTTAATTCCTCACCTTTTTCCGCGGGCTTAATTTGTTTCTAACTATAGCTTGCTCAAAATAATTATTCTCTTTGTAGTTGACTTTGCAAAATCGGGATTAAAACGTCAAACGCTAATTACTAAATGAATTGAAACCACTCCCATAAATCGGATTATAGCTTCTTCAATACAATTCCGAATGAGTTGAAACTAGTCCCATAAAATAGTTAACTCAATTTACTATAACTTCGATAAAGAAATCCAAAGGGAAAGCAGAATCGGCCCTTGAATTTGTACTCCTTTCTTTTATTTTATTTTTATCAAAAAGAAATATATTAATTACTAAGAATACTAATATGGTGGTCTAATTTTACAATTGATAAGAAACATCAATTACAAAGATTAATACTTTGATTTTTTTTTTTTTTTAATATTAGTAAACATCCAAAAGAAGAACACTCCTGAGGAAATTTATCAAAGATTCTGCCAAAACAATCAAACAAAGATACAAAAGGTTCAAATATTCACCATATTGTCATTACAGACACTAGATCACATGCAAAGGCACAAAAACCATATAGTTAAAAAAAAATAAATCTTCAACAAACAAACAAAATGTAAGTTACCTTCTAGATTCTATTGATCTCTCTACATAGAATCAAGAATGCTTCCAAGATTCACAAGAAGAAAGAGAGCGATGGTGAGATTGAAGAAGGCAGAGATGAAAGAGCCAAAATTGAGGAGCGTGAGGCTGCAAAAGCTCTCTTAGTGGAGCCCGAGTGGGATGTGGACAGCTTCGATGGTTTAGAGTATTATTCCTCTTCGGATGTGGAATTTGCATCCGATGAGGAGCCTTATTCCGAGCAGGCGCTAAAACATTATCGCATCTATAAAACGTCAGATCATCGAGAGCAAGGTACGACCTTTTGCTTTGAATGTCCATGGAATTGAGTTGAATAGTTGTGGTATAACTTGTGTGAGATTAGGGCTTCAAGGTGGATCTAGGGCTTAGGCCCTATCGTGGGTACAAAGGAATCGCACCAGAGAAAAATATTGAGCGGAAATTGCCTAATGGCCAAACCTATGGCGAGTACTGTGAAGAGATGGTGTGTTTATGTCTTCAAAAACACAACCAAGACAAGGCTAGTTCTATTTTTCTTTACTGTGGGTTTTGTTTAATTATCATCATTCACCTGTGTGATAAGTAGCTAAATCTGAATCATTTTATAATTTTGATTGGTTCAAGGTTTCGAATGTGGAGTTTGTTGAATTGGTGAGAGTTTATTATCGAGGAGGCCCGAGAGCAAAGTTATACATCACATTTATGGCGAGGGAGAAGCCGGATGGGCCTCTTGTAGAGTATCAAGCCAAGGGTATGTCTACTGTTGACCAGAAGAAGCATCCCATTCTCTGTAGACCGGCTCCTACGCCTTAAGCCTCAAAACCAAAACTAATTAAGGTATAAATTGGGTTGCTCTTAGCCAGTTGTAGATTTGCTCTGTCCTAATTAATGTCATTGATACTTTGTTGCTTCAAAGTTGTGCATGATATGGTGCCTCATAGAAAATATTCATGTATTACAAATATGAAAAAAATACCCGAGCATTTAGGTCTAATCAACAAAAAACTGTGCACGTTCTTACAATTTGAATTGTAAAATGATTTCAGGATAACAAAATGCTCGCTTGACTTGCTGACTTGTGTCTTTGTGTTTTCTTTTGTCTGGAACTGGGATCTCAGAAGATGGGCTTGGCAAAGACTCAGATTATTTGATGATCCAATATGTTAACATTTTAGCTTAAGTGTTCTTGATAATATCCGTCTGTTTATGTTTTGTTATCATGTGATTCCTAGCACTTTACCAATATGTTATTGATGGGATCTTCTTTGAATGTTATCTTATATATTTATATTTATACACCTTGGGGATTCTCAAGAATCTTCTTCTATCAGGATTTGCTTTCATCCCTTTAAGACAATGATTAGCTTTGATTTCGCCTTGTTTATTTAATTTGGGTTTTCTTGATCCTCGCCTTTTTGGTTTTCCGTCAGGTTGTTACTTGTTAGTTTAGAGCTTTGTCATTATTGTACCATACTAGATTATTACCCAGCATGAGATTGCTAAAAAAAGTACTGAGATTTACATTGAAAGTAGAACAATACGATATATTATTATATTAAATAGATTTTAGATACATTAGTTGAGACCACTTCGAATAAGAAAGTCACACTTCGAATAATAGATTCTTCACTAGTATTGCATGAGAAGGGTGTTCTTCATACAAGTGCAAAGAACCGCCGCTAAAGAATTCGAAAACTAGAAAAGCGTACTATATAACAAAATGATGTTATGTTTCGTTATTCTCTGATAATACGACTTATCTAGGGTTTTGCACCCTTTGGCTATTTATAGGAAAATAGAAAAAGAACCGGGTTGACCCAAAACAAACCGGATCGGACCCTAAATAACTGGATATGTAGTTTTATAGGTGGGGGTTTTATCGGTCTAGCAACCGATAAAATTGTGTCTTCAAAATCACCAAGGAAGTCTTCTCTGCTTTATCGGTTCTCTCCTTATCGGTCTAGCAACCGATAGAATCCTTCCTTTGTTCCGCTCTCCTGGATTCCACCTTAGCTTTTATCGGGGAGCATCTTATCGGTCCAGCAACCGATAGAATCTAATCTTCATGTTTTCACCATCTCCTCTGTCTTGTTTGCTCAGCCTTTCATCCTTCCATGTCTCCTTGCTTCCTTAATTTCATAATTTACCTGAAAATGACTCAAAAGACTATGAAAATGTAGTATACACAACCTAAGGACCTAAGTGCAACCTAATGCTAATATGAGAGGATTATGCATGAAATGATGCAAATATGATGAGAATGAAGATGAAAACACGGTAAATACAATGGTTAAAACGGGTAAAATATGATGTTATTATTGTCTCTATCTAATTTAGAATTAAGAAATTTCCTAACAAAAATTAAGTTGATTTTTTCTGGTAACATAAAATTAAGAAAGTTTCTTTATCTAAATTTATTCATATTGAAAACACTACTTTAAAATCTAAAAACTTTCTTAAAATTCTATTTTGGTGATGTGGTCTAATAAGATTGGTTGTTTAAGATCTTATGTAGACAATCTTACCATTATGTGGCATCAACTTTTATTAGTAATATATACTTTTTATTACAAAAATATATCCACTATATATTCTCGCATAAATGACAATAATAATCCGTATGTGCGTTTATATGCTATATGGTGTTATGTCATATCAGGCCCGGTTCTAGGCATGGGCTGAATGTGCAAATTCACAGGGCCCATATGTTTTTTACAAAATTTTGTTATGATTGAGGGCCCTTTTTGTAATATTTAAGGGTCTTTTTTTATATAAAAAAAATTGTTTATATACCTCAAATTAGAATTTTTATTTGTAATAGGCACATGGCCCACTTAATTAGTGAGCCGGGCTTGTGTCATACGTTATAGCATATATAATTTCTTAGAACACGTTTGCAGGCCGAATCGAACCCCTTTGATCGAAGTCTCTTGCTCGAACAAACACCATAAATCGTCGAGTTTGAATTGCTGAGTTTCTGTTCATGTGACATGCAACTTCGATGAAGAGGAAAGCTCGGATCTTTAATTTTGAAATCATTGCTTTCAAGCAGATGGTTTGACAATTTTCTGATTTTGTCAAGTTCGGTTTTAATTTGAGTTTATATATATGGGATATGAATTCGGTTATATTTTAATTTTAAATCTCGTTTTTTTTATTTAGTGGAAATTGTCAAAATCATCGCCAAATAATTGGGAAAAACCATGTATATAGTTTCATTTCATCAAATAGTTGAGTGAACTGGTTTTACTTCTTACTTCTTAATTCAATCAAATAGTAAGTAAAATCGGTTCCATATGTTAAGTCTTATTAGCACTAGTTTTACTTATCTTTTTGCGTATTACTATATAAATGGTGACGAAAATAACATATCATAAACCAGTTAAAACATGATCCACAGAAATCCACAAAGTGCATGACATATGTAAGAGTTTTCAAGATGAAATATGCAAGTGCATGACATATGCACGACATATGCACTTGCATATTTCATCTTGAATATATGTAAGAGTTTTCAAGATGAAATACCCAAACAGTTATATAAAGTTATTTTATTAAATTTAGAATACATAGATTAGAAATTAAAAATGATAATAATAAATACATACTTACATCTCTATGAAGTCCAACGTCACAGATGTACTTGATCGCTATATTCATGTTTCGGAATGAAATTTTCTTCTTTCCGGTTGTCTCTCTGATATGGTTCACCAAATCTTGGTACGATAACGTGCGACGTTGTGCAATAAATTTACCTTCGTTGTACGACGCTTGTAAAAGGCGAGTGAAGAAAACTGAACCGCATGTATCTGTAGACACAATAAACAAGAATTAGTTGTCAATTATAATATATATAATCAAAAATCTAATCATAATAGTGTAAGAAATACCTCCTTTTTGATTAACAATATTATCGAAAAGTCCATTAAGTGTCCAATTTTTAGAAATGGTGCTGCCGTCACCAAATGGCTACACAATGACATTAAAAAAAAAGAGTTAGTGGAAACAAAAATACATTTTCAAAACTTAATAATTTGCTAGCGAATTAAAAACCAAAAAATACCGGTATTTTGCTTTGAGGTTGGACTGGCTGAGGTTGTCGTTCTCCCTCGGCATGCTGAGCTTGTCTTTGGATTAGTGCTCGATCCCTTTTCGGTTGGTTGAGTAGGTCCCTTGGGTCCCTTGGGTCTATTGGGTTTTCCTCCCATATATGGCCCATCTTCTTCTTTATCACCATCCATAGTAATTCACCTGAAATTCAAAAACATTGAAGAGATTAGACTTGAATTGACAAGATGAGAGATGTTGCAAAGGGTTATTGTTCAAGCTGAAATAAAAAGAGGGTTCAAACACAAAAACAAACTATGAATGTGTATCGCAAAATTTTCAAAGACATGTCAGCAATACAAGACAAAACACAAATCGAGGCACACCATATGAATTATTGAATTTAAAAGAGATTGAATATGTGTATATAATAATATAACAAATATATATATATATATATATATATAAAGAGATTGAATATGTGTATACTCTGTTCAAAAAATCCGCCTAGGCGCTAGGCGGAGGGTGATCGTTCCGATTTGTTCCTAGGCGGTGAATAAATCGGTCAACCGATTTTTTAGGAAAGTCAACGATTTTTAACGATTTTTTTCGAAAAAATCGTTAACTTTCTTCAAAAAGTCAATTTTTTTTGTGACGGACATATGGTCTGTTACAAAGTTTTGGAAATACATCTAGAAGTACAACACACATGCTAATTTGATCATTGAAGAAGATGATGAAAATTTTTCTCTCCTTGTACTTTTTTTTTGTCTCTCAATATCAAGACAAATCTATTTTTTGCATCATATGTTTGTATTTCTTTTTTGTTTTTGGAATTTAGATGTTAATTTGAACTTAATTTCCTAATATTTTGTTACTTTGATAATCAAAAAAACTTATTTCATACTTGTTTTGATTCATATATTCATAACTTATAACTTATATACATATAAACTTTAAAATTAAAAAAAAATGTTCAAAATTAATCGCTGATTAATCACCGTTTTTTGGCCTAGGCGCAAATCGGTGCCCGACTGCCTGCCTAACGCCTAGCGCCTTTTCGAACATTGTGTGTTTATAATAATATAACAAATATATATAAAGTAATCATCTTATTCATCCTAAGGAGTACGATGCATTTACTATCGCTTGAAAAAGGTTTCTTTAGAGAGTATGAACGCTCTGATTAATATATAATGTGTAAATTTATATAAAGCAATAATCCCAAGGAGAAATAGCAATAATCCCAAGCAATAAGTTTCTTAGTGTATGGACATTCTGATTTGGAATATATATATATATATATATAAATATATATATGTATATGTTTGAGTAATACCCTAAAATACCATTTTTTCTAGTTTTTTTCCAAACTTAACATCATTAGTTTAGAACAAAAAACTTAGCATCATTAGTTTAAATTTCTAAAATACCATATAAATTATGTTTAATATACCATCCGATAGGTTTCAACGAGAGTAATCTGAATCTGAAATCTTTTTTTCCAACACCGGTTTTAAAACAATTGAACCGGCCAACATTAAACTCGATTCAAAATGAAAAACCGATTAGTGGTGCTTACTTTCTTTGATCTCACAATTCAGAACCGGTCATATACATTTGAGAATTGGTCTAATTGTTGGTGAATTGTAGTCTCTTTCACCCGATTCGGAAAACTTGTCGATGTAATTCAGATCAGATACGACCTCCGCTTGATAAATGGACAACGGTAGTCGGTATTGGATTCTCCATTATTCAGATTAAGGCCTTGATTGGTAGAATATTTTAAAAACCATTAAGTTTTTTTATCAATCAATCAACAAATTATTTAGAAAAGCATTTAGAATCCGCAGATGTTCTACAATGCTCCTCCCTCTATGCTTTTATCTGAAACTTTTGGTAAAGCATTAACCTATAAAAATATTAAAATAATTTTATATAACTAATTTATTTTGTTAAATAATATCAAAAAATTATGTTTATATTAAAGTGTAAAATTTATACTTTTAAAACTAATATTTACCATTATTTTATTTTTTTT
>PKML01054673.1:196523-212112 GCA_002933935.1 Eutrema yunnanense
ATACTTCACATGGATAACCTATCATTGCTCCTAATGCTCATGCAAATCTACCTAAAATGCAATGCATCTAGACTCAATGCACATTTATTCTTATGACATGGAACACTTTCAAGTAGATTAGCACACTTTCGTGACATTAATCATTGTACGAATCATCTAAAGTCAGCATCCACCGATCACTTAGATAATCCATAATTTACCACAAGTCCATTTTAGTCAACAATTCATCCTAAAGTCAGCATCCACCGATCACTTAGAATGAAAAACATGCTTAGAAATCCTTCTTAACATGAGAACAAATGTTTATCTAGTCTTCAAAATTTTCAAATTCATTGAAAATGCATGATATGCATGAGACTCAAGTATGCAAAGGCAAAATAAGATCACAAAACACATGATTAGACACCGGTCCCTCCCCCAAACTTAGATCACAACGTCTCGGTGTGAAAGAAGTTCAAGAGAGAGACCAAAAAACGAAAGATAAAAATGCAAAGAGACTAAAAAGGAAAGAAGTACTTACAAATGAGGAGTGAGACTAGGTGAATGGAGATGGAGGAAGAGCTTTGGCCATCACCACCAACGAGCCATGCCACGACCTTGACCCAAAAGACCCTTATTGACATGCTTGTTTTGTGTCTCAAGCTCGACAAGGGATAGGCTCGGAGAAGTCCCCAAGGGGCGCGTTTAACGTCGCTAGCTTGACGGTTGCTTCCTCATTGTCACTCCCTTCATGAAAATCACAAGAAAAGTGAAAAGATTAGCAACAAAAGAAAATAAAAAGCTATAGTCTCAAGAAGAATCAAAATCCTAATGATCAACGCTAAGCCTCCCCGGCAACGGCGCCAATTGATAGATAGACTTTTTAAGTCTTAATCAATACCTCATTGTAGTATTTGAGGATCGAACCGAAGAGGCTAAGATTGATCGCACTAAGAATGCATGAAACTTCCTAAGCTAGAGCAATGTTTTTGTGTTTTATGTTTATAGGAAAAGGAAACTAATGCAAGAAAGAAAACAAAGATAGAAACGTGGATCATGAACTAAGCTATCAATGAGATGGAATACGATCAAACAACGAATCATTTGGAAGCACTAAACACTAACCTAGAACATGGGATTCATAATTTTGACTAATCCACCGTCGTACCACTAATCACTTTGTTAATCACCAAATCAAGAACAAACTCTCGTTTGTGATAGGATGATTAACAAGCATTAAAATCCAATCCCAATTAGCTCACTAATCACCCTAGACATCAACTTTCGTTGGCTAGGCAAGAAAAGCTCACAAAAGGCTTTGTTCAAGCATTTCATCGAACACCTATCGGGCGTGAAATGCTTAAGCTCTAGTTTTGATCTCTCGATCCAAATCTAGCATTAAGAACCAACCTAAGTGAAGGATCCAACAAGGATCAACCTAAATCATCATCATCTAATCATCAAGACAACTAACTAATGATGCTAACACACTCAATCAATGCTAATCCTTAGGTTATGATCACTAATCTTGACTAATTCTCTTTCAAGCAACTAATCACTATGCTAATCACTCAATCCATTAGCAAACTCTCATTTGTGGATCAATGATTAGCAAGCATTAAGAATATAAACAAGATCAACCAAAATACACCCTAGACAACTAATCTCTTAGGCTAGGAACATAAATCTCTTGTCTAGTTGGTCTTGGCATTTCATCAAACACTTGGTGTGCATGAAATGCCTTATGATCTAGACCCACTCTTTCAAGCTAGATCTAGCATTAGGGACTCTAGACAAGAAAGGAATGCAAGGATTAAGAACATAAGCATCAAGAATCAATCATCAAGCCATCTATATCAAGCTAAATCTAAGATCCAACAAAAAGGGGGCCTAAGGCCTAAGTAAGAAGAACAATGAAGAACACAAGAGAAAGAGACATAATAATAAAGAACAAAGATTAGATAAACATAATATAAAGATAGGATTGAAGAATCCTTCACTAGAGTGGCATAAATAATGAAGATCCATCCAAAATCATCCTAAGAAGAGTTTGGGATAAACCCAACTCTAGGGAAAAGAAAGCTTAGCCCTCCAAATTAGGTTTTTGGGCTTATAAATGAATAGTGGCGAACCGGGTCGACCCGGGACAAACCGGATCCCGACCCGGTTTAATTGGGTAAAATTGGGTTTGGTATCGATCGATATCCTCGGTATCGATCGATACCTTTGGTGTCGTGCCTGTTCTTCAAGGGATACCGAGGACACACCTCGGTATTACTGCTCCGTGTTAAAGCCTTATTCCCCCGGGTTATTCCTGGGCCAGTACCAACCTGTGATGTCGAGCAGTGGCATCGATGTATGGCATCTGAAGCTTGGGTATCGATCGATACCGAGGGGTATCGATCGATACTGGGTGTTTGGATACCGAGGACACACCTCGGTATTACTGCTCCGTGTTAAGGCCTTGTTTCCCCGGGTTCTTCCTGTGGTGATACCGAGCTGTGACACCGAGCAAAGGCATCGGTGTAATCCCCTGAAGCTTGGGTATCGATCGATACCGAGGGGTATCGATCGATACTGGGTGTTTGGCCTGCTTCTCGATAAACACCTAAAAACACTCCAAATGTATGCAATAACTCACTATGACCTAATGCAAATGTCCTAAACTCTAAATGAGACTTAAATGCAAGATAAAACCATGATTATGCATGCAAATGACACAAAACCCTAAATGAAATGCATGCTAAAACATGCAATATATGAGTGTATCACCCTCGTCCGACGGCCGATGCGCTAGTCCGAGAGGCTCGTTAGACTTGTTTACTTAACCTGCAATCACCACATGATCTTTCCCCGTGTTTTGTCCTCATTCGCACAGTACCGCGAATCACTTCCCAGTAGGTCACCCAACCTTAAATTTCTCCAGCTCAAGCACGCTTAACTCTGGAGTTCTCTCTGGACAAGTAACCAAAACGATAAGTGCACTTTGGTGACATACGTAGCCAAATCAATTCTTATAAGTCTCTCCGCATATATCAAAAATCGGGATGTTACAATCACCCCCACTCACAGAGCGTAACGTCCTCGTTGCACATCAGGACCGTTACCTTTGACGGTGTAAGCCCACATGACTTCACACACGTTTTTGGGTTCGGCTCTGATACCACTTATAACGCCCGACCGCCCCTACTTGTGGGCCCCATGCCCTCTCTCCGCACGTGGACCCCACTCTCGTCCGACGGCCGGTGCGCTAGTCCGGGAGGCTCGTTAGACTTGTTTGCTGACCCTGCAATCACCACATGATCTTTCCCCGTGTTTTGTCCTCACTCGCACAGCACCGCGAATTATTTTCCGATAGGTAACCCATCCTTAAATTTCTCCAGCTCAAGCACGCTTAACTCTGGAGTTTTCTCTGGACAAGTGACCGAAAAGATAAGTGCACTTTGGTAACATAGGTAGCCAAATCAATTCTTATAAGTCTCTCCGCATATACCAGAAATCGAGATGTTACACTATTGATCTCTCTACATAGAATCAAGAATGCTTCCAAGATTCACAAGAAGAAAAAAAATGAAGATAATAAAAACCTTTTAACGGCTTTTATGTATTAGTAGTAGAACACTCTGGTTTACTGATTTCATCACCCAACATGTGATAGAGAAGTGTATCAACTCTTTGACTCCGAGACTTTAACCTTTCTAACAAATTTCACAACAACAAACAAAGCTTCAGATTTTGAGTGTGCTGCTGTAAAACTGAAAGAAAAAACCAAGATTTGATATCTCTACTTACCCTGCAGATCAACGGCGGTCTCTTCTTTCTTGAGAATCCTGCAACAATAATAATCATATGAAAACATCCGATTAATCCCACATTTCGAGCAATACCAAGGAGATCACACGAATCAAAGGGGTAAAACCTTTTGCAATCTCCGTATCATCTTTTCATTGTAAGAATACTTCGGTATTAATACACTCGTATTAGTGTGTGGCCGATGTGTATCCGGTTTAACAATATGGTCAAGTCAATATTTAAGTTATAGTTCTAATACATGTATGACGAAACCGTGATGGTTCGGTCTCGATTTATGAGTATTAGAATGGGTGTGTAAGATAACCATCTTCCCTTACCACATATGTATTTATGTTCTTAATATGTATGTGTATAAGTTGTGATTTAAATTATACACATACATATAGTTATGAATGAAAGGTTGTGATTAAATTAAATGGTGCATCTTGGTGTCTTTCCATCCCCATTTTTGTCCATATATATGTAGGGGATGGAGACATTGTTTGAGGTAAGTTTTTCCTAACATCCTTTAACACAAAATAAAGAGAAATCAATTCATAAAAGGAAGAACAAGTTCTGGGATTCTCTCCATCAAGGATCCGATATACGCAAAGGTTAAAGGAAGAAGACATCTACAGATTTCAGAATCCGAATCATGGCTGCAGATATTGGTTAGTAGCATTCTTCTCCTTCTTGTTCATATAATTACCAAACATTGAATAATATATGGATCAAACACGAACTAGAACGGTCTTGGAAATGATCTTGTAATGAAGATTAATGTAGATAGGAATCTACATGTGGTATCAGAGCCAATCTAGAATCGATTGATCCATAGAAATGATTTTTTGGTGAAAATTTGATTAAAAACCATTTTTGAATTTGATCTCATTGTTTGATTGATATAACGTAATGGTTTAAAGGTTATATCAATGTGTAGAGGATGAGATTATCTTTCCAACGGTATAAAAATGGGTAAAATCTGTAAAGTATTTCATAAGATATGTCAATTTTAAGTTTTTTTGAAATTTTTATGGTTTTCATTTCTGGGAAAATGAAAGAGATGATGAACAGTAACCGTCAAAGTTGATGAACAGTAACCGTGAACAGTAACCACAGCAAATCTAGATTGATAGGGTAATTGTATCATATAATTATGATACATAGTTAAATTTAAATATAATCCTATTAATTAAAAGCCTACATATAGTATAACTTGTTAATCACTAAAGTGGTCTTGTTATGCTATATGTGGCATTAAAGTAAAGTTTATAATTGATCATGAATAAAAGGATGCTGAATGACATAAAAGTTAGGATTGATCAATTGCTCACTAACTATATTCGTTGAAGATCACCCAAAGGTGGATCATAGAATGTGGTTAGTGACATTTAAAGGATTAAATCTTTCTTTGTGCGGTTGGTAGTATGGATACCCAAAGGTAACATATCTATTTAATCATACATAGGATAAAGATTGACCATTCAAGTAAAATTAATCTAAAAAACATCTTTTTGAGTAAGTGTTCAAGTATTGCCCAAAAGTTGCTTGGATACGTACTATTAAAGTTAGATTATTCAAACATGAATCTGAACTTAATTTTTTCAAAGCACTAATGTTTAAGCATGGTAAAAATTTTGCAGCATCAAGTGCATTTGCCTCGGCAAACTCTGTTGTTAAGTTCAATGGGCAGAATTATGCGGAATGGTCTGAGCAGATTAGGTTCTCTTTGGGAGTAATGTCCCTAGACCAAGCCATTCTCACTGATGATGAGCCAACATCCCTTACTGATGATAGCTCCGAACTGGACAAGTCTCGTTTCGAGACATGGGAGCGATCGAATAGGTTGTGTTTAAATTTGCTGAGAATGACGATGGCAGATAAAATTAAGCCATCTATGCCTAAAACAGAGAAAGCTAGGGAATTCATGCTTAAGATAAAAGAACAATCCCAATCGGATTTGGCGGACAAGTCAATTGTGGGAAGTCTCATGAGTGAGCTTACTACGATAAGGTTTAACTGGTCTAGGTGATACATGATATTTCTATCTCTTAGGAGGTATCAATATCCCCAATACGATGTAGTAAGGAGGTTATCAATCCAATTGGGATTTTCCTAATCACTAAGCATGCAAGGTTCAAGGTAATTTAAGCTAAACAAGTGATTTGGTGTTAAGTAACCAATTTAGAATCAAGCAAAACAGCTAAGCGAGTTGTAATCCAAATAATAAAAGCGGAACAAGAGATAAGGTTAATGACATAGGATTATCCAAGTTCAACTAGTGGTGTTCAATTACTCAAGAAGCTAATCCCTAGGCAATAGATCTCTAATCTAGATTAGTTCTCTTTCAAGCAACTAATCACTATGCTAATTATCAAACCCATTAGCAAATCATCATTTGTGGATTATCAATTAGCAAGCATTAAGAATCATAACAAGATCAACCAAAGATATACCCTAAACAACTAATGTCTTAGGTTAGGAACATAAATCTCTTGTCTAGTTTGGTCTAGGCATTTCATCAAACACTTGGTGTTCATGAAATGCCTAATGATCAAGACCCACTCTTTCAAGTTAGATCTAGCATTAGGGACTCTAGACAAGAATGAATATAAGATTATCCAATCCTAAACACCACTAATCAAACCCTAGATCCCCCTAATCTACCTCATCCCAAGATCCTTAAGACTACTCACTAATCAGCATGGGTTTAACAAATCTAAGGAAAGAAGTGTTAAAGCTCATGATCAAGATGATTGAATGATTAGAAAGTAGAAGGTAGATGGATTCAATCAAGAAAACAATACTCTAATTGCATAAAATAAAAAGGATCAATCTCTTACAAATCACTCCTAGAGAGGTTTTTGCTTAGAAAAAGACTTAGCCCTCACAAATTAGGTTTCTGGGCTTAAATAGTGAATAGTGACGAACCGGGTCGACCCGGAACAAACCGGGTACCGACCCGGTTTAAATGGATGAAAAGTGCTTGGTATCGGGCTTGTTCTTCCGTGGATACCGAGGTCACTCCTCGGTATCACTGCTCCGTATGAAGGGCCAATTCCCCCGGGATCTTCCTGGGACCAATACCGACCCGTGACACCGAGCAGTGGCATCGGTGTAATCTCCTGAAGCTTTTGGTATCGATCGATACCGAGGGGTATCGATCGATACTTGGTGTTTGGCTTTTGGTCTTCCGTGGATACCGAGGTCACTCCTCGGTATCACTGCTCCGTATGAAGGGCCAATTTCCCCGGGATCTTCCTGGGACCAAGACCGACCCGTGACACCGACCAAAGGCATCGGTGTAATCTCCTGAAGCTTTTGGTATCGATCGATACTAGGTGTCACACCTGGTATCGATCGATGCTCTTCATAGCCTCTGTCTCCTTTCCTCGGGTGACGAATTCTCCTCGTTCAACACCTGAAAAGGACTCCAAAACATGCATTGACTCTCTAGGACTGAATGTAGACACAATAGACTCCTAAAATGACCTAAATGCTAAAGAAGTATCATGAACTACATGTAAATGACTCGAAACCTATATGAAACGGATGCTAGAATGATGCAAAATATGACGATATCACTAGGCCAATCCATGATCACGTTACACACATGTCGAATTTAGCATCTAAGCTGACATCTATGGGAATGGAGGTCCATGAGTCTTTCTTGGTCCAGTTCATTATCAACTCCCCTTCCTATTGAATATAGCCAGTTCCAGGTGAATTACAACACCCTTAAGGAAAAATGGAACTTTCAAGAAATAAAGGCTATGGTAATTCAGGAAGAGGGGAGGTTGAAGAAAATCAAGGATCAAGTTGTTATGATCGCGGGCCTTGGTAATGTTGGTGCCAGTAGCAGCTCCAAGAAACCAAGTAAAAAGGGCAAGAAAAGGGATAAGGCGGTCTTTAAGGGACCCGAGAGCCAAATCCGTAAAACTGTGAAGTGTTTCTTTTGCAAAAAGGAAGGTCATATCAAGAAAGATTGTCCTAAGAGACAGGCATGGTTTGACAAGAAAGGTACAAAACATTTATTTGTTTGTTCTGAATTGAATCTTGTTGAAGTGCCTCATAATACTTGGTAGTTAGATTCTGGTGCATATACTCATGTGTCTCATGTTAAACAGGGATTCAAATCAATCCAGCCAATAAAGGGACCTGATCGTTTCTTGTTCATGGGAAACATGATGAAGGCACATATAGAAGGCATAGGGACTTATAGTTTGATCTTAAATACTGGATGTACTTTAGATCTTGATAATTGTCTCTACGTATCTGAATGTGCAAGAAATCTTGTTTCTGTAAGTAGGTTGGATGATTTAGGTTTTAAATTCAAGATTGGTAATGGTGTGTTTAGTTTGTACCGAAAGAATTACTTTTATGGTAATGGTACTTTGTATGATTCACTATATCATTTTAATCTTGATGAATGTTTTGCGGAATCTCTATTTAATATTGAGAACCATGGAATTAAACGAAGTTCATCAAATGAAAGCTCAGCTTTATTGTGGCATAAAAGATTGGGTCATATATCGAAAAATCAAATGATGAGGTTAGTGAAAAGTGAAATACTACCTCCATTAGATTTCAGTGACCTTGATGTATGTTTAGAATGTATTAAAGGAAAACATACTAAACACATCACAAAGAAACCAACCACAAGAAGTACATAACTCTTAGAGTTAATACACACATATATATGCGGTCCATTTGATGCTCCTTCATGGAGTGGTGAAAAATATTTTATCACCTTTATTGATGATTTCTCACGGTTCGGATACACTTATATGTTGCATGAAAAGGCTAAATCAGTGGATGTATTGGAAATTTTCATTGATGAAGTAGAAAGGCAACTTGAAAAGAAAGTGAAAATTGTGAGGATCGTGATAGAGGTGGTGAATACTATGGAAAATTCACAGAAAATGGACAATGTCCTGGTCCCTTCGCCAAACTTCTAGAAAGAAAAGGCATTTGTGCTCAATACGCAATGCCTGGTATACCTCAACAAAACGGTGTAGCTGAAAGGCGCAATCGTACTCTAATGGAAATGGTAAGGAGTATGATGAGTAAATGTAATTTACCTATATCCTTGTGGATTTATGCATTGAGAACTGCAACGTATGTCTTGAATCGGGTTCCTAGTAAGGCAGTTCCTAAGACACCTTTTGAACTGTGGACAGGAAGGAAACCTAGTTTAAGGCACTTACGTGTCTGGGGTTGTCCAGCAGAGGTAAGACTATACAATCCACATGAAAAGAAACTAGACTCTAGGACAGTTAGTGGATTTTTCATTGGCTATCCGGAAAAGTCTAAAGGTTATACATTTTACTGTCCTAACCATAGTACGAGAATAGTCGAAACAGGGAATGCTAGGTTCATTGAAATTGGTCAATCTAGTAGGAGTTCAGAATCTCGGGGGGTGATAATTAAAGAAATAAAAATTGGAGATTCTTCACATGGAGATTCTTCAACTAATGTATCACCTGAGGTTATGGTTCCTATTGTTGCTATTCAGCCCAATGTAACAATGGGAGAACATAATGAAGAAATAATCCCACTAGGTCAAGAAACAACCAATGAACCGGTCACGATTCAAAAAATGGATAGTGTGCCACAAGAACCATTAAGGCGATCTATTAGGGAAAGAAGATCTTCCATAAATGATGATTATGTGGTTTACAGTATTGAGAATGAATGTGACATGAGCCTAGATAAGGACCCGTTAACGTTCAAGAAAGCTATGAAAGGTGACAATTCTGATAAATGGTTAATTGCCTCGGAAGAAGAAATTTCTTCCATGGGTGTGAACAAAGTATGAGACCTAGTAGAGTTACCTGATGGATTTAGACTTGTTGGTTGTAAATTGATATTTAAAACCAAAAGGGACTCGAAAGGTAACATAGAAAGATACAAGGCTCGCCTTGTTGCTAAGGGATTCACACAGAAAGATGGCATTGACTATACCGAGACCTTCTCTCCCGTTTCTAAGAAGGACTCTTTGAGAATTGTTTTAAGCTTGGTGGCTCATTATGATTTAGAGCTTCACCAAATGGATATTAATAATGCTTTTCTTAATGGTGAACTTGAGGAAGAAGTTTATATGGACCAACCCGAGGGATTTGTGACCGCAGGTAAAGAAAATTTGGTGTGTAGGCTGAGAAAGTCAATATATGGTTTGAAACAAGCTTCCAGGCAATGGTACCTAAAGTTCGATAATACCATTTTGTTGTATGGATTTGTAGAAGTCATCGTTGATCGATGCATCTACATGAAAATCAGTGGGAGCAAGTTTGTTATATTGGTCTTGTATGTTGATGACATTTTATTGGCTGCTAATGACATGGACATGATGTGTGACATAAAAAGTTATCTCTCTAAGAACTTTGAAATGAAGGATATGGGTGAGGCTTCCTATTTGATCGGCATTGAGATCATAAGAGATAGATCACAAGGTTTGTTAGGAATGTCTCAGAAAGGATACATAGAAAAGGTCTTGGAGAGATATGGGATGGATAAATGCACTCCACAAAAGGTTCCAATTCAGAAAGGGGACAAGTTTAGTAAAAAACAGTGTCCTAAGAATGAATTGGAACGTAAGGAAATGGAGTTTCTTCCCTATGCTTCACTGGTTGGGATAGCAACGATGTTGCGACGATTATTTAGCAACGATTTTATGACGATTAATTAGCAACGAATTAACGACGACAATTGTTTGCCATCGAATTAACAATGAAATATTTCCCTTCGAATTTCCATCATTTTTACGACGTATTTATATTCGTCGTAATTTCAATGTAATATTTACGACGATTTTACTACGAAAATTTACCGACGATTTAGCGACGAATTTTTGTCCCTCGTACTTTTCCGACGAATTTACGACGATTTGTGGTTTGCGACGATCAGTTAACGACGATCTCTTTTTCGTCGCAAATTCGATTCAAACCCTCTTTTGCAACGATTTTACAACGATATCGTTCGTTGTAAAAAGGGTGTTTTCTTGTAGTGTCAGTTCTAGAAATGGTAAAGATTCAGATGCTGGCGGCTCGTTTCATGGCTACTCAAACTATTCATGGTACGCTCTCGCTGTAACATCTTGTGTTTTATTGCAACACGTGCTCATATTGTGGTTTAAATGTCTTTGGATAAGCATATGTTACATGATTTATAGTAGGAACGTATGTATTTGTCTTAATGGATATATATAATGGGTTACGACTTCGTAATAGTAATCGAAATATCAGCTATTCAGATGGCATGATGTCTATCTAGATAAGCATTTGTTACGAAGAATTTTTTTTTTTTTAAAGTACCAAAAAAAATTTACATAAAAATACCCGAGAGAAGGGGGGTTCTCCAGCGTCGACACATGCCCCCCCCCTTATTGGTTATTATTTTTCTCATTTTAAAAAAAAAATAAAAAGTGATTCAATTTTCATAGCAACTTTAATAACTCGATTTGTCTTTATTTGATCATGTGACTACTAAGATTTAATTAATCATAATAATTGCATACTAATACTAGAAGCATAAAATTTACACGTTATGTTATGCAATTTAAAAGATCCCCAAACATACCGTGAAATATGTGATATTAACCACCAATCAATCATAATTTCACAATCATCATCTAGGTCTTATAGAAAAATAATTCTAAGCAACTAGCTATATTAAGCAATAAAATTAATTTGTTGCTTAAGTCTATCAAAATAGCAAAGATGATAAATTATGATTCAAAGTTGCTTGAAGAAATTCAAAGTCTAACTAAAGAATGAAGGAAGCTCTCCAGCGTCGACACGTCAGCCCCCCCCCCTTATTAATTCTAAAAATAATAATTAATTTATTAAATTAATTAATTACACAAAATGAAAAAAGTAAAATAAATGACTAAAAGCGTGTTTTGTGGCTTTCTCCGCGACTTCGCCGCCGGAAAACCCATCCGAATTGGCGGTGAGGACGGATCGGCGAGGACGGTGAGCACAGAACCGCCTATGAGCATCGGACCGGAGAGGCAAGGACGGTGAGCACAGAACCGCCGATGAGCATCGGACCGGAGAGGCGAGGACGGTGAGCACATAACCGCCGATGAGCATCGGACCGGAGAGGCGAGGACGGGAGCGATGAGCACAGAACCGGCAGTGAGCATCGGAACTGGATCTGAAAAAAAGAGTTAGATCTGAAGAAGAGGAGGAGGAGGAGGAGAAGAAGAGAAGGAAGGAGGCGACGTGGAGAAGAAGAAATGGAGGAAGGAGCGGCGAGGACGGAAGCAGTGAGCACATAACCTCTTGCGTCGTCGAGTGCGGAGGAATGTCAGGGAGCAGAGGAGAAGATGTTGTTGACGGCAACAAGATCTGAAAATAAGGGGATTAGATTTGAAGAAGAAGAAGAGGGAGAGGAGGAGGAAGGAGAAGAGATAAACAAATTGTTTAAGAGAAAAAAGAAGAAGATTTGTGTCCGTTAGATTTAATGTTATCAACGGTGGAGGATAAACTGTATGTTGTATTCTCTCAGTAGTCTTAGATGGTAATAAGTTATTCATGGACATTCATCGGCGTTTGAGACAATGACTGTGAAATGAGCTGAACGGTGACGTTATCACGGATCTCGATCGGTTCGTTAGAAGGAAAAAAATTTGTACACGAGAGTATGCAAAACTTAGAAGATTGGTAAATTGATGTAAGGAACGCTTGATTGTTGGATGCAAACATTCCATTACATTTTATAATAGTTTCAAGTATATTCAATGAGATAGATGTATGTTCTCCCGTTTCCCTTGGTAATAAATGAGAAAAACAACAAATAGTACATTTTTGACTTATAAGTTATAACAATGCTTTTTTAATTTGGTATGTCCATGCAAATTTATATTATTATACATCTGAGAGAACAATTATTAATAAAATAATGGTGTCTATGTGATGTCAAATGCCTATTAAAATACAGTTTCAAGTATGTTAAAAGTTATAAATAATGATCCAACTTCATTATTTGAGATTGCGGATATGTCTAGAAACAATAAAAATTATTTTTGTTATACCAATCAAACCCGCACGTAGTGCGGGTATTCACCTAGTATTTCATAATCGTTAAGGAATATTCTCGATGGAACTTTTTTAAGGTCTTATTTTAGGCTTTCTGTTATTACAAAATTTCGTCATAAATTTTGAAATATTTGGAGTGATATTATATTCAATTTTGGATATAATCTTTTATAAGTTTTTAAGCGAAAAAAAAAAAGAATATTTGACTAAAACCAATAAAGTTTATGTAAAACAACGTAGAAGATGAATAAGAAGAATCGTGATATATTTTGAACGAGTATATATTTTGAACAAATATGTATAAAAATAAAAACAAATAACAGAATGAAGATAATAATTTTTTTTATTGTATTCCGATGTCAGAATGAATATAAGAAAACAAATAACAGTACATATTACCGTATTGTGATGTCATGCTATTGTTTGACGCAAAGTTTATGAATTCCTCCACACCTTGTGCGAATTCATCCGTCAACTCCCCCGTCGCGGGATCACGCGGAGGTTTGTCCATCCACGATCGAAAATAAGACATTGTGTAATTTTTTTTTGCTGTGTGTATGTTGTGAATGTTGTGAATGAGGGGGAGAAATATTTATAGAAATTTGTTCAGCGATTTTCCGACGGATTTCCAATGGATTTCCGACGGACTTTTAAATTTCAAACGGCTATATAACGGGTACTACAACGGATACATTAACGTATATATATATATATATATATATATATATATATTCATCGGAAATCGGTCGGAAATTTCCGACGGCAATTTTTCCCTCAGGTATCGGTCAGAAATTCCCCACCGATTTTTGACGGCCTTCAATCTGTCGGAATATCCCGACAGATTTCTGAAGGAATACAGACGAATATAAATTCGTCGGCAATTCGTCCGAAATCCATCGAAATATTCTGATCGATTTTCGACGATTGTAAAACCGTCGAAATTTTTCGACCGATTTCCGACGAAATTGTATTTGCCAGAATTTCCTCGGGACTCCGTCGTAATTTTCCGACGGTTTGAAGGCCGTCAGAAATGCCAATGGAATTGCACGTGTTTTCTTGTAGTGTCCATATCCCTTCTCACTTCCGATGTATAATATTTCTCACACACTCCCTAGAGATTAATGCTCATAGTTCAGTAATCTTTATCAAATCTCATTATTTTCTCGAGATAATGACTTTTTTAGCCATTAATCTCGACAGACCATCAATCCTTGGGTCGGGATAGTCGGACCTTATTTTGGATCGGATTACAGTCAATGTGTATTTGTGCTTTGATACCATGTTAAATCGAAAACTATAATGGGAAAAACTTTTTCTCGTGTGGAAGTGATCTCAAGAGTAATGATAGTACGATACAATATATACAGTTTAGTTTATGTTTAACCTAAATAGAAAAGGAAATAGATAAACATGAATAAGTAAATATTTTCAATCTCTTAATCCTTATCCCAATAGGATATATAGAATATTGTTTGGGTTTAAGCTTCACGGGCTTCACTTCATAAACATGTTGTGATGGCCCATAATAATTGGTCTGTAAGATACTCGTCTTACAGCCCAAGTCATCTCAAATACTCCCCTGCACGATAAAAGTGATACATGAAACGCAAAATTTGCAGTCACAAAGCGGAACACCTATGTCATGGAAATCATATTGAGGACGGACAAAACAAGACAGACTCCTCCGGGTATAAAATTTCAATCTTGAAAAGAGGGATGAAACTTGAGTTCGCATTTAGTCTTAAAAAAAGGTATAATAACATCTCGTGGATGCAAATCCTGCAACTTCATAAATAATCGTTTTTATCTCGGACAGTCTTAAAAGGGTATAATAACATCTCGTGAATTACCTTAAAACATGAACGTTCCAATATAATTTCTTCATAGTAGTAAAACTAAAATCAAACTCCCTCGTAATAAGAGAAATTCTAACCAAGAATAAATCTCAAAAAGCAGTAGAAATCAATATTTAGTGAAGTGAAAATCCACAAACCTTTAGAATCATCAAAGAAAACTTCATGGTTAATTCTTGTACCCAAAACCAATAGGAAAACAAAAATTTAACTTAGAATAGGAAACATGTTAAAAAAACATTTAACTTTAGTTAAAAAAACGTCGAGAATAAACCACACTTGTTTTGCTTCATATCATCATCTTGATCGTCTCCGTCACCACCATCTTCAACACCGTTTCCAACACCATCACCTCCATTGAGCAATTTCTCTATGATCTCTTGAGAGTAAGAATTTGAATGCGGAAGCTTTAACACCAATCCACTATAATCGAAGGATTTGAATACATGATAAATCAGAATCAATATTGGGGAAGTTTGCACAAGTCCCTTATATAATACTCAAAGTCGGGAGATTAAAATGGGGACATTGCCGGCCCTTCAGAAACACACAGGGGTAATCCTGTGCTAGTCGGGACCACCTTGGTGGGGCCCGGAAACCTGAAGTAAATTCAAAAAAAAAAAAATACTCAAAGTCTCTTCCCACTTTCAATGTGAGAATAATTCACATATGGTCCAATAATCTTTACATAATCCTATCACTAACCAAACTAAAAGTTGGAAAGAGTTTTATTATGGTTCTCAAATGGCTACTTCATTTTAACATAAAAATCCATTCAAATCCATCAAAATCCACTGCGAAATCAAAATGTTACGATAAAATACTTTTGATAAGGATTTAAAAATCAGTGAATCAATAACACATGATTTTGCTTGGATTTCCAAATCACTTAAAATCCATAAACCTATAACCCCCCCCCCCCCC
>PKML01054673.1:212220-224316 GCA_002933935.1 Eutrema yunnanense
TTGATCCGTAAATCACACAAAAGGGGTAAAACAGTACTTTTAGTCGGAATCTCGTTTATTGATCTAAGTCGGCGTTACAACAGAGTTTAAGTAAAAAGGCAAAGACAAAAAGGATTTGAGATCGGTAATGAGTTCTCTCGTATTCTCTGTCTCTGCGGAAGTTGTGGATGCCTTGAATGAATGAGCCTCCTCCTTTATTTATAGTGTCTTTGAGGCGGTTGAAAGGAAGATTTCTCCTTTTCCGAGTTCGATTAGGAAAAGGAAATCTTCCGGTTTTCTCTCCGAGATAAGGATAAGTTCCTGATATCTCGAAGAGTCGACCAAAGAGAATATTTCCTTTTCCGAGATCGGTGGGAAAAAGGGAAATATTCCGGTTTCATTTGTTGTAACGGACCGGGCTTGTGATGGGCCTAGATCGGTAGCCGAGATGGGCTTTCAACGAGATTCCGAGCTCGGCCCAATGTTTTCGGGCCGACTTGTCTTTGATCCGAACCATCGTAGATCGGTCTTGATTGAACCGATCTCGGTTCGAACCGAGTTAAACCAGGGGTGCTAATCCCCCCTCTAACAACTAGCGTGGTGAAGAGATGATTTATCGTTTAAAATTGACTGAGATGATTTATCAACTAGCGTGGGAGATAAACATCCAATGAGCTAGACTTCGAGTGATCAAGTCGAAGCTAGGAATATGAACACTTTAAACGAAGGATTCAATCATATATTACCCTGTAACATCAAGATCAAGTACTAGTCATCCCTTCCTACCATGCCCTCGGGCCACTAAGTGAACTACTCACTCATGGTAGCAAAACATAACTAAAAGCAGGAAGTAAAGGATAGAGAGAAAGGAGATTCTTCACTAGTATTGCATGAGAAGGGTGTTCTTCATACAAGTGCAAAGAACCGCCGCTAAAGAATTCGAAAACTAGAAAAGCGTACTATATAACAAAATGATGTTATGTTTCGTTATTCTCTGATAATACGACTTATCTAGGGTTTTGCACCCTGTGGCTATTTATAGGAAAATAGAAAAAGAACCGGGTTGACCCAAAACAAACCGGATCGGACCCTAAATAACTGGATATATGTGTAGTTTTATAGGTGGGGGTTTTATCGGTCTAGCAACCGATAAAATTGTGTTTTCAAAATCACCAGGGAAGTCTTTTCTGCTTTATCGGTTCTCTCCTTATCGGTCTAGCAACCGATAGAATCCTTCCTTTGTTCTGCTCTCCTGGATTCCACTTTAGCTTTTATCGGGGAGAATCTTATCGGTCCAGCAACCGATATAATCTAATCTTCATGTTTTCACCATCTCTTCTGTTGTGGATGCGGAATCGCACACCTAGTTTTTGTAAGGATTTTTAGGGAAGAACTTTAGATGGGCTAGTTTCTATCTATGAATCAAATATGTAATTTGGATATAAACTCGACGAATTGGATTTATATTGAATCGATCAAGGGTTTTACAAGTAAAATAATCTCGAAGAGATTTTACAAGTATTTAGTCTATTTTTCTAGAAAAGAATTGTCCTTTCTAAACCTAGATATCGGCATCTTTTATAGTCGAAGTCGAGCTGGGGTTCCCTCGGATATTGCGGACGTCGCGTATCCCGCGAATCGAGGAGCCATTTGTTGACTCCTACTTTTACGAGCTGAAGGTTTGACTCGGTCTGGATCCGGCGTCGCCCACCTCGCGGATTGATAGGTGGGCCTTATATACTGGTTTAGAGATTGATTTATCGGGCCCTTAACGGGCCAGATCTCTTGGATCGAGATCTGGTACCAACATCTGTCTTGTTTGCTCAGCCTTTCATCCTTCCATGTCTCCTTGCTTCCTTAATTTCATAATTTACCTGAAAATGACTCAAAAGACTATGCAAATGTAGTATAAACAACCTAAGGACCTAAGTGCAACCTAATGCTATAATACGAGAGGATTATGCATGAAATGATGCAAATATGATGAGAATGAAGATGAAAACACGGTAAATACAATGGTTAAAACGGGTAAAATGTGGTGTTATTATTGTCTTTATCTAATTTAGAACTAAGAAACTTTCCTAACAAAAATTAAGTTGATTTTTTCTGGTAACAGAAAATTAAGAAAGTTTCTTTATCTAAATTTATTCCTATTGAAAACACTACTTTAAAATCTAAAAACTTTCTTAAAATTCTATTTTGGTGATGTGGCCTAATAAGATTGGTTGTTTAAGATCTTATGTAGACAATTTTACTAGTAATATATACTTTTTATTACAAAAATATATCCACTATATATTCTCGCATAAATGACAGTAATAATCCGTATGTGCGTTTATATGATATATGGTGTTATGTCATATCATGCCAGGTTCTAGGCATGGGCTGAAGGTGCAAATGCACAGAGCCCATCTGATTTTTGCAAAATTTTGTTATGATTGAGGGCCTTTTTGTAATATTTAAAGGCTTTTTTATATAAAAAAAATTGTTTATATACCTCAAATTAGAATTTTTATTTGTAATAGGCACATGACCCACTTAATTAGTGAGCCGGACATGTGTCATACGTTATAGCATATATCATATTTTAAAACACGTTTGCAGGCCGATCGAAGTCTCTTGCTCGAACAAACACCATAAATCGTCGAGATCTTTAGTTTTGAAATCATTGGTTTGACAATTTTCTGATTTTGTCAAGTTCGGTTTTAATTTGAGTTTATTTATCTGGGATATGAATTCGGTTATGTTTTAATTTTAAATCGCGTTTTTTTTATGTAGTGGAAATTGTCAAAATAATCGTCAAGTAATTGGAAAAAACCATGTATATAGTTTCATTTCATCAAATAGTTGAGTGAACTGGTTTTACTTCTTACTTCTTAATTCAATCAAATAGTAAGTAAAATCGGTTCCATATCTTAAGTCTTATTAACGCTAATTTTACTTATCTTTTTGCTTATTAATATATAAATTTTGACGAAAATAACATATCATAAACCAGTTAAAACATGATCCAAAGAAATCCACAAAGCGACATATGTAAGAGTTTTTGAGATGAAATATGCAAGTGTTTTTAAGATTTCCAACCATCGATATCCATTTCGAAAAGATAACAGATAACATAAATTTTGTTCAACTCCTAAAGTGGCCAAAAGATATCAAAACGACCATTGTCTGGTAGTGAAACCCTGCAATATCCAGAGTTGCCATAATCTACTCCCCAAGAATTTTGAGCCACCAAAAACTGAACTCCATCTTTCGTTTCACCTTTTGCTACAACAAGCATAGCATGTTCATCACAATCTTCATCCCGATCAGTTGGCACATGATGAATCCCCTATAGATAGAAATAATATGACATATATATATATTAGAGCTTTTATATTAATATGTATTAAATCTTATCTTGAGTAAAAACGAAATCATTTTATACTTACCATCCCAACAGTCTGCAGATCTAAAAGGTCTTGTACAACAATTCCAAAAGGAGTGGTCTCCAACTTGGCATAAATATCTTGTTTGGTAGCACCTCTTTGTGAGTCAAAACCTCCTCGAGTCTTCACTCCTGCTCCAGATATTTTTGTCTACCCAAACAGTTATAAAGTTATTTTATTAAATTTAGAATACATAGATTAGAAATTAAAAATGATAATAATAAATACACACTTACATCTCTATGAAGTCCAACGTCACGGATGTACTTGATCGGTATATTCATGTTTCGGAATGAAAATTTCTTCTTTCCAGTTGTCTCTCTGATATGGTTCGCCAAATCTTGGTAAGATAACGTACGATGTTGTGCAATAGGTTTACCTTCGTTGTACGACGCTTGTAAAAGACGAGTGAAGACAATTGAACCGCATGTATCTGTAGACACAATAAACAAGAATTAGTAGTCAATTATAATATAATCAAAAATCTAATCATAATAGTGTAAAAAATACCTCCTTTTTGATTAACAATATCATCGAAAAGTCCATTAAGTGTCCAATCGTTAGAAATGGTGCTGTCATCACCAAATGGCTACACAATGACATTAAAAAAAAAAAAATTAGTGGAAACAAAAATACATTTTCAAAACTTAATAATTTGCTAGCGAATTAAAAAACCAAAAAATACCGGTATTTTGCTTTGAGGTTGGACTTGCTGAGGTTGGACTGGCTGAGGTTGTCGTTCTCCCTCGGCATGCTGAGCTTGTCTTTGGATTAGTGCTTGATCCCTTTTCGGTTGGTTGAGAATGTTAGGTCCCTTGGGTCCCTTGGGTCTATTGGGTTTTCCTCCCATACATGGCCCATCTTCTTCTTTATCACCATCCATAGTAATTCACCTGAAATTCAAAAACATTGGAGAGATTAGACCTGAATTGACAAGATGAGAGATGTTGCAAAGGGTTATTGTTCAAGCTGAAATATAAAGAGGTTCAAACACAAAAACAGACTATGAATATGTATTGCAACATTTTCAAAGACAGGTCAGCAATACCAGACGAAACACAAATCGAGGCACAGCATCTAACATTATATTACAACAACAGAAAATTCAAAACCTTTTTTTGATTAAATAATATTGTTCAAACTGAAATAAAAAGAGTCGTGGTCGGAAACCTGGATCGAAGACAGGTCAGCAAAATCAGAAGAACAGAGGCTGAGAGGGATGGGTGTGGCAGAGCTCGAGCGACACAGAGCCGAAGAAGAGAAGAAGACAATGGTCGTCACCGGAGGAGACACGTCAGCACCGAACCCTAACGCTACCGTTTACCCGTACCCGACCCGGATGCTGTGCTTTCCAAGCTACGGTGGGTCCACCAGAAGAAACAGAGGCTGAGAGGGATGGGTGTGGCAGAGCTCGAGCTACACAGAGCCGAAGAAGAGAAGAAGACAATAGTCGTCGCCGGAGTCAGCAGCGCTACAAGAGAAGAAGAGAAGAAGACAATGGTCGTCACCGGAGGAGACACGTCAGCACTGAACCCTAACGCTACCGTTTACCCGTACCCGACCCGGATGCTGTGCTTTCCAAGCTACGGTGGGTCCACCAGAAGAAACAGAGGCTGAGAGGGATGGGTGTGGCAGAGCTCGAGCGACACAGAGCCGAAGAAGAGAAGAAGACAATAGTCGTCGCCGGAGTCAGCAGCGCTACAAGACTTTCCAAGCTACGGTGGGCCCACCACGTCCATGGGAGGATCCCGAAGCAGGCTCTATTGTGGCGGAGGAGTCGGTTCGGGTCAGATCATAACGCCGTAGAGCTGTCGGCGTCGAAATGTTGGGTGTGACTTTAGTACAGAGAAGCTAGGGTTTCGTGAAGAAAAAGGAGAGAGAGAGGTGGGAATCGCCTTTTTAGTACTGTAACTCTAGCTGGTTTTAAGAAGAAAGAAACATCATACAACCCTTTCTTATATGTCCTTTTTCTCTGATTTTTTTTGTTTTTTGTTTTCACTCGTTCATACAATAACAGCAACACATAAAGTCGATGGTTTATTATTGACACATAAAGTTGGATAATTCAAGATAATTTAGTAGAGTGCTGAGAAATTTTATGTAGATTTTTTAAAATATTTTAGATCATTTAAAAAACTTTAAACTGATAATTCTAATACACTCACAGTTTTATTCACGATCCGTTGGAATAAATATATATATATATATATATATATATTAACTAGGGTATCTAAAACAACTAATTATAAAAATTCAAAAAAAAACTAATTATTTTGAAGGATATTAAGAGAACAAAAAATTAGACGGTCGGATCCAAACCCTAACTTAGATAGAGACGCCTAATTTGTATATATGAATTTAAAAGAGAGAGATTGAATATATGTGTATATAATAATATAACAAATATATATATATATATATAAAGTAATCATCCTAAAAAAGGTTTCTTTAGAAAGTATGGACGCTCTGATTTTGGGACAATGATACATTTGGTCAGAAGATACCAACTGCCAATAGTAATCTTCGTTTTGTTTTTTTTTTTTTATTAAATATTTTTTTGTTTTTTTTGAGAAAATTTATTAAATATTTGTTTCTGTCAATAAATATTCAAATGAAAAAGAAAGGGTTTGTTATGAATATTCATCATGCCACGGACAAAACGGAGGAGTAGTGAATATTCATCATACGAGTAAAACCAATATTCCTTGTACAGATATTATATTCCAACACAGAAGTAGTGGATTTCACACAATGACACGACACTACATGCGTTTTAAATGTATCTTTACTGTTATTTTTTTTTACTTAGGTATTTTAATATTATAAACTTTTAGACCATCCACATTGCACATAAAATGTGATGTCTCACAAATAAAAAAATATTAAAAATACACTCTCTCATCCTTTTACTCAACTTCATACCTTCTCTTTCATCATTTCACTTAACTTTTATTAATTTTATATTCAAACATACTCCTAATTTCACTCTCTTATGTCTTCCCGGAGACACAATCTCTCCAAAACTACTCACTATTTTCTCTTTCTACTTAAATTTTATTAATTTTATATTTCAATACACCCCATTATTTCAACCAAAAACACTCTCTTTCTTCCTTTTACTCAAATTTTAATAATTTTATATTTAAAGACATCCACATTTTATTACCAATGTGGATGCTCTTATAGTTGAAAATTATCCCCGAGAACTTTTTTGGGTTTTTTGTTTTAATTTAAAATATTATTTTAAGAAATCTCACCTTAATCTTGTCTTTAACTAAGACACTATGAGTCATTATTTTCACAAATAAGGAAATTAAAACATTAGTTTTTTTTGGTCAAGAAAGAAAAATCGTTTTTCTGACAATTTTGTTTTCAATTTTGAAATAAAATATACAATTAGGAAGGGCACTAATTTATAGTTTAACTTGCATTCTTCTCGTTTTTTTATATGGATTGTTCATAATTGCTCTTTTATGAACGTTAATTATTTGTTTGTTNGGTGTCACAAAAGTTAACTCATCAAGGAGGCTTACCAAGTACGATCCTTTTATCCTTGCATCACAAGCGAACCAAGTATCCTACATTCGTTATCCTCGTATTAGGCGTCAGCAAGACCCATGGGTGACTGTTACACAGATAAACCCGAGGGGTAGAGTGTACGGAGTGGTTGAGAAGGATCCATTGCAACAGATCTCTGTTGGTCTCGTTGGTTCAATTGAGCATTCGTTGGAGGATGTCGGTTTGGTAGATTCGGAAAATGCAAGAGTTGATGATCTATTGGATATTTCAGAAGAAGAGCTTGAAGAATTCGAAGAATGTACTGATTCAGCTTCTTCAGATTATTCTTCTGATTCAGAGTAGTTATTATTTAATTCGAAGACTATGTTTTGTTTTTTTTGTTTTTTTGGTCGAAGTCGACTATCTTCTCTCTCTTAACGCTTCTCCATCTTTCAGAGAGAGAAAGCTCAATTTTCTGGCAAAATCAAGCTTATTTTTTGGTCGAAGTCGACTATCTTCTCTCTCTTAACGCTTCTCTTATATTCTTCTATTTTAATCAATGAGAACTTCTCCGAGTTTTGCTGAGCCTGCTAAGGTTATAAAGCCATGGACATTAGATTCAATGCAATAAACTTGCTACATTGATTATTAATTTACACCTTGTGTCTTATTTGTTAGATGCTTAAGACAATGTCTCGTTGTGATTTGTCGGCAATCAGATGTCGATAAATAGAGTTGCACTTGTTGTAATTGGGCCTTAATTTGGGCTTTCTTTGTACTGCAAAAAAAAAAAAAAAAAAACCTAAAACTTAACTTCATTATACTCTCCGCCATCGAGAGAGAGAGAGAGAGAGACTTCTGCCTCTGTCGCCGTTGATAGACCTCGCCGCGTTCCTCTCCGTCGCCGTTGATAGACCTCGCCGCGTTCCTCTCCGTCGATTCACTTGATAGTGAACGCCGCACGCCGGGAAGCATCACAAGAGAATCGCCAGGTGATAGCTTTATCTGGAAAACAAATCTAGACTTGATCTTCTTTGTCTTTAGGTCTATTTCAATTACTTCAGATTGGCCTTCTTTGTCTCTAGGTCTATTTCAATTAATTGTTAGAACTCAGAAATTTGTACGATTGTTAATGGATTTTTTCCCCTTTTGTGTGCATTAATCTATAAAAAGGGTCGAGTATAAGGCAAAATAGAAATAGACGGCGAGCAAAAATTCGTAATTAGTAATTAGGTGTGATGCATATGATGCCGATGAAACATTCGGCCGAGTTACGCTAGTCTATCACTTCGTCAATTAATTGTCTCATATCCCCACAAACTCAAACTCTTCACGGACTGTGTTTTTAACTTCAAAGTCCCACAACGTCTTTAACTCAGAACCTGGTTTAATTGACGGATTGGTTCGATTAAGAGTTTGTCAAACTGATTCTAAATTAGATTCTTAGTCAATTCTCAAACTGACTATAAATTAGATTTTGATTCTTAGTCAAATCGTTAAACTCTCGTTTAGTCAATTATGAGTTTCATTATTGGTAGGTGGATACTGGGAGAAGACTGGAAGTCTTGAACATTGACAACCAATGTGATATGTCTATGTTAAAGGTTAGGATTTTAAGCCTATATATGTGCTTGACAAAGCTAAAAATAATGTAGTTTTTGTGTATATTCAAATGCAGTTTTGCGTGTCTAAGGCGTTCAAACTGAGCTTGTGGGTTTACTTAGGAAGGATTACAATATATCGTTCATAAGTCTTGTGAATAGCTAAATTATCTAGTAATTAGGCTTGCATATAGATTTTTTGTTGGATAGCTAATTGCATCCAACTACGATTTGCATATAATAAGTACATGTCTTGAATTCTATCTATCCTTAACTCTCAATCAATGTCTTTGCAAAGGGGGGCGCACACAATTCTTATTATCGCATAAGTCTCGGAGGATAATGGCTTGTAAGGATGATGCCATATGTCATCTCGTTTTTATTTAGCTTTTCTGCTATTATTTTTTGGCTTAAACCTTTTTTTTTTGTGGTTCCTTACTTCCTTTTGAAGTTTGGCTTTGTTTGATTATTTACCTAGGTGGGTGAAAGCTCTTACGGATCACCATTTGTTTGTGAGGTGTGACTATAATTTCTTTTGAAAGTGATAAAAGAAGTTGCATTTGTTTTCATGTAAAGAATCTGATTCTTTGTTTCGTTTTAAAGATATATATCAGAAATGTTATGATTGAAAGAGTGAGAGTCATTTAAATGCGTTCGGATTCCTCCTTTTAGAGACAATTATATAAGTATGATTTTTTTTTTTCGTTACGTATGGACACCTATTGACTAGCAAAATGCACCAAATTAGGCTAATTCAAGAAATAATATATATGGTGATATTTTATGGTATTGATGAGAGGAAATTCTATCAGAAACACCAACTATTTAGTCATTTCGATATTTATTCAAATTCTTCACTGTGCTTATTCAACGTGCAATTAAAGCTTTAGATTTCGGATTTAGAGCAACTTTTTTACATATTGCCATACACATATTTGGGTATAGTACATTGCTTTTCTTCAAAAAACTTTAAATTACAGTGCATGAGAAACTAAACATCATAAGTAAGAAGAAACCAGAGACAGACTCATCCTTCTGTTATTGTATGTCCCGCGTGACTGAAGCTTTGAGATCTCTTGCAGATTCTTTCTCTATACGAGTCAAGTTGTTCTTGAAATCGAGATGATGAGCCGTGAAGAGTTTAACCGTTTTGTGGCGGAACATGGTCCGTTCACTCCCGACGATACACCCTCATTTTCGCAGTTTGAGACTTTTATGTCCCAGCATCGTCCGACCACTAATAGAAACATACAGCTCCCTTCCTCGTCTAATCCTGAGACACAAGGATCGGAACATACCCCTACATTTACGGTTGATGATCTTTTGGATGCTCCTGGACGCCACCTCCTCACTAAACTCCATCCCCAACTCGAAGGAGGAGCTACATGGTAATGTGACATTTACATATGATTAACGTTTAAGAGTAGATTTTATTTACTATTTCTACCTTGTTTCTTTGTATTGATGTAGGTTTAAGCGTGATGCGACCGGAAAAATAACGAAATCGATTTTAAGGATGATGAAATCGGATCTGAAGAAGGCATATCCCACATACCGCAAGCTACCTATGGAACACAAAAATCGCTGGTTCCGAACTTTTGCGGTATGTAAATATATCATGTTTGGCATAATCTTCATGCATACATTTTTAAAATCTTCATGCATACATTTTTAAAATCTTCATGCATACTTATGCGGTATATATGTATCCTGTTTTTTTTCCTAGCGAGAGTTTCATTGGGACAAGAGCATTGCAACAACTGTGAGACAAGCATTTGATAAGCAAGCTTCAACTTCTTACACAAACAACTTGAGCGATTGGAAGGACAAATGGAAGCTCGGTTTAGACAAACCAGAATGGCTCGGGGATGAAGCTTGGCAGGGTTTCATCAAATTGTGGACTGATGGTGATGTTTCTTCCAAGGCTGAAACTAACTCGGTGAACCGAAAAAGCGACAGGCGTGGTGATGGCCAATATGTACATCACATGGGCTCTAAGTCTTACGAAAGACGTTGGGACGAAATGGTAAACCAATTTTTCTTAACAAATTTTCAGATTGCACATTAATTTTTAATTATGTATAGACTAACTAAATTTCTTATTCCATGCATGTAAGACTGTTGAAAAGGGAGGAGAAGAGCCTGGTATGGTCGAGTTTATGGAGGAGGTACACACATGTAAAAAGACCGGCGTCATACCCGACAAAAAGACCAAGCGGATTGTGGAAGCGGTTAAAGAAAAGGTCCAAATGACTCAATCTCAGCGTCAGGCCTTAAATGAAGATGGATTAGTTCTATCCAATTGCCTTACCCAAACTGAGATCAATGCCATAGTTATGGAAGTAAGTATTTTTCGGTTATTCTATTTAGTTTGTTGATTTTTAGTTGCTGTGTGTTTTAATATAAGGCATTTATGATTGGAACACGTTGAGCAGTTGAGCAGGTATGTTTTAGTTGCTGTGTGTTTTAGTTGTTGTGTGTTTTAGTTGCTGTGTGTTTTAATATAAGGCATTCACGATGGATAATGAATTAAGAGACAAGAAACAGTTGAGCAGATATGCAATATTTTAGTTGTTAAGAAAACAAGTTGCTGTGTGTTTGAGTTCATAGTTATGGAAGTAAGAAATGTGTTACGTTCAAAGTTGGCCACTAATTTGAAGTTGTCGATAAGAGTTCAAAGTTGCTGTGTGTTTTAGTATAAGGCATTTGAATCTGATTAGAATCTTTTCTTCTTTAATCTCAGGAATTACCCAAGGTCAAGGGACGACATTACGGGTTGGGTACACTCTTAAGTTCAAGATCGATTTGTAGTGGTAAGTCTTGTGATCATGATATGGAACAAGAAGAACAATTGCGGTTGGCAAACGAGAAGATCAAGACTATGGCTGAGACCATCCAGTACTTGTCAGGCTTTGCAAAGCGGATGCTCGTTAAGTTTCCCGAATTGCAGCAAGAAGACGATGAAGATGCGACCCAAGATGCAACTCAAGAGTAGATTTCAATTTTAGTTTTTGTGTGTTTGGTTTAACATTTTAGGTGTGTATTTGTGTTGTAAAACTTATATTTTATGTATGAAAACTTATTTTGATGTTAAATTTTACGTTTTTAAATTTGATTTATAATTTATAATTTTTCAATTTATAAAATAATATTATTATTATATTAATATTCTGATTTAAATTTTAAATGAAATGGTGGGAAATTCGTGGGAAACATTTTCAAGTGTGGTGGGGAATCCGTGGGAAATAGTGGTGGGGAATCTGTGGGAAATAGCGGTGGAAAATCCGTGGGAAATAGTGGTGGGAAAATCGTTGGGAAAAATGGTTGGAAAACCGTGGGAATATGTGGTTGGGAATTGGTGGGGAAATCGTGGGAATATTCGTGACCAATTTCCCACCGATATTTCCCACCATTTTAGCAACGATTATATCGGTGGGAAATTTCCCACCATTTTCCCACCATTTTTAAATTTGCAATGATCGATGTCCCACCGAAATTTTCCGTGGGAAAATCGTCGGAAGTAGGCTTTTCCCACCAATTCCCCACCGATATTTCCGTGGTAATTTGATATGTTTTCTTGTAGTGCT
>PKML01054673.1:228951-247550 GCA_002933935.1 Eutrema yunnanense
CATTTTGCTATAGTTTTGATGTGAAACAAGAAATCTACTTGTAAATATCAAGAACTATATCTACACATGATCATCCACACATGACCATCCACACATGACCATCCACACTAGAAAATAAAAAATTAGAGTAACATAAAATATTACCCCACTTGATTTGTTTTCTATTTTTTTTATAATGTGAAAGACATAAAACAATTTTTTGGAAACAATATATGATAATTCTATTTTACTAACATTTTAAGATTCATTTTGCTATAGTTTTGATGTAAATATCAAGAACTATATCTACACATGATCATCCACATGTGACCATCCACACATGACCATCAGTAAAGTATTATCCACACATGACCATCCACACCAACAATACGAGATTCTTATCTGTCTACACACAATTGTCCACGGTTTCATGTCCACGTCGATCTCGATTTCATATGTTTAGATTTCTTGTTTTTTTTCGAATCAAAACTATAGCAAAATAGATCTTAAAATGTAGAGAAAAAAAAATTATAATTCATTGTTACCAAATAAATTGTTTTATGTCTTTCACAATATAAAAAAATAGAAAATAAATCAAATGGGGTAAAAGAGAGAGATGTGAGAGAGATGAGTAAAAAAAAAAGAAATATAAAATAAATAAGGAATGGTTTAGATCAAGAGAGTAAAAAAGAGAGAGAGAGAGAAAAAAAAAAAAGCGTAGGAGTGAAAGGATTTAGTTATAGAAGGGTAAGAAGGTAAAATTCAGCACCAAAAGTGCCTTAAGAGTTAAAAGTGTTTTATCATGTAATAGAGAAGTCACAAAGTGCCTTATAGTGTAATTGTTTCTTAATCAGAACATACATCTTCAGCAGCATACTGTTTATGCTACTTAGTACTACTGTTCTACTATCCGTTATACCAATCACACCCTAAGAGTGGAGAATCCAGTATCGTTGTCTATTTATCAAGCGGAGGTCGTATCTAATCTGAATAACATCGATAAGTTTTCCTCATCGGGTGAAAGAGACTGCAATTAACCAACAATTAGGCCGGTTCTCAAATGTATATGACCAGTTCTGAAAATATGAGATTGAAGAAAGTAAGCGCGATAATCGGTTTTTCATTGACATGTTTTAATTTTGAACCGAGTTCCATTTTGGCCAATTCAATTATTTGTAAACCGATTTTGGAAAAAAGATTTCAGATTCAAATTGCTTTCGTTGAAACCTATATGATGGTATATTAAACATAATTTTTCGACCAACGGTTGATTTTAGGTGAATTTCGGATGGTATATATATATATATATATATATATATATTATTTTTTTTTACTGCAAATCATATCTTTATTAATTTAAAAAAATAAAATCATACAATGTTTTTGTTAACCAGCTTGGTGGATAAATACAATCAGAAAATAAAATATTGTTTAGAAGTCCATTATATACTAAAAGATGTGCAACCATATTACCATCACGTTTAACATGTACACAATTTAATCTTGAGAAATATTGTTTCCATTCTATTATATCATCGATTAAATTGAGGATTGTGATGTCATTTTCCTGCCCTCGCACAATCTTGACTAAGTTATCATTGTCCCCTTCAAATATAATTGAATCAAATCTTTTTGCCCAGACATTTTGCATTGCACTCAACAACGATTTAGCTTTTGCTTCCAAACTTGAAATTGCTGTCCCTAAACAGGTTGAACCCCAGTATTAAGCTACTCCATGATTATTCCTTATAATCCATCATCCCACAACTCTTCTTGTAAACGGGTCAAAGGCAGCATCATAGTTGCATTTTAACGTATTTTCTCCAGGGCGATTCCATTTCGTAAATATTGGTGAAATATATTTTTTATATTGAAAAAGTAAAATAATATTAAGTTTTAACATGTATAAATCATATAGAAATCACCATCAAAAGCTACAAATAAAAAAATAATAAGTTTTGACATGTATAAATTATATAGAAATATCATTGAAAGTCTATAGATAATGATTTTTAAAATATGAAATAAATATGGTTTAATGATAATGGTACGTGGATCACGAAATGTATATAAAATATATCAAATTATTATTTTTAGAAAGATAAATGTTTAAATAAAATCTATAGCTAATTAAATTTTTTAATTAGTTAGAGATTTAATTTTAAATATAAAATTCCGGGTTTTTCGAGCAAGCCTGATTTTTTTGAACTTATATTTCTAGACCCAAATCTGCTATTTTTTAAGACCAGGCCGGACCGACCTTCAGACTTTGATCATAATTGACACCCCTAACCTCAACTCTCGTAATTACCAGATTTATTGTTCTCATAAAAGGGAATCAAGGGACAAAAGCTTCTTCGTCAACCAATAAATGAGAAAAGTCAATAAACATTGCAAAAGTCAAAGAAATACAAATACAAACACAAACACTACGAAAAAGCCACAATACCATATAACAAAAATCTCTCTATATAGAATCAAGAACGCTTCCAAGATTCACACGAAAAAATATATATAAATATAACAATACACTTTTTTTTATGTGTTAGTAGAACACTTGAAAAAAATTTGTACTCCTTTCTTTTATTTTATTTTTATCAAAAAAAAAAATATCAATTACTAAGAATACTAATATGGTGGTCTAATTTTACAATTGATAAGAAACATCAATTACAAAGATTAATACTTTGATTTTTTTTTTTTTAAATATTAGTAAACATCCAAAAGAAGAACACTCCTGAGGAAATTTATCAAAGATTCTGCCAAAACAATCAAACAAAGATACAAAAGGTTCAAATATTCACCATATTGTAATTACAGACACTAGATCACATGCAAAGGCACAAAAACCATATAGTTAAAAAAATTAAATCGTCAACAAACAAACAAAATGTAAGTTACCTTCTAGATTCTATTGATCTCTCTACATAGAATCAAGAATGCTTCCAAGATTCACAAGAAGGAAAAAAATGAAGATAATAAAAACCTTTTAACGAGCTTTTATGTATTAGTAGTAGAACACTCTGGTTTGCTGAGTTCATCACCCAACATGTGATGGAGAAGTGTATCAACTCTTTGACTCCGAGACTTCGACCTTTTTTAACAAATTTCACAACAACAAACAAAGCTTCAGATTTTGAGTGTCTGCTGCAAAACTGAAAGACAAAAAACCAAGATTTGATATCTCTACTTACCCTGCAGATCGACTGCGGTTTCTTCTTTCTTGAGAATCCTGCAACAATAATAATCATATGAAAACATCCGGTTAATCCCACATTTCGAGCAATACCAAAGAGATCACACGAATCAAAGAGGTAAAACCTTTGCAATCTCCATATCATCTTTTCACGTCTGTGAGGTAACTTTACGGCGAACCGAAGACGAAAAATATAGAGTAGTAATAACTAACCTCTCCTTGACATTTCTCTTCTTCTTCAAGATCCAGCTCAGTAGAGAACGCTTCCAAGACGAAGGCAACAATCTGAAACAAACAAGCACAGATTAGTCCATCTAAGAAGCCAAGTTGGGTTTTCTTACAACAACAATCACGACCAAATTGGTGTCAGTGAAACCTACCATATTCAACAGAAGTAAAACAGTGATGATGTAGAAACTGACGAAATACGTAATGCTCCACCACGACCCTGTCAAATCTTTGTAGCTCTGCAGAAAACAAAATTCGAGTAGTTAAATATCTTTGCACCATTGTGATTGGCATTAAGAAGGAAGCTGGTTATTGTCACATTTATCAATGCTTCTTGTTGGAAACTATAATGAGTCTAAAATTGGGAATAACAGAGTGATATTCACCTCCATCCAGACTTGCCAGTTACCCATAACTAGCAGATTGAAGAGTGTGACCATCCCATTGGGATAGTCATTGAAGTTGAACAATAGATAGCTGAGTTTTTCTGGTCAAGAAACGATCATATACTGGAAAAGTTTTTCCGACTCACTAGCAACCACAGGAACAGAACAGATGTACCAAGTAAGACTGGTGTTGATTGCATAAAAAGGTTTTCATAAAGCCAAAAAGGATACTCATCCTCAGCCAACTCCGTTTTGAAGAGTTGTTTGTTCCCAGCATTCACAAGGCCGCCAAAGACCTATGAACAAATGAAACGAAGAAAGTTTTATTTCTGGTATGGGAATCGAACAAGACAAGGAAAACACATGAAGGTGGGCCTAAAACAACCAAAGGAACTGAAAGAGGCTTAGTAGAAGCAAAAACAAAGAAAAGGACCAAGGCTTCAACATATGTAAGCATGCATTTTACAAAAAAAAACTCAGTAGTCTGATTTACCTGTACGCCAATAGAGCAGTAGATACACAGTACGCAGAAAATGGTGCCTAAATATGGCATCAGACTTGGAATAAGAGTTATGAACGTGGCAATAAATGCTCTGTATCGCTGGACATGCATAAGAAGCCTTATCAGTCTTAACATTCTTGCAAGGAGAAGGTACCGGATCCTATCAATGACGGAAGATAAAGAGAGTCAGGAATTTGTACAGAAGACAACCATTGTAACAAACATGTCATAATTATTCCTCACCATTCTCCGTTTGAGAAGAAAGTGTTCCCGTCTGGAGTTATGAAAGTAGCCGTTTCCCCAATAACTGCGGATACAAACATTATCAATTATAACATAGTCTGATATCACTCATTCCGCAAAAAAAAAGATGAAGGTGAAACTGCTGCTCCATAAGGTTTACCTATGACCCATGTGACAATAAAATCAAACTGGTTTTGACCATCCCTCCAATAATTCTCAAATCCATATGAATAGATCTTCAGAGCCATCTCCAACACATATATCCAACCTGTTAAAACATTAAAAGAAAAAGAAAAATAACCATGAAAAAACGATCAAAAAAAATTGGCAGTTACAATCTCAAGATTAATCCGAAAACGGTACTTCTGATTGTAAATCCTACTCAGGGTTAAAACACAGAAGATAGCTTAACTGCTTTCTTCATATTATCATCATATTCTCCAGTAACAGAACCATAGATTGTACACTTCCCAATGAATTAAATAGAAGAAAAAATATAAGTGGAGAGAAGGTAATGGACCCCTTCAAGTTCTTACCAAAGACAAACTCGGCAACCTGCCAGGGCTTTTGAGCTGAGCTTTCTTCAATATCAAGCTGCATACAAAAACCTATTATGGCTTGTGAAAAACTTAGGAATTACACGTCAAAGAAATACACTTTATGGGTACAAAATATACCGTTGTTTCAACAATGACAGCAATGAAATTTAGTATGAGGATGAACGAAATAGCGTAGCCAAAGTTTGGGCTTCGAACAAAGGCTCTCAGTTGTTGTGATAAGGCCGAATGGTAGATTTGCGGGAAATTTTCAAAGAGAGATGGCTGTAATAGAAGCACAGAGGGTCACTAACGTAAACATATGGTGGAGGTAAGTAAATTCCGAAAGAGAAGGAAAATAAAGTATATGTGGACTTACTACTTCCTCCTTTTGGAATCTTAGAGCAATGGCCTGGCAGAGGTCAGCGAACTCATCCTTGTTGATCTGCTCAAAAGGAAACAAGAAAAAAGAGAAAAAGAAACAGCTATGAATAAAAAGGTTTATGTTAATTAGTAATCTTTAAGGTGTATCCCCTGATCATATGTGCCACCTAAGAGTTCCCTCACTGATTTCTACCTTAAAGTCACGAGTATCGTCAAGCTCATCAAATATCAATCCGAATTCTTCTTTTGATATCTTCGGCAAAGTCCTGAATATATGGACAAGGAATGCATATCAGGTCTCACAAATTAACAAAATAAAAGGAAGAGACCATGAAGAAGCATATAGTTCTTACAATACATGGAAAAATACAAAAGATCAAAGAAACTTACCTGTAATTAGTCAACTGTTCAAAGAGCTTAATACATTGTTCCTTATCAATCTCCCCGTTTTTCTGTTAAGAACATGAAATAGATAGCGACAAAAACACACATGCTCAGCTATGTGGTAACTAACAGGGAGCTTCCCTGAATATCTCTAGGAGAGATTTAATCACTATGCGTGGATGAACTTACGTCTTTGTCTATAAGACTAAAAGCTTTCTCCAGCATTCTTCTCTTCATTCGATCCATTCCAGATACTTGCTTTGCGAGCTAGAAAAATAACAGTAATGACACACACAGAGTCAAAATATGTTAGTACTTTCGTTTTTAATTTTGACATAAGAACCATGCAAACATCTAACTTTTTAATCAACCTGTTCTTTGAAACTGTCATAAACAACGGCAAGAATCAAGTTTGTGACAAAGTAGACACCAATTAGCACGTAGAGCACGAAGAACAACGAAGACCAGCGAGAAGACCTTACAAAACAGAAAAGATTAGTCGCCCATATTATTGGATGTAACTCAATGCAAGCAAACTGATACACAAATGGACTTTCACCTAATACTTACTTGTATGCAGGAATCCAGACATCAGGATTGTTGGATGTTGTGAACAAAATAAACATCTGATAAAGAGTCGCACCGTAAGAAGTGAAGACCGTGAGGCCTTGCTGTGTGTCCTCAAACATTACAAAAGCAATCCAACTGGCAAATAGAAGGAACAACATCCATAGAGCCTGTGAAAATATTCAAGGAGTTAAGCATAGGATGACAAGCAATATGAGTTCATCACCAATCTGAAAGTCAAAAATGATTGGAAAGTGCACTGACCAAGATATTCAAGTATGTGCCAAGCATCCCAGATAGAAGGACAAGGTTGTCTCGAAGTTCCCTGTACAGTAATTAAGAAACATAATTTTAAGGAATGCTGAGAGCTGTATTTAATGATTTACTAGGAGGATAAGTAGGTGAAGCAATACTTATCATACATGACATGAACTACTCATTCTGTTTCGATAGATATATAGACATATGATCCATGTAGGTTGATAGAAAAGACCTTATGCTGAGGATGAATACGATAACCCTCACGTAAGGGGCGATCCTAAATGGAAGAAAATCAAAAGCCAGCGGAGACAGATAGAGAAAGTCAACCAGCACATCAACAAACAAAACTACCACGCAAGCAACCTGGAATCAAGAAGAAGACAAATTATTGAACGGAAAAAAAGGAAAATCAATTTCTTACTTTTCTGTCCAATTTGTAACACAAAGAAGTACAAAACTGCGAAGGGGAAATACCTTCACTAGATTCAGGCGACTTGTCCAAAAGATCCGGGACCCTTCATAGGATATCGGAAAGAAAGTATGTACAAGGAGTATAGCCAGGGTAATCACCTATTTAAACAGTATAAAATATAATAATTTCAGCACAATGAGAAAGGATCTTGGCCAGTCCTTATAACAAACACATCCAAAAGGTAAGACGATTATGTTGATATTAAGTTCTTAATAACTAACTAAACGAGGTAAACTAATCTTGAGCAAATATTTCAACGCATCTCAACATTTTATTTTTGTGCCACTGACCCACATCTCAAGAATTTAAAGAAAATAAACATAAGGCAATTTAAGCTTTCATCTTTCAAGTGGATGCATATGTATCTCGTGTGCCTATTTTAACTAAATCTATGCAACTACAGCGAAAATGAAAGGCCAAAAAGTCTTAAGCTCACTACTTGCCTCATAGATAATGGATTCTGCATTGGTCAAGTAGGGTAACTCCCCGAGGTAATAGTAATCTCTGTCTTTGCAAGACGGTGTAGGCTGCTTTTCACACCACAATGGTTGCTGAAAAAGACAGGCAAGCAAGAGTGTTAATAATTTTTCCAGTTTTTGTTATTTTCGCAAGGTTGGTGTATACCAAAGACATGGCTTAATAAATAAGTCCTGACCTCAAAGAAGTTTAGCAAAATCAGAGCGAAATAGTTGAGTGACCAGATGAGACCGAATCGTGTGAATATGAAGTAGTACTTTGCAGACTCTCCGAAGCTTGACTGATCAAGTATTTGCTCAGGAAGACCAATACCATCTTCAGCCTACGAGCCACATACACATCAGATTCAATCCACAAAAGTAAAAGGTTCCCAAAATCAGCAAAAAAAAAGACAAAGGAACATCTCTCTAAGAAAAAAGAAAATAACGCTTCAGATATAAAACCTCACAGTCAATGAAACGTCGGATATGCCAATTTCAAGCGAACAATGCAATGCTAATTTCGTAAGCAATACATATACAGAACATTGACTAATCAGGTGGAACAAATCCTTTTGTGACCGAAACAAATAGTGGATTCCACTTATACGAAGAAATTATGATCCATATATAGAAACTTTTTGAAAACATCAGAAGAAGAAGAAGAAGACGAATGCAATTAGGGGGAGAACCAGATCGACGAGTGCAGCAGCTTTCTGAAACGTAGTACCGTGCGTGATAGCTTCTGATCGACGGACGATCCGATCCGTACCACCACCACGACTCTCTCTACCAATCAAAGGATCTTCCATTTTTGTTTTTGTTTTCTCTCCGGCGAAACAAAACAAAATCTGGATCGAGGCCAAGGACCTAGTAGCTTCTTTCTCTGAGTGATTGACTCTACGATTTTTTTAATTTAATGTGATAAGAACAAAAGAGACGGAGAAGATGAAGATGGCCCAGAAGTAGTTAAATTTAATATTATTTGTCAATTTTTCCCATTTGATCAGTCGCTAGGTTTGATAAATCGTGCCGACAATTTCTTGACACGTGGCTTTAAATGTTCTAAACTTTTCTTTTCTTTTTTTTGTCATCTATAAATTTTTATTAGAAACTTTTAAAAGATACATAGCCGGAGTAAATAAATAATATCCCCAGAAACATACCCCGCGGAAAACCAGATTTTTCTGGAATCAAAACTCTATCATCCTCGGAAATATAGTCGGCAGAAAACCAGATTTCAAAACCCTATCAATTAGAAGCATACTAAACTTCAATTATAACGCAAGAAAAAAACTAAAAAAAAACCCACAACAGTTCTAAACCATTCTCAATTTGTAGTTTTTCTGTTTTTTTTTTTTTTTTTCATTATAAAGGAGCAAAAAAGATAAGGATCCAAGTAGAAGACTCAAAACCGACAGAGTGGTGTTGTGGTCCAATAACGAAATTAATGCAAAAAAAAAAAAAACAGTTATGAATAACGAATAAAAAAAACCCGGCAAAATAACAAACAGAAACAGATTAAGACAGTAGTGAATATATGGATAAGCATCTGAAACTGATTTGTCTTTTTTCAGACCGACGACGAAGAAGAAGACAAGGTGTGAAATATGAATAAAAGCTCTGATGACATTAGAAAGCAAAGATTTAATAAACAAAAAATGCTCTAAAGCTCTACAAATGAGAGAAAGAGAACAAATTACACAAAAGCCTACTACTACACAAATGGGACAAAAACCATACAAGAATCAGAGTCCCCTTCCACACACACTAACAAAAGTACCGACAATATATATATATATATATCCCCACTAACCGAATAACCAACTTCCAATTCCTCCTCATCCAAGCTCTCCAAAAACCTGATTTAAGAAACAGATAGGTATATGAGTTTTTCCTTAGACAAGAGACGAAACTTTATATTTCGATGATGTCGGGAAAGCTAACCTCTAACTGATTCCATCGCCGCAAACCAACAGCTTTATACTAAGATTTACTCTCAGACCTACACAAGTTAAAAGCTTGCATTGGTGTTGGAATTCAGGATTCAAGCAAACATAACATAACATGTTTGAGAAAAAGGAGCTTTACCGTTTTTTTAGACATCGCCTTTTGATTTCTTCCCAGTGACAAGCTGCATGATGCGAAGCCCTCTGCTAAAAGCTTCATTGAATAAGATCCTTGTTTGCATTGATTGAAACCCAGGCATCCACGACAAGAAAGCTACAGGAACCATGATGAGTATCCCGAACAATATGTCGTATAAGCGGGCAACTGAGACAACAGCGTTCCAGAGAAGCCTGAATCTCGTCACAATAGGCTTTGAAGCTTGTGCGATCAGCAGGATTCCCCAGCCGGTTGGGATGAATGCAAGAAGACTCGTGAAGATATCTATGAAGCTGAAATGCGTGAACTCGAGCAGAGTAACAACCACCAATATAACAATCACGATCAGGAGGAATTGGACAAGCCTGTAACGTATGTGATTTTTTGCAGAGTACTTGTCACGCGCCCATTGGATTAATAGGAAAACCACAAACACTGCAAAGATGTATATCCATGACAACACGTAGACAAGAATGCTGGTGGATCCATTTGCGATTTTGAGCTGGTATACAATCCCGTACTGGAAGAAGAAAAACCTAAGGTCCAAGATAATCTCCACAATTCTTCCTAACAACTCAGTGTTTCTCAGGTGGTCTTGTTCCTCATACCACCATATTTCCCAACTTTGTTCGGATTTCGTTGAGATTCTTCCTTGATACCATATCCAGTTCATGAAATCTTCAAAGTCATATACTGTCTTAAGCCAGTCGAATCCTGATGGGTTGAACACAAAAGGGGCCATTATCCATGAAATCACTAGGAACCAGCTGGTGATAGTCATGGCTATGTAGATCAACGAGTCTTTGGCGATCGGACTGTGAGAAGCATAGACTATGAGGATCAGCCCAAGCTCGATGGCCTTCACAAAGTGACTGCGTGCATATAGTCGGTAGTTCTCAGTGAATCCCTTGTGCTCGACAACAAATCCACGCCCAGTGGCTCTGTACTTTGCTCCACCATGGAGAATGGTTCGGCCAAAATAGTGAGCTCTGGTCCCCATTGAGAATGTGTAAAAGACAGATGAAAGCTGAATCTGCATTCGAATGAAATTCCATATCGCGAAAAGGAAACCCTCCTCGAGAGACCATTCAACAATCATTGGCAGGGCTGTGAACAGACCAAGCTGAATGATGAACTGCTGGTTCAAGATCACCCCAAGCGCTGCGTTGCTGTCCGTACTGTCTGCTAGAGCAGTCTTCTCAACCCCACTCAGAGCCAGATAAACTCGGCCCCAGAGGAAAGCGTAAACAGTAAGAATGACCATCATCGTGTTGAAGAAAAACCCGACCGTTGTGTAGAAAAATGATAACATTCTAAAGAAATCGAGCCTATGACCAAGCCGGTACACGTCTCGGCTAAGAACCTGCTCTCCATTCCCACTGGCTACCTTAGCCTCAAACATTGATATCTGATTCAATCCAACATCGCGACCCTTCCCAACCTGAATATATGCACAAATACAAGAATTATGTAAAATTTCATTGAATTTCAGAGGTAAGGAACGTTAAGTTTCATGGTAATAACGGAAGTAGAATTAGAGGATCGTTGTAGCAGTATAAATGAGTTAGAAATATCCAAAAAATGAACCTTTCCCAACCTGAATGTACTCGTGGTGGGTGACGTTTCCTCCCCGCAATGTGCAATTAAACCCGGCGAAGATGTCCTCACTGATATTTATGACTCTGGAAGCCTTGCTGATGCCACCTCGACTCAAGAACCAGAATCTGTCAAATACATCAGGGTGGCCATAATGCATTCTGACTTTCAGCGGGTTTGCAAGAACACGCTGACCCAGAGTGACAAAACTTGTCTCCTGAGCAGACATGAACCAGGCCAGCGACGAGACAGAGCCTGTGAAGATATGCTCCCGCACACCAAGAATAGTTGGTTTTCTGATCCCATGATAATGTCTAAACTCCTGGAGCAAATTTCTTATCTTGAGAGCCTCCTCGAAATAACTATCCTGGTTCATATCTATGGTCTGAACAGCATCACCACGGGTAAAGATCATTGCATGATTCTGGTTCTCAGGCTTTCCCTCGCCCAGCTTCACCGGACCAGGTAGCTTCACACGGAATATCTCCACCTCCTTCTCCAACCGGTGATCGTATTTCACCAGAACGGAGTAATACTCCGTCTCTCCCCTGCCTGCAGGCACCTCATCCACATATGCAATACGGAGCGCCTCGTTCTGCTTCATCAGATACAGAATTTCCTCTGCCTGAGGCTCCTTCTTTGCTTTTTGAGACCCATAGATCTGGCAAGCCACAACATATGTGAATTTCATCAATGCAGTCCCATACTCATGGCCTTTATACAGCATACTCACAGAACTACTTGCTCTGCTTAGGGAAGATTGGTCATTTTCATAGTCAACCCCATCCATTCGACCACCCGGATTTCCCTGCAAACTCCTCACTGAACCAAGCTCCTGAGCATCCTCCCGAATGTCCATTTCAGACGCAGAGTCCAGAAAAGCTAGCATCTTAAGAGCCCGGTAGTAGTACATCATTCCCCGAACTGTACGTGCCAAAGTCTGACCTCTGTAGGAAGCCCAAAGCCTGAGGTCTCTCAGCTTGGTTGTCCACAACTCAACATCTGTCTTTATTCCTTCCCTATGCATCCGCTCCTTAAAATTTTTCCATTCGTCAGCATAAATTGTCTGCAGGTAATACAGGGTTGAAATCCCGTCCTCAGTCTCATTTCGAAGCTGTTCTTTGCTGTACACAACTTCCTCGCTGTAGTATGGTGTCAGAACACTGAATGCCATCATTTTCTCAACCTGAGGTGCATGAGGCATGTTCATGAAGAGCGAGTTGCTGAAGAAAGCAATCCGCCGTCTCGCCTCTAGATTCACAGGGACGCTGTGCATAGAGTCCCTAGAAGTGAGAATCGTGTGTAACCGCCTAACCTGCCGGTAGAAGTCTTCATTGCTTGCATCAGGAAGCCTAACAGCATTCTGAAACAGTAACTTTGAGGCTGGGTCACGAGGAGTCAACCCCTCAACAGATAGCTGTTCGGTTGACTTCTTTTCCATAAAGAACTGTCGTGTCGCAATTTCATAAAGAGATTGTAGAACATTCACCACCCGCCCAATATCCGCTTTCTCATCATTCAACAGCCCCACCAACTTTTGCAGTGTTTCGTAAATCTTTGGCAGAAGGTCCACTTTAAAGGTCTTGGTGAACTGCTCTGATTGAATAGAAAGATTAATCATTTGAAAGAAAACTGTAAGTATGGCATGTTCTTCAGTGTCAATTTTGATGATTGAGAGCAATAGATGTTTGATGCTGTCATATGCCTCAACTACAGCACAACGCCTGTACTCATTCTTGCATATCTTGTGCCAAAGCCATTTATCAGGAGCGTCAATCAGCTCTTTCGCCTGGCTCAGTGCAAGCAAAAGCTCATTGCACAACAGGAAACACGGCCAGCGAATAACCGTCACATTCCAGGAATTCTTTGGCAGCTCCAGTAGCTCTACTTCTCGATCAGAAACTATATCCTCTTCTCTGAAAGCTAGGATTATCTCATTCCAGATCAACGCAAACTTGTTGGCCTCAACCTGATTAGACTCGAGTTTCTTAAACGGCCGCCCAAATCCATACCTTAGCTTCAGTCTGCATACAGTACACAAACTCAAGGTTATTACAATGTTGAAAAGTAGAGTTAAATGCAGAGAATCTGCTTTAATACAACTAAAATTCCATAGCTTGTACCATCAAGACAAGCTTTGTACAGTAATTATATAGGAATATCAGTAATATGCTTCCACAGACTGACCTATGAATGCCGTCCTTAAGCTTGTTACCAAAACCTCTAGCATTCAGGAGTTGTTCCTCAGGCATTAGGTTAAACTGAATAGCACTAGCAAAGAATTGAAACCTCAGCCTAAGCTGTCCCATGTCCCTGATCTCCCCCAGATGATCAAACAGCCCAACAACAGCACCAACAATCGAAGAATAAATTGCGTACCAAATTTGGATATCCATCAGGTATATCAACACAACTGGCAACCATAATAATGCGACAGAAAACCTATTGCTGTCTCCAAAAAACTGGTGCCACTCATATTCTACCTCCTTTAAGTTCCATAGCAGCTTTGAGGGTTTAATCATTGGCTTAACCTGCAGGAAGTAGCTAAATGTGAACTTTGTTGCTAGGACAAAGATCCAGAAAGTCGAGTACTTGATGTTGTCCACTAAACCCTCTCTCAAACCTCGACCCACAAAGCTTTTGCCCTGAAACCACCAAGTTAGAGCAAAGAATATCTTCCAATTGGTCTCTTCCAGAAAGTTTCTTATCCATGGGAGTACAAACAGAGCCAAAGCCAGAATTTCAGGCACCAAGAAGGCCACCACTGCGTAAAGGAATTGGTAGATCTTGGTGGTCGCGGCATTAGACCACTGCCTGTCTTGCCTCTTCTGCTTCCAGATGTTCGTGTAGAGGACTGTGAAAGCTATGATCCAAACTGCAGCAGCTATAACCTTCATCAGCATTCTGAAAAAATGCCGTTTGGTCTCTCTGGAAATGAGGGAGCGTTGTGAAACAGCGTCGAGCACAGCCTGCAGGAGTCGCATACCACTCCAGGTCAAGAACACGGTCAAAAGTCTGACCTGAACATCTCTCGACTTCAAGGCATTCCACAGCTGCACTGTCACCTTCTCATTGTCCGGCTTTTCCTCCCAAGCTACTATAATGGCGGCTTGAAGGAACAAAGCAAGCATCACCCAAAGCCGATCAAAGCTCCGGTATAGGTAGAAGAACGTCCTGCGCTCCACGAAACCGGTTTTCCCGACGCTTTTGCCTCTACTACTCTTGAAGAAATTGCTTCCCAGATCGAGCGGCCATTTCAATTTGCTGAAGCATCTATCCGTCCAGAAGTACTCGTTGATGTCGTCGTAGTTCCTCCACCTGCAATGCGGCTGAGTCCCGTTCTTGCTCTCGTCAATCTCCGCTTGGATTGTATCGTAAATGGGTTTTACGACGCCGTTTAGGAAAGCGTTTTCGCCTGACAGAGAAGGCAGATACGGTTGACCGGTGTTCTCATCGAGGCAATCCTCTAGGATTTTGTTGAGCTCCGAGGCCATGTTATGGAAGATGTAACATATGCACTCAGGCATGAAACGAAGGTTCGCCGCTTCGCCCCATATGAGGAGATAGAGCCCAACATAGAGAAGCTCCCGTCTCGAATCAGGGTTCCGATCTGAGATCCAGATGTTCGATTTTTTACCCAAATACGAGCACCAGCTGGAGTAGTTACCGAGGAGCTTCCGCCGAAACCGACGGACAACAGCGGAATCGAGAGAGTCGATGTTATCCGGCGGCGGCGTGAGACGCATCTGAGCATTCGCGAGATGAAGCACCATATGCTCGCGCTGGTTACGAACGTTATCCTTCTGGAAACCAAAGAACAAGGCGAGCCAGTCGAGGAGATCGTAGTGAGTGCGCCATTGGACGTAGGGCGGACGGCGAAGGTCTCCGACAGTTTTAAGAGCGGCGGCGGCGGCACGAACCTCGGGAAAACGGAGAGAAGGATGGTCGGCTAGGAGATTGTTAACGGGAATGATATTATAGGGCTCCTCTTCGATTCCGGCAGCATCCGCCGCCAACGGCCGCCCAGTTTGAGACGGGACGTTGCGGTGGCGGAGGCTCATAGTAGCATGTGGTAGATCTTGGAGATTTGTCGGAGAAAAAGCTTGACTGTATCAAACAATGGAGAATCGAATCGGTGCGATATTTCTTTTTAGCTCAAGACGGCTACAACGACGACGATTTGGCCTCCTTTCCGCGTTTCAGTTTCTTCTTTCTTTTTCTTTTTTTCTTCTTGTATTTTTTTTTAATATAATTCAAATTTGTTAAAATTCCTTTTACCTTTATATCAATCATCATTACCTTAAAAAAATTAATACTAATCATCAAATAATGTTTGTTATGGTATTGATCGGTAATTAATAAGTTTGTGCATAACACTACGAATATGTAAGAAATTTCCCAGATTCTTATCCAAATTGGACAGAAGTTACTTTTGTGCCTTTTTTATTTTGTTAAACATTTTTGTTGTTGTCAAATTTACTTATTTATGCTTTAATTGGTAAAGGTTGATTTTGTAGAATACGTTTTAAACGCTTTGGAAAATTCTTTGTATCTTCAACCTCTCTCGTTTCCTTACTATTTAAGTTAAAAGAAAAAAAAGTCAGCATAAACAAAATACATTGATAAAATATCTTACCTTTAATTTGAACATAATTCATACAAATTTGTGCGCTATAAATTTAGTGATTTACAGATTGGAATGTTTAATAATAGAATAATGCTAAATTTGTTGATCGTTAGACGTTAAATTGTCTTTTATAATGTAAATTCATAAATGACCAAAAATAACTTAATAATCATTATATTAATTTTTGTCACAAATGCCATTTTGCAATAAAATATCTCCAACCCTACTTTATTTTTAACTGCAAAATGAGGAAATGCCATTTTTTCCTCCAAATATGGAGTAACTCCGGCTGCAACTGGTTGCACATTTAGAGGAAAAAAATCAGAGGAAAAATAGATTCCTCTAAAATTTTACCATTTAGGTTGAAAATGAAACTTGAGAAGAATCTATTTTTCTAACTCATTCTACGTTAGTTAGATGAACAAAGAAGAGAAAATTAAGGCTGCAACTGGTTGCACCTTTAGAGGAAAAAAATCAGAGGAAAAATAGATTCCTCTAAAATTTTACCATTTAGGTTGAAAATGAAACTTGAGAGGAATCTATTTTTCCAACTCATTTCACGTTAGTTAGATGAACAAAGAAGAGAAAATTAAGGAAAACTTTCCTCCATTAATAAGGAGAGTAACAAGTTGAAAATTATTCATCTATATTTTTTTTTACTAATTTTTATTCATCTTGTTACTTTGGAAGACAACCAGTTGCAGCTTAAGAAAAACTTTCCTCCACTAATAAGGAGAGTAACAAGTTGAAAATTATTCCTCTATATTTTTTCTACTAATTTTTATTCATGTTGTTACTTTGGAAGACAACCAGTTGCAGTCTCCATATTCAACTCCAAAATAGAGTTGAATTTTTTTATTTATAATTTAGTCCTTAACTATTTTAACTTGTCTAAAGCTGGATACGAATTTGGATAACGTAAAATATTAATACTTTTTTGAGGACACGTAGATCGATTTCAAAGATTCTGATTTCTCAAACTTGATTTAGTTATCATAATCAAGATCCTACCTACATCTAGACAAAATCCATAATGTATATTACAAATCTAAACCAAAAATTTTTTAAATTAACTGACTTTAACTCAAAATTAACCCAGAACTATAGAAACAACACGTTGGCCAATATTCGCTCATTTTCTTATGATGCCAATCAGAGATAAATTCTATAATATTGAAGAAAACTAGATAATGTTGCAAGAACTTGGAAATTCATTGAACTTTTTTTATTTATAATTGCTTATCCTTCAAAAATGGACAACGTAAATTAATCACCACCTAAACTATTTCGACTTTGAAACGTTGGGATATAATATATATTTTGCTAAAGAAACGTTAGGATAGTTGTAACCATAATGTATACATAAAGCTAATGTATACGTGAATTGGTCGTTGTAAACTTGTAATATATATTGATATTTAGTATCTCGTTGAATTTTATAAGCAAATAAATTTAAAGATAAACTAGTAACGATATTTTAGCCAAAGAAAAAAAGTCTTTGGGATATTAATCTAAATTTCATATCGAAATATTAGAGAATAATTATCTTTTGAGATATTTTTGGAAGTAGCCCAAAAATAAATCAATATAAATTTAGTCGAAAACGAGCAATATTATATTAATGAAAGAATTTACCGTTCTTTTACAATCCAACAAATAGCTTAATCGATCTTCTAATGAATATTACCAAGAAATGAGTTTTTGTTTTGTTATTTTTTATGATATTGTAATGGTTAAATTCAAATAATATCACAATTTGTGAAAGTTTTGAAAAAAATAAAATAATGAGTTTATTTGTAAATTTTATAGATAAAGTGTATTTTTAGCAATTAATAATAAAATAGAAAATAAAAAATATACTAAGAATATTCTTTTTAGAGTAAAAAATAGAAGAATACATTGCAGAGAAATCCAACTCCATTTTGGAGATAAAAATGAGAAAATACATCGGAGATGCTATAACTCTTGTTTCAAATTTTCTTGTTCTATAGCTCTTGATGATGGTTGAAACGCTCCTATCTTTTTATTAATGAATGAGGATTGTTTTGTCCGTAACTCAAGTAAGTATAACAATATCGCTAAGTATTATCAACTTTTTTTTTTTTCACAAATTTACGAGTCACAGAATTATCTTACAAAAACTTGTAATTGTGTAAAAAATTGTGATTAATGTAATAATACTGTAACGATCGCGTAATCACCAGGTCACTCGTCAATTACAAAGACTGTCTCTTTCTAATTCCAACTCAAAACCTTTAAAAAACACTAAGTTATATTTTTTATTGACTTATTTTTGGGGGGTTTGACTAACCTCGAGGATGATATCAAAAAACAATCCACGGAAATCTCATATCATATTCATATAATAATTTTGGGTCAAAGAAAAATTGTTATTTTTGTATAAAATAGTTATTAGCTTATTAACAATACAAGTGGGTTTAAAATCCAAAAAAAAAAAAAAANAAAAAAAAAAAAAAAAAAAAAAAAAAAAACAATACAAGTGGGTTGAAAGAAAAAGAAAAAGAAAAAGAAAAAAAAAACAAGTGGAACGTTTTAATTCAAAAACAGGAAAAGTCGCTGAACGGACTTTTCTAATGCCAACTTCTTTTCCATTTTATAATAGGGTTAATTGGGTTAATATGATCAGTTGACCATATAATAAAGAATGTGACAGTTG
>PKML01054759.1:13151-23371 GCA_002933935.1 Eutrema yunnanense
ATATATATATATATATAATTGTGTGTATTGGTAGATATTAAATATAACACGGTGTCATATATTATAGAATATTATTATATTATGTAGTTGTGTTTAACATGAAACCATAAGATACATATATATTGTGGTATATTAACATAATGCTAATACCTACATAATGTAAACTTTCCTAAACACATAAATGAAATATGCTATGAATATATCGAGATCTAGATAATTCTTCCTTCGGGCTTTACTTCATTGTCGGGCTTTGATAGCCTACGATACTCGATCCGCAAGATACATATTTTGCTCCTCTAAGTTATCTCCAATATTCTCGCGCACGACAAAGGTGGTACGCGAAACGGAAAATCTGCAATCACAAAGCGGAACACCTATGTCGTGGACATCATGTCGAGGACGGACAAAACAAGTCAACAAACTCCTCCGGGTATAAGCTTCAATCTTAAAAGTAGGGATGAAACTTTAGCTCGTCTTCGGTCTTGAAAAAGAGAATATTAACATCATGTGGGCGTAAACTTCTACAACTCCACAAATAATCGTCTTTGTCTCGGACAGTCCATAAATCAGACTAAGATTGACCTAAAAACATGAGTGTTCCAATAAAAATCTCTCGTAGTAGTACGAAAAAAAATAACATTCGTCCTTGTCTCGGACAGTTCATAAATTTGTGTTATATTTTGACTAGTGAACTACTCACAATTTCTCGCAGAGCTTGATAGGATCGGACAATACTTGGAAATCCCGTGACCGAATTCTTCCCCATGAAAGTTTTCTACAAACTTTGTATCTACTGCTTTGGTGAGAAGAATTTCTAACTCCACACATTTGGAGAAGATTTATGAACCTCAATTTATTTATTTTATTGGATTATGATTTTTTCTTTATCTCTTTTCTTGTTGATGTGCGGTAAACTTTCTAACAAGTTTTATCCCTAAAAAAAAATGTAAGTGCACAACAATCACAATATTATATTAAGGGATCGAATCCACATAAACTTGTGTACTTAGGATTTCGCTATAATCTAAATTTGTGTCTAGACTTATCAAAATTCAGAGGGTGTCTCACGATTTGTAACAAGAAAAATAAATAAGCAAAATAGAATATAAACGATGTAATTTCAAGGATTAAAAACATTGGGCAGCAAGAAATTTTCCGGGGTTCAGGGATCGAATCAAACAAGCATTAGTTAGGATTCCAAGCGACTTTGTTGTCTAGGTTCTAGAACTAGAACACGGAATTGTATCTAATCTACTCGCGTAGAGCTAAACACCTATATTTAAACAACTTAGCTACTCTACTTTCGTTGGTAATTAATTCGTTGGTAACTAATGACGGTCTGAATTTGTCCAAAAACAGATTTTTGCTTCACTTTATGCTTTTTTGTCCAAATTACCTGAAAAGACTTTTAGAACTCCAAAATATTGAAATCACTTGAAAACCATTAGAAATCGAGTTAAAACACCTACATAAGATCTTAAAATCATGTCCAAAAATGTGTGAAAATGAGTTATATCACTTGTATACTTTTATTATGTCTGAGTAGATCCATAGTTAGGTTTTAGAGTTTCAAAAGAATTTCATGAATCGCTGAATAAGATCTGTTAGAATAGGGATCTATCTTTTAATTGTTATATTGTTGATCTAATTAGTATTGAAACTTGATTAGCTACCGAACGTGTTTAATGATTTCTTTGATTCTCTGATTTGTAATTTTTGATTTTCTGCGAATTATCTTAAGACCTAGTGTTTCCATCCATCGAACTTACATCGTTTTACTTGCATTCTTAGTTTTAGTTAATCATTAAACCACAAACAACTCTCATTAGTCTTAGATTTACTTTACTCTTGCATTCTCGTTGTGTTTCATTTGGTCTTTGTGGATTCGATCCCTAGAGTACTCTTTCGTTTTGTTGTACACTTGCAGTAGTTACTTTTAGAATTAAAAACTAAGTGTATCAAGTTTTTATAACACGCATGCACAAAAATGATGCCTTAATCTATCGGAATCCACATGCTCCTACAACCAGACACAATTGAGATGTTTATTTCTGAAAGCACCATCACACCATATTAAAAATAAAAATAAAAACTAATTGTATTGGTAGATAATAGATATAACACGGAATAATCTCGATATAATGTTATAAAAGTCCATGTGTCGTCGTGAATTTCCTTAGCAACAAGCTCCTACAAAGGTGATTGCATCGATAAGTCATAACAAAATATTGTTCATATCATATTTAATAAGAATAAGAGCATATTTGGAGATATCTCGAGAGCCTCATTTTCAAGTAGATGGGTTTTTGCATACGGATGAAACTGTTAACGGCTCGGGTATGGCTTTCCTTGATGCTCACGGCATTCATTTTCTTGTAGTTTAACAAACGAATTGAAATGGTTACCAAATGGAAGTGAGTTTGTCAAAGAATCTAGAAGTTCAACCTCAAGGCCAAAAACTCACACTTCATCCACTCACTGAATTTGCCAAGAATTATGTCACTCCGAGGCACCTCGTCATCTTCATCACATAACTCTCTTCTTATCTCTCCTCTTCGTCTTCATTGTTTCTTTCTTTTTTGCTGCAATCAAAGATGAGTTGGTGAAAAAAAATACAAAGGCATCAGATGAGTTTCTTTCCTTGATCATAGAGGGATGCTCGGTTGATGAAAGTTTATCAATTTTTGAAGTATGAGATGTTTCCAGGTACCCATTCACTGTTCCCACCTAAAACGTATGAGAATAAACCCCCCCAAAGGCCCAAACAATCAAGAGCTTGTAGAGATCAAGGTGAAATCAATACATGTTAATCACTTCAAGTGGGGATTTACTCTAGTCACATTCTACTTTCTCGATCTTGAAAATCTGATGTTGAGATTAGTTTAGGGCTCTGATATTGCTTGCAGTATGCTTCTTGGTTATGAATTTTTGGATCTTTCTGATATGTTGACAGTGTGAAAGTTAGAATCTTCTTTCTTGTTAAAGAGGCTTTTCCCAAGAAAACAAAATGTAAAGAATCAATAATGCATAGATCTGTATTTATTTGGAATCTAACCGTTCGTTAATACTTTTTAAATGTAAGATTAAGATAGATTATTTTTTTGGGAATTTTAATGAAGTAGCAAAAATTAATCTGTTATAGTGTGGAAGTGTCTTTTTCGCATTAACTAACAAAAAAAAATGGATAGAAAAATAAGAAAGAAAAAAAATCAAATGGTTGAGAGTTGAAACGTTGGCTTACAAGTTAGGTAGCTTTTATGGACGAACGTTCACCAGCTTCTTGATGGAAGAGTAACTCCAAAGCTTTTACAACTATTTATTTTTACCTATAAAAAAAAATACAATTATTTATATCATTTGTTTAGTTGCTACAAATAGAAAAAAAAAACTATAACATGTAGTGCCAATGAACCATACTTTAAAAGAGTAAAAAAAAAAAAATCATTTTATGAATATTTATTTGGAAATAGAATGTAAAGTGGGAAGTTGTAAATAGTCTCAAAACAACTTTTTAAATGTTTCAAAAAGACTGATTAGTATTTAGTAATTATTAGAAATAGGTATACGTAGCTTTTAAAACTAGAAAGAAAAGTTTCTTTACATGTTTCTCATTCCAATGAAAAAAAACCTCAAATTTACCATCAAAATGACAAAATAAAGAATTTAACCTAGTAAAAGTTTTACTTAGAAACCATTATCTAGATTCTGGGACTCATAGTACTTGTTCTCTAGCCTCTTCAGGTTAATTACATAATTCTTGAAATAAATCACAAAAATCCAGTTGATAAACTAGTTTTTTTTAGAATATGAGATCTCAACAATTTTATTTCAAATAACTTCATATAAAACACAGATTTGATGTAGTAAAAAAATATCAAAAAATTAGATGTCGCAAATATATCTATGTTATAATTGGACACAGTTTTTTTTATCACTAATGAAATTTTATTGAAACAATCACGATAGAAAAGTACAATAGCCGGCATAGAAAAGAAAGCTCTCAGGTTACAAAAGCCAACGGATTACAGATATATCCCTGGAGCTAAAAGTTCCATAAACGAGAAACTATTGTCCACAAAATATAGAAACACAGAAATAAATGATGGATACAAAAGCCAATAGTGAAACTCTCGAGAACACCGATTAAGTCGGAGAAGTGATGCCTAGAGGATCGACATCCATAGACAAAAGAGAGTCGATGATAGAGGTGCGATAAATTAATTTTAGAAAGTTAAAAACAAAAAAAAAAGAGGAAAGAAAGAAAAAGAAAAAAAAATATAAATACGGTCCTTAGCGATAGAAACGAAAGAGGTATCGATTTTGTTCGCTAACTACCAAAGCTGTAGCTACCTCCTTCCTTCACTCTCTCTCTCTCTCTCAACGGTAAGATCCGCCATTTTTCATCGATTTCTCCTTTGATCTCTGTCATTTGAATCCAGAGGTCTGTTAATGTCGAATCATATCTTCGTAGCGTAAATTTGTGGAAACTCTCTCTCTCTCTTTCTCTCTGTCTCTGTCTCTGTCTCTCTTGCGTGCTATTATGGTCGATATGATGTTCCACATTGCCTCTCAAGTTTAATCTGTTTGATCCAGTGGAATTCACGAGTGTTTTGAATCGTCATTGGGCTCAGATTGAAAGATTTTTTGCTGTTTGATTGCGAGACCCCCGAGTCGAATTGTTGGCGATCTGTGTCGCGAAACGAGTGGTTTTCTTTTTATGTTCGATTTTGTGTGCTGGATCTGTGAGATTTGTCGCTTTCTCGTCTTGTTTCTCTAGTTTCGTTCTGAAAAAAATGGCTCGCAAGAAGATCAGAGAGTACGACTCTAAGAGACTCGTCAAGGAACACTTCAAAAGGCTTTCCGGCAAAGAATTGCCCATCAGATCCGTCCAGGTAAACGATCGATTTTCTTTGCTAAAACTTCTGTTTACTGCATCGGTTTCTCCGTCATGAATTTGCTGTTTAAAACCCAGAATATGCTCTTTTTTTTCCTTGTTAGATTAAGAAAGTGCTTTTGCTTGATCTAGCATATATATATTAAGAAAGTGCTTTTGCTTGATCTAGCATATATATCTTAATCCAAATCATTGTCTATGATGAATGCAAAAGCACATTGGCCATGACTCTTTCCGGCTAGATAATTTGATGTTGTTTTGTTTACAGTTCTGAAACTGAATAATGCTCTTACCTGTTCTGTTCTGTTGACGCTTTTTTTTTATGTGATGTGACATGTTCATTGATATATGTGTAGATTAGCCAAGAGACCGATCTGAATGAGCTAGTAGAGAAGGAACCTTGGCTCTCATCCGAGAAGCTGGTGGTGAAACCTGACATGTTGTTTGGAAAGCGTGGCAAAAGTGGTTTGGTTGCCTTGAACTTAGATTTCGCTGACGTTGCAACTTTTGTGAAAGAGCGCTTGGGCAAAGAGGTTACTTGTTTAAAATGAGCTTCAGCTAATGATCTGAGACCATCTTTTCCTTACCTTGATTCCTTCCTTGTACTTCTAGTTTAGCTTTGTCTATCTATCATCTACAGGTAGAGATGAGTGGATGCAAAGGACCCATAACAACATTCATCGTCGAACCGTTTGTCCCACACAATGAGGAGTTCTATCTTAATATTGTCTCGGATAGACTTGGCTGCAGCATAAGCTTTTCAGAGTGCGGAGGAATTGACATCGAGGAGAACTGGGACAAGGTACTTTGGATGCTTCCTAGTGTCTGTTTCACTATTTTCTCACCGTAAAAGTTGAAAATTGAGTCGAGACTCCACTTTCTATAGGTCAAGACCATCTCTGTACCTACGGGTTCCTCCTTGACACCTGAGATATGTGCACCTCTTGTTGCAACCCTTCCTCTAGAGGTATATTGAAGCTGAAATTTTGCATTGAACATACTACCGAATTTGGACTTGCAATTTCGACTTATAAATTTTCCACGTACAGATCAAAGGGGAACTTGAAGATTTCATTCAAGTTATTTTTACCCTATTCCAAGGTATGCCAAATGTCACTGATTCTACACACAAATCAAAGCAGATTCACAATGACGAAATTGTAACCCACAACTGAAGCTTTTATTATACTCTTCTTTTTTCATGGGCACTAGATCTTGATTTCACTTTCTTGGAGATGAATCCTTTTGCATTGGTTGATGGAAAGCCTTATCCTCTGGATATGAGGGGTGAGCTTGATGACACCGCTGCTTTCAAAAACTTTAAGAAGTAAGTTTGGCTCTCGACTTTTTTTCAACTGTTCGAAGTCAAGAGCTTCAGGAATGCATGATAAGCCACCCTGCTGCTGTGTTCAAGCGATATGCTTAATCTCTCACATTTTTCAGGTGGGGTGACATTGAATTCCCTATGCCATTTGGAAGAGTGATGAGCCCCACAGAGAGCTTCATCCACGGTTTAGATGAGAAGGTATCGCTACCAATCTGTGTAGAATTTGGCGCATGCGGTTCGGGAAACAGAAGTTTCTGTTGGCTCTTATGAACCTTTTGTATGTGCAGACAAGTGCTTCTTTGAAGTTCACCGTTCTGAATCCCAAGGGAAGGATTTGGACTATGGTAGCTGGAGGAGGAGCAAGTGTTATCTACGCAGATACGGTATGTTTCTATATGAAAAACCCATACCTGCTTAATCAACTGCATTTTTTTCTCCTTACAAGCCTTAGCCTCTGATGTGTCTTCTAAAATGTTACCCAGGTGGGAGATCTCGGGTATGCATCTGAGCTTGGAAATTATGCTGAATACAGTGGAGCACCCAAAGAAGACGAGGTTTTGCAGTACGCTAGAGTCGTCATCGATGTAAGATGCTTTTTTTTGTTTTCTCCTTCCACATAAAAACATCTGAACCCAACCAAACATAAAAGACACTCTGACTATAAAATACTGACCAAGTCTGCAGTGTGCTACAGCGAATCCAGATGGAAAAAGCAGAGCTCTGGTAATCGGAGGAGGAATTGCTAACTTCACGGATGTTGCTGCTACCTTCAATGGCATAATCCGAGCTCTCAAGGAAAAGGTAAAGCAAGAAAAGAGTACAAATAACTACAGTATAAATGAGCGTTCTTCAACTTTTTTTTTGTTTTTGTTTTTTGAACAGGAGGCAAAGCTGAAAGCAGCAAGGATGCATATATTTGTGAGGAGAGGAGGACCAAACTACCAAAAGGGACTTGCTAAAATGAGATCACTTGGAGATGAAATCGGTGTCCCCATCGAGGTATATATATACACAATAAATCAACTCAACAATTTTCTGCTTACTCCATTCTAACTGTTTTTACCTGTCTGTTTGGTTCAAGGTGTATGGTCCTGAAGCAACAATGACAGGTATCTGCAAGGAGGCAATCGATTACATCACAGCGGCTGCATAAGCTTTTACTCTTATCGGTAACTTCAAATGCTTCTTCTGGTTTGTGTTGAGACTTATGGTTGGATTATGTTTCACTTCTCAAGTTTCTCACTGTATTCATACTAATAAACAAGTATCTTCGTACTCTTTTCTTTTTACTTAGTATTTCTCTTTTGATTCTCGTCATCTTCTCGACTTATATTCCCAATCACATAGATCACTATCTACATTTGTGGTAAAGGTGCATCTATTTCATATTTTTAAACTAAGTATAGTATGTATCATACGATTTCACAAAAACCAAATAAAAAAAGTTTGAAGGTATTGGTGGTGAAGCTGGGAAATTTCATTTTGGTTGGTATATCACAAATTCATATTTTATCTTATAATTCAAAAGTGTATTCCCAAAACGCACAAAAGGACGTTATTAATATTCAGAACTAATTATGATTTAACTCGCGCTATCTATATAGCACGGAATTTTTTTTTTTTAAAATATTATTTTGAAATTTAAGAAAACATCAATTTATCTGAATTTTATAATATGTCTAACTAATAATTATATATAACTGTCAATTCGGACTAACATATCTATTTAATCCGTGTTGCAATGAACTAAAATATTATTCGAGTTAACCCGTAAAAACCTATAATCTTGAAAACATAACTCTAATATGCACCGCGTAATAACTATAGCTTTTGTGGGCAGTCCACAAACTCTTAAAAAAACAATTTTTTCGTGTCTAACTTTTTAAAAAATATATTTTTTCAAACTTTTGTTTTGATATATATTCAAATAAAATATAATAATCATAGAAAAAAATATTGGTAGATCTCGAATATATTTTTTTGAATATGTATGGATTATTATTATTTAATAATATCATAATAATTAAGAAACTAAATAATAAATAATCTCTTTAATGGAAAATAAATATTTTTCATATTCTCATCAATAATTTTAAGAAATAATTATATCATTTCCTATTTCAATTATTATTTTTTAATTGTGATGTCATTTCATATAATAACTTACAAAACAAAAATTATTTTCAAAAATATATTATTAAATAATATTATAGAGATATTGGATTCGTAAGAAATTAGAAAAACAAAATCTTTGATAAGACTTCGTAGTCGGTCGATTAGGTGTGTGGGTGTGAAGGTCTAAAAAGAACGACAAATCAGAAGGTATAACTCGGGTCCACTAGGCCCACTAGGCCCACTAGGCCTTTAGTCTTTTCTTATAACCTTTCTAGTGTTCATTTTTCAGCAACCTTAAACAAAAATAGCTCAATGCCTCAATCTATAGAAACCGAATTTACAAAAATAGTATTCTCAAATATAGTTTTTAGCTTGGCAGACTAGATCGTATGCCAAATCCTTTTTTTTTCCCCCAAGTATGTCCTACAATTCAATCGGCGCAAAATAAAAATAAAAGTAAATTGTTTTGTAGATCTTGATCATCTCTATGTAATTGGTCATGAATCTTTTTTGGACAACTCTCTAAATTTTTTTCTTAAAAATGGTTTTGAAAATTAATTTCAATATTCTGCTTGAGTTAAAATACGTATATATTAACATCACACAACCAAATTTTACATCCATCGAATATGAATTTGAATTAGTTTCGCTCTCCGAATTAATATATAAGTCAATTTGGGGTATGATAATGATGTGATTACTTTTGACTAATAAATTTTATAATATGTCTAACTAATGATTATAGATAGAGCTGTCAAAACGGACTAACCTGATTGCTTAACCCATTTTTGCAATGGACTAAAATATTATTCGGCCTAACCTGCAAAAAAATATAATATTGAAAATTTCATGAACTATTAAAAAATCAATTTTTGTGTATGTACTTTATAAAAGCAGTAAAATATTTTTCAAATTTAGGTTTGATATATACTCAAATAAAAATATAACAAATTATAGTTAATTTTCAAAAAATCATATTATTAAGTAAATTGAGTATATCATCTATCTTTAAAACTAAAACATTATATTTTTTACTTGAGAGATCCGCTTTTGTGGGTATTTAAAAATTAGAGTCATAACCCGTCTTGTGCTGGGCTAACCCGCTTACTTAAGCCGTTTTGCACTGGACTAAAATATTATTTTTCATTTGGGATGACCCGCAAATAACTACAATCTTGAAAGCACCAACTCTAATATGCAAAACCTTTTCTCAAAAAAAAAAAAATTATTATGCACCGCTTAATCACTCTGGGTTTTGTGGTTAATCCGCGAACTCTTTAAAAAATAATTTTCTCGTGTCTAACTTATAATAAAAGTAAAAAAAATTCAAATTTGTTTTTGATATATACTCAAATAAAATATAACAAATTATAGTGAAAAATATTGCAAGATCTCGGATAAATTTTTTCTTTATATATATAGATTGATTATTATTTTAAAAGATATAATATTTTTTAGTATCGTAATAATTAAGAAACTAAATAGTAAATACCCTCTTGAATGAAAAACAAAATATTTTTCATATTCTCTTCAATAGTTTTGAAAGACAATTACAGAGGCGGTGTTGGAACTAATTTTTTGTCAAAGCTCGAGGGCTTGATAAAATTGTGTTAGTGTGAAAAGAAATGAGTTAAGCTCTTTCTAATGAAATGTTTTCATTGACCGAGAAATGTTTTCTCGTGTATATATGATGGAATAGTTGTGTCATGAATGAACAACATGAGAGAAGAAAAGACCATACGTGCGACGTTCGCACTTTGGGCCTTGTTGGGCTCGTGGACTTTTTGAGGTATCGATCGATACCCCTTGGTATCGATCGATACTCAACAGGCCGACTTAAAAAATCGCAGCCGCCAGAATATTCTGGAAATATTCCATATCTGT
>PKML01054759.1:24318-80603 GCA_002933935.1 Eutrema yunnanense
TGTGTAATTCACTTGCATCGATCGACACACAGGATGCATCGATCGACACCTAGGGTGTATCGATCGACACTAAGTGTGTATCGATCGACACCAGGATGCATCGATTGACACAGTATGTGCATCGTGCATCGATCGACACCATATGGGTGTATCGATAGACATTGGGTGTGTATCGATCGATACCAAGGAGTATCGATCGACACCAATGCGATTCAGTTCGATATCAGTATTTGAATTGCGATTCTTAAACTTTATATATCGGGACTAATTGAAAGTTGTGTTTCGTTTGTCTTCACAGAATGACAATCGACGTGGAAAACAACTCTGGAACTATGGAGAAAACCAGTAGACAAAGTGGATCAAACGACTGCGAGTCTGATCGAAACAGTGAAAGCTCAAGCGAACTTGACAGAAACTGACATGTGTGCTGTGGTCACTGAGGCCAATGTTGCAGAGAGCCATCCAAAGACTTGGTGGTTCGATAGTGGTGCAACCAGACACATCTGTATGGATCGCGAGATGTTCTCGACATACACAAAGAACAAGAGTGCTGATAAGCTCTTGATGGGAAATTCTGCCTCGTCGACAGTTGATGGTCACGGGAAGGTTGTTCTGAAGCTCACCGCTGGACAGGAACTGGTTCTCACGAACGTCGTCCATGTACCAGATATGCGCAAGAATTTGATCTCTGGATCGGTCATAAGTAAGCATGGATTCTCTGTGAAGCTGGAAGGTGATAAGCTAATCCTAACAAAAAATGGGATGTATTTGGGTAAGGGTTCTGTATGTGATAATCTATGTATGATATTTGTTGAGGAAGTAATCCGAAAGGATAATGTAACCGAGGCATCCACCTCGTAGAACCCTAAGATTAATGATAAGAAACCATTTGCTTATCTCGCTGAGTCTTTTAATATTTGGCATGAACGATTAGGACATGTTAAAATCTATGAGTAGATTAATGAACATGAATATGATTCCTAAATGCAAATTAAGCAAAGACAAATGTGAAGTTTGTGTCCAAGCAAAACTCACTAAAACGCCATCACCCAGCGTTCAAAGAACAACAGAACCTCTAGGTTTAATTCACACAGAGTTATGTGATTTGAAATTTATTCAAACCAGAGGAGGCAAGAAATATTTCGTGACATTCATAGACGATTGCACGAGATATTGTTACATCTTTCTACTGCGAAGTAAAGATAAAGCCTTGGACAAATAAGTTGTAATATATTGCACATAGCTCAATATTATGTGTCCAAAAATTTGCGATTTTTGGAATAATTGATTGATGTTCAATTAAATATTGGAGGCTAATTTAATCGAATAATTAAATCATTGGGCTAAGTGAGCATGCCTCTTGTGATTCTTGATATGAGTTCAAGAATACTAATACAACTCGATATTGTATTAAGTTTATTAAATTGCGAATTTTCTGGATTAATTTTAGAAATCGAATTTAATTTTACCCTTTAAACTTGAGAGTTGGGTATTGGTTAGTATATTAATTTGGTTTGATTCTCTTGAACAAAATCAAAATTTTAATATGACTAACAACACCGATGTGATCTTCGTTAGATTCGGTGGTGTAAAAGACAATGGAATGGCTGAAGCCAATATAGTCGAGATAGACATGTGTAATGTCATCCTCAAAGTCAATATGGTTGAGCATAAACCACATGAGTGGTGGTATTATATCAATATATGCGTTGAGATGGGAATGTTTCCCTCCTACCATAAATAATGACAAGAATTTTGGTGCTGAAGTTGACTTCTCAAAGAAGCTCACTCTCACTAATGTAAAGCATGTGCTAGAGATGCATAAAAATCTTATTTAGGGCACAATGCAAATTAGGCACGAATTCATCGTCAAAGCTGATTAGCGTGTATTGACAAAGAATATTGTCTATATTAAGGACGGACTGGTCCAAATTAACGTTGAGACAGTCGGACTTAAAATCAATGTAACCAATGGTGTTGAAATTAATGAGAAAAAATCATTTGCTTATGGTACAGAATCTCTTAATATTTGATCTGAATGTTTCAGTCACATTATATTCGAATCTATGCGTAGATTGAATGAGATCCTGAAATACAAAATAAGCAAAGATGAGTGAGGTTTGCATCAAACCAAACTCACTAAAACACCACAATCGAGCGAACCTCTTGGTTTGACTCATACAAAAGGTGGTGAGAAATATTTCATGACTTTCGTTGAGGATTGTACGAAATATAGTTATGTCTTTTTGCTAAGAAGCAAATACGAGACCTTGGAAAACTCAAAGAGTTTAAACTCGAGGTTGAAAACCAACTCGAAAGAACTATCAACATAGTTTGAAGTGATAGAGGACATAAGCATGGTATTATCCATCAAACGATTGATCCCTATTCACTGGAATCTAATGGAGTTTCATAACAAATTACCGAATTATTTGATGAACTCATTATTCCTAAAAAATCTGGGTTAGTCCAGAAATGTGGGGGAAGCATTGCTTACCGCAAGTTATACCATGAACTAAATACCACACAAAGTTACTGGAAATGTTTCATGTGAACTTTGGAAAAGTAATGTGTTTTTATACAAATACATGAAAGTGTGGGGGTGCCTAGCAACCACCTAAGAATGTGACAATCGGACCAAAAACGGTGGATTGTATCTTCAATGAATATGCACACAATGTAGTGCTGATTGCTTTCTGGTGTATAAATGAGATATACCAGACATCCAAGTAAAGGATAAGCTCTAGTACCTCACGAATTGAGGCGAGCAATTGATCTCTTGGGCTCTTACGCCTTTAGAGGTATCGATCGATACCCATGAGTATCGATCGATGCTTGACGGGCATTGGACCTTTGATCAAGCAATGGTAAAGAAGTACCAAAGGCTAAAGTCGTATGCTGATTGGAATCACAGCAATATGAGATCTTGTAATCCATCAAATGGATGTGAAATCTGCCTTTCTAAACGAATTTAGAAGAGGAGATTTACATTAAACAACCCGAGGGTTATGTCACTCCTGAACAAGGAAAGAAAATAAGTAGACTTGCAAAGTCCTTATACGAGCTTAAGTTAGCTCCTAAACAATTGCTTGGAAAGTTTGACAACAAAGTGATGTCAAATAGCTTCAAAATCACTTAAGGTGATATACATCAAAAGTACTCCACATGGATACGGTTTGTTATGTTTATAAGATGACACGTTCATCATGGAAGCAAGAAGGACATAATCCAACACACTAAGAATGTGTTTAATGGGAAGATCGATAGACATAAGATTAGTGGATAATCTTGTCTCAAGCTCCTAGAATGTTTTGAGAACTACTCAAACAAGATTGTAATAACTCCAATTGTGATAAAGTTGTATCACAGGTGATGTATGCAAGAATTATCGGAAGTCTAACGTACTTGATGAATCGTACTAGATCCGATTTAGCGCACTCAGTCGCTACAAGAGTAATCCAGGTCATACTCTGTGGAAAGCCATAACTAGAATGTTGAATTATCCAGCGTTATATGTCGTCTCGATTTACATCAAAGTCTAGGGGGTTCAAGACATTATGTTCACCTCTTGGTCTCGTAAACCTGACAGATATTATAAGTGGATAATATTTTTTCTTGGTAGTGCAGCAGTATCCTAGAAATCTTTCAAACAAGCACTCTTGGCCTAATTAACCAAGGAGTCAAAGTTTATAGCTTTAGATAAAGCTGCAGAGGAAGCAGAATGGCTTCGAAACTCTCTGGAAGATACCCTGATGTGGGAGAAAAATCAGTGCCATCATTATGTGTACACTGTGAGAGTTAGTGAGCTATCTCTCAGGCACTGAGTAAGTTATAAAATGGCAAATCTCGAGAATGATATAAGACCATTTAGACAACTGATCTCAAAACGGCTGATAACTTAGCGGATATGTTTCCCAAAAAGTTAGCCTCGAGATCAAGTTTGTTAAAACATCAAAAGGAATGGGTTTAAAGCCTATAGAAAAAGATGCCGTTTGACAGATACCCAACCTATGTGACTGGAGATCCCAAGATCTAGGTTCAAAGGGAAACAAAATTAAACTGATTCGAGTTGAGCACTGTGAGACTATGTCTCTGCCCAGTTCCTAGGATGATAAAACAGTGCTACATGTGAATAGTGAGGATAAGCGTTGGCTTTTAATGATTGCATAGTTGTGTAGATAGTGGAGTGTGACAGGACACTTCCGAAAACAAGCTAATAAAAGATCACATAGTGAAGTGTGAAATGGGGCCGTTTCTAGGAGAATGAAAGAGAAGGCTATATTCTCCAAATTCACTCACGAATACCAAAAATGTTCAAGGCCAAAATGAACACAATAGAGAACAAAGTTCTACGAGAAGATGTCTCTGTGCGATATATGTTGTATCAGTTTACATCAAAATCCGGGCGGTTCAAGACATCATGTTCACCTCCTGGCCGAGTAAACGCAACAGATATTAAAATTGTTTGGTTCAAAGCTGAAAAACGCTACCATTCAGTGACAGTTACATTTTCGTTTACTCTCGAAAGTATGTCTACGTCTAGATGAGTCTAGTCAAGTATGTCTAGTAAATTCTAGTATGTACAATTTTCATATGTTTTAGAGTCATTTCTATTCATGTGGGGGATTGTTGGAACTAATTTTTTGTCAAAGCTCGAGGGCTTGATAAAATTGTGTTAGTGTGAAAAGAAATGAGTTAAGCTCTTTCTAATGAAATATTTTCATCGACCGAGAAATGTTTTCTCGTGTATATATGATGGAATAGTTGTGTCATGAATGAACAACATGAGAGAAGAAAAGACCATACGTGCGACGTTCGCACTTTGGGCCTTGTTGGGCTCGTGGACTTTTTGAGGTATCGATCGATACCCCTTGGTATCGATCGATACTCAACAGGCCGACTTAAAAAATCGCAGCCGCCAGAATATTCTGGAAATATTCCATATCTGTTGGGGAAAAACCCTAGCCTCTCTCCTATATATACAATACGATTTTCACCTAAAAAATCATCCTCTACTGTTTAGAGTAAGTATCTATTCGAGAGTATCGTAGAATAATGGTCGACAGATCTGAATCATGGTGTTGATGATTCAGTTAAACTTTGGTTGTATCCTGGGACTCATGGATCTATAAAAACCCGTCACACTACGGGAGATTCTTAGAGTTAAGGAAAGAGATTCATCTCGTCTCCTTAGATCTTGTTTATTGCTTTATCGTTTATGAATCGTCTATTCCTTAATGTTTATTTATATATTATCGTGATTAAATATTTCCCGTCTGTAGTGTAAATTTTGGTCCTACAGACGGACTCATTAAGAGCTAAGAGGGTAATATATATATTTTTCTACAAAACTTGTAGCAAAAGTGGTAAGTTTTAAGGGGATGACACCCTTAAACAAAGGTTCAAAACTTCAAATCCCCATTTTGACTGTTTTGTTCTAAATTTATGTCTTTTTTTACTTTTTTCTCTTGAGATTCACCATGTTTCGTTGACATCAAAATATAAACGGTTAGTATTTCTATTTATTTTATACTTGTTAATGTTTGTGTAATATTATGATCCCGATAAAAAAAAATTATAGGTCCGCTAGTGGACAGTTAATCTTAGGATTTTCTGCAAATAAACCTTCTAAGTAGATTTTTTTCTTGCAACTTTACCTTCCACTTGCGAAAAATGCAAGTCAAACATATGAAGTCTGAATCAACCCGCTATATAACCCTCGGATGTATCAATGATGTGGCAAAGATGGACGTCGTCCAAAAATCAGACGGAACGTGAAATGCTCCGTTTAAGTTAGATAGAAAATGGCAACAACTTTAAAAATTTTTCATTTTGAAACCAAAAAACGACATGAGAGATCAACTTCTCTAACCTTAAATAGATTTGGGGAAAAATCAGAACTTAGGTTTTTGTGGGAAAATATTGTGTGCAATTCGTGAGGGTAAATCGATTCGTGAAGGAAAATGTAGTGAGAGATTTGATGGTTTTGTGAGTGTATATCGATTCATGTATTGGGTTTAGGGATTTGGGTTCAAAGATTCAAGATTTGGGTGTGACAATTCTAGAGGGTTCGATATTTTGATTTAAAAGTGTTCGATTGTAACAGAGGGGATCGATTTGGTTGGAAACGAAGATGGCCTCTCATCTCAATTTTGATTTGTTCTTGTATGTTGGTGGCTATTGGTTGATAGATGATATATATCATGGTGAAGAGGCACATAAAGCCCAATTGGTAGTGGTTTTTTGAACATTTTTCTTCATACTTGGATCTTGGAACTAGGAATGGCTTGCCTTTGGCTAGTGACCAGTGTAAAAGGTTGATTGGAGCGGTGAAAGCAATGCTCCCATATGCAGAACATAGGTTATGTGCAAGACATGTTCATGCCAATTGAAAAAAAAAACATTCTGGAGCAGATTTCGAGGACTTATTATGGGATGCTGCTGATTTTTACTACCCTGCAGCCTTTAACAGGAAGATGGAAGCACTGAAGAAGCCTTTGGCGGCTGCTTATGAAGCCTTGAAGCTATATATTTTATGTACATGGTCAAGGTAATCATTCGTAATAAATATGTTACGTCAACAATTTCAGTTCATAATATTAGTTTACATCTTTTGTACAAGGCCTTTTCAGTGAGTTTTCTAAGAGTGGTTCTGTTGAAAATAATTCTTCATTACCCGTTGGAATAGAAGAATAAGGGGGAACCCGGGTGTTTGAGATGAATATGGCATCATCGATCCATAATATGGACGATAGTTTGGAACAACTGACGGCATGAAGAAATTTGGTGAAAATCTATAATTTGGTATATTTTGGGGTTGGTTGGAATATTGGTTTTGAAATTGATAATTATTAGGATTTGAGTAGTTAAAAGGATAATTAGTATAATTTTGGATGTTAAAAGTGTTATTGTTGGGATTCGTTTCACTAAAAAGACGGGTAAATATATAAACAATAGTTTATTGGAGGCTAATAGAAAAATTATAGTAAAAAAGATAGTTTTTTATGTGTCCAAATCAAATGAAAGAAGTCTTTATTTATAAAGTATGAAAATGATGAATTTTGGTATTAAAAAATAATAATTTACTATGAAATAATTAATCTCAAATAATTCAAATGAAAAAAAAATATCAAGAATCTCAACAGCCAATAAGAATACAACACTTATTTCAATCTCTATTTTATTTTACAACCAATTTCTTTGTCCAATCAATAGGTACCACATTGCCTAATTAACTCTTTCCCACTAAGATGGCAAGATACAATATGTTGAAAACACTCAACATGTTTTAATCTACATCATTTTCAACAAGTAATTCAACACCCCATTACACTAATTCAACTGTTGAATAGAAAAATTCAACATACAATTGTAAATAGTCTTCGGAAGAATAACTACAACTGCTATGAAAAATCCAATTAGAACACATGTAAACATATTACATGTGTGATACAATGGAATATGCAAGTATCTAATGTTTTGTAAGAAACAAATTATTAAAAATTATATGCAATAATAAGAGAAAATATATTTTGGTTTCTGTTTTATCCTCAAATCCCTCTTTAAAACTATGCAAAAAAAAAAAAGAATATTGAATAATCACAAAACAGTGTACAAACTTTTACGATAAACCTAGTTCTCTCCCATGCACTTTTCCCAAGACAGCCGCTTATGTCAAACCTTCGACCAGATCTCATCACCGGCAGACGTCTCCTGCCCTCCGATCTCCTTCCACCGCTCGCCTCCGCTCGATCTTGAGTCGAGCCTTCTCTCCGGCCTCTGGCCGTGAGACAAGTGCCGACGAAATCTCTGTTAAATAGCCGTTCTTGCCGATTTTCTTTGTGTTTTCGAAATTTTCTGTCTCTCGTTCTCGATACGTTCTATGTCTCCTCTTTCTGCCTTGTTCAGCCGATGTCTAGAAGATCTTCCTCCCGCCTCTCCTCTGTCCTTCGACGCTCTATGTTTTATGTCGTCTCACCGACCCTTCTCGCTGTCTCTCACGCCGTCTCAGCTTCTCTCTGTCTCGCCGCCTCTCTGGTTGTCTTTCGACATACTTGTTTATGCTGCCTCGACAGTTCTTCATCCTCCACATCTTTTCAAAAATTATTCTGATTGCACTTCGTCTCTTGATGCGCTTAGTCTAGGGGAATGCGAGCCTCCATTGTTCTTTATATCGCTTATGTGGCTCAAGGTTTTGGTGAATCGTTTGGTTAGTGTGCATTTGGGATCATTGCCACGATTACTCATGTATGGAGATTTGTGTTCAGTCAAAATTCCCTTCGTTTCGCTCGTGTTTGGTGATGTCGAAGGTGGCAGTCTTCGTTTTGGGTTTGTCGAAGTTGTTGCTCAGTTGGATTCGTCGCTGCCTCTCTCACCTCTCCCTTCGTCTGATACTGGAGGACGGTGTCTCTCGTTGGGCTTGGAAAGGAGTTTTCGTCAAACCTTTGTGAGTGGTTCGCCGTCTCCGCCGGTTTCCTTGGTTTTGTCACCGGTTCCTGGAAAGTTTCCTGCTCGGGTCGCGAGTTCGTGGTTATGGAAGTGTTGCTGGTCTTGGCTTTGTTTCTGCTCAGCTCGGGGACGACTGTTAAGGTTCTCGACTTCGACTTTGCTGCTTCTCCTTCGCTCTTCCATGGATTTTGAGACTTTTCCAAAGAACATCATTTTGCCGGCTTCGACAAATCTAACCAAGTCTCTTGCTTACCGTCGCGTGTTGTCCACCGCCAGTTACTGTCTTCTCGCTGAAGTTAGGATATTCCCTTCCGGCGTTTCTCCAGTTAAAGAAACTTTAGGCTTTCTCATCTGAGCCAATGTATTCCTCGTGGAGGTAAACTCCAAATACAATCATGTAGGATTTATGTTATTTGAGCCAAGGCGTTCAAAGCCATCACCTTCTTCCCTTTGGAAGAAACGGGTTTCACTATACTCCGGCGCTGTGTTCTTCAAACCTCCGACCATCCAGCTCGCTCAGCGGCCACTGCCCCTTTCAAAACTTCGATTCAGCCATCGTAAAAAGCTGCTTTCTCTACCTGTCTCCGCCGTTCCTCCACTCATTCGATTAAGCCATCGTAAAAAGCTTTCGCCTCCTCCGCCAACTTCCCTCTCGTGCCTAGTGTCGAGAAACCCGATGAACGTCTTTACCGAGTTGTCTTCTTACGTAACGGTCTGCACGGGGTCTGAAGAGACATACGATTTTGATCCTACGAATATCGGAGGTAAAGGTTCGCCCTTAAAGTCATTTGGGCTTCCTCTTGTGACGAATTTCAGACTATCCGGCTTTGCCGTGAGTTTATTGACGCATTTGAGCATTATCTTGAATCCGCTGTCCATCTTTCATGATGATGATCTATTTGTTTCTTGTTATTTTATTTTGAACTTGTACTGTAATGATCTAAGAAAATGTTTAATTCTTTTCCTTTGTATTTCTGAAGTTTAATTTAATGAAAAAAGTGTAACAAAAAAAAAAAATATATATATGCAAAAGAAATTTTACACTACAATCCGCGCGGACAAACACCTAATTCTTTTCAGCGAGTTCACAACCATTTGTGTGATTGGTCCAAAGAGAATGAAGCATAAATATAATAAACAAAATTAGAATTTTATTCTGTAAATTATTAAATTAATAAAGAGAATATTTGAGTTTTCCCAATGCGACAAATATACCCACTCCCCCTAACCTTCTCGGGTTTTGGGTATATTTCTCAAAGTTACCCAAAATTCGAGGTATTTTTAATTTCCGTGATCAATTAAATTAATTCGTCTTCGTCTTATTTGCTTGTTTATTGGCAAATGCATATCGTTATACCACCTAACCTCGAATCATTAGAGTTCATTTAGCAAATAATGTGAACGACGTTTGTCGTTTAATCATATTCCTTCTGTTCTTTTATATAAGAATTTCTTTTATTAAATATGCAAAGTTTAAGAAAACATACAAATTATATAATTTTTTGGTATTTTTTCACATTAAAAATCAAGTGATGCGACGTGGATCTTATGATACATTTTCATTGGATATATAATTCTTAACAGTCATCACCATAACTCCCTAAACATCACGAGATCATCACAAATTGGATAAAATCAAGTGAACGGATGCATATTAAGAGAGAATTAATTAAGCTAAAAAAATGTTCTTATCTTAAGTGTAGTTCTCAAATCTTAATAATATGTGAAATAAATAAACCGATATATAATATTATTAAGATTTGAGAACTACACTTAAGATAAGAACATTATAATAGGCTGATTAAAACTAGTTTGGAGCCTAGTTGAATCGTTCAACCACATCAGCGTGTTAGGTGAAATAGAATAGGCTGGTTAAAACCTCAAATTTAAAATTTTATGTAATACCAAAAGCCTCAAATTCCTAAAGAAATCTCTAAAAGAAAATTTAAAACCTCAAATTTAAAATTTTATGTAATACCAAAAGCAATTATAAAACCTTCAAACTAACATACTGTATTGCCAAAAACAAAACCTTAATTAAATCAAGTCAAAAATCCATATATCCATATGAATACATTACCCGATTTATTAGAAATAAAATCTTAAAAATCAAGAATTAAAAGAGAGACAATATAATATATACTCCATCCGTTTCAGTTTGGGCCAGAATGATTTCTTCTATTTTTTATTTATTCCATTCCCTGAATCTTCTGAGAGGAACTCTGAAACTGTTATATCCTTTGTGTCACAGGTTGGAGAGCCGATTGGTTGTTTAGGAGTATTTAGAGATAGCTACGGGTCGCTCAAAGCGAAGTTTCTTTTCCATTTCCTATGGCTTTTTCGAGTTGTTTAAAAACCAGATCTCGACCAATCAAAATCCACGCCAACCATGAGATAAAGTAGATGAGGCGGAGACATCAAGAAGGTGTTTGTCTTTGCAGTATTTTCCAATATAGACCCGTTTTGTTTTTTACCAGACCGGACCAAACTCAAATATATGCATACTTTACGGGTTTCAGACGGAGCTGGGCCGGACGAGCCCACATCCCTATCTATAAGATACAAAATCCCACCCATACAATAGCACCATTTCTTGATTTTCAGATATTGTAAGCAAAATCATAAATTATATCATAAAAAATATCAATTGCAATTTTACCAGAAATATATCTCAAACGATGATACTTTCATTAAACAAATAACTGGAAAATAGTTTCTGTGAAATTTAAGTTCTAACTAAAAACTCGATTTAACAAAAAAAAAAAAAAACTAAATACTCGTTGACAAAAAAAAAGAAAAAACTCTTAGACGACATCCTTAACAATTTTTTTTTTTAAAACCATCCTTAACAATTGTAACTAAAAAATATCTGTCTATAATAAAAATGTAAATGAAGATTTTTTTTTTTTTTTTTGTCAACTATCCATTTCATTAAATCAAGTAGTGTTGTTAAGGTAAAAAAATACCTCACCAACAGAGTCTGACTTACATGGTAACTGGGTCACAAAGGCCGACCCAGTAGCCAATCCCTTACATAAGAAGAATACCTTACCAAGGTGAGATACCGTCTTGAGGGGCCCATCGCGAAGGGAGAAGCCCAACGCGAGGGAGGGTGGATTCGAGTCTCCACGCTGGTGGGATGGCAGAAAAGGACGGATGGTCACCTTCCTCCTTCCCGAGAAGTCTCCGAAGATACGAGGACCCGAACGCAAAAACGCCGCCCCGAGCCATCTAAAAACCTGAAAATAAACAACACACTAAAACGAGCTTACAGGAAAGTGGCTCCGCCGGGACGGTTAACTCCACCGGAACCGGAAATTCCGTCCCGCTACAAAGTCACACAGCAGATAGTGAGGCAAGCCGAAGAAGAAAGCGGAACCCCGAAAAAACCTCCGTTTCATAGATCCACCGTCCTCTGGCTTCACCTTTACAACAGACGATTAGTTCCGACGTTCCACACTTCTACAACCGCAGCCAGGGAAAAACACCACCGCGGACCGCCGAGAAACCACCACCCACCGTGCCTGGTACGAGACCCGAAACCGAGCGAAATAAAACGGCGAGAAAACCGCACTAAACCGGGACCGCAAATCCGAAGGAGCTGAGGAAGGACTCCACCGAACCGGAGAAGAAAACCTCCGCCACGAGCTTTCCCACATCTAGATACGGCGCGGAACAGGACCTCCGCCACGACAGAACAGAAAACCTCTGCCACTTCCACTAACCCAGGCCGGCGGAGATAGGCCAAAACAACTCCAAAACCAGCAGAAGGACACGGGTTTTACTTACTCCAAGAGACCGAACCTGACGGACGAGGGGGATAAGGATCCCCAGCCGAAACCCACTCACCACCAAGCCACTCTCTCGACTTCAGCTAAACCCACGCACAGTCGCCGGAGATTGTCACTGTAACATCCACAAGCAAAGAGTCACCGAGAGGAAACCGTCGCATGAAGAGAACTCCCACCAGAACTCGTCCTCACAGATCCGAACAAGAGCCTCACAGCAACACCACCTTTCAGCCACAATGCTTCACCGCCGAAGAGCCAAGGAAGAACGCCACAAAATCTCACCGGAGAGGACTTCCCATCCACGGCGAGGGCTATAAAGCAAGTAAAGAAGAAGAGAGGGGGCCTCTCCCGGTAACAGCGAGAAGCGCAGGCCACCGGAGAGGCCGAGATCAGCTCAGCAAGAAGGCGGCGGCTAGGGGGTCCCTCCTCCGGCGGTGGTGAGACACCACGCTCGCCGGAGAGGGAGATCGGACGAGATGAAGCTTCTGCAAGAAAGTAAATCTGAGTATCGCTCGATGCTACTGAGAGAAAGAGAAAATTCGCTGTGGATATAAATGAAGATTCTATAAACCATATTTTATGCCCTGTCCATTAAAACTCGAACCAAATTTGTTTAAATAATTAAGAAGACGTGGTCCATTGCTTTGTTCAAATAGAAAATTTTAGTTTTGTGAGTCTAGATGAAGAATAAGTCTAACTATCTATGAAAATTGTTCTAGATTTCTTCTACTGGTTTCGGAAATTAGTCTAGATTTTGATCCAAAATTTATCCTAATTAACAGAAAACAATTTGTGGAAACTAAATTCGTATATGATACTAATAATAGTGTAGTGTAGAAGATTATCTTTTAAATATATATTTATATTAAATATGATATTCTTTCTGTGACAAAAAAAAAAAACTGAAAAAGGGATAAAATAATTGAAGCTCGAAAAAGCCAACAAGATAGGAGACAGGCCATGAACGTGATCTGCCCAACAAAAAGGACTTCTTTTTTTTTTGCTCTGTAACTTTTCTAAAAAGCAAAAAAGATCATAAAAATCAAAAATAAAAATTTATGTTTTTCTTTTTACCTTTCTCTCTGACCCATCCTTTCAGTCCAATCACATTTTTGTATATTAAAGTGTTTCCTTGAAAAATCTGTCCGGAAGCAAAAAAAGAAAAAGAATTCAAACTGAAATCATGAAACATAGAGAGATAACACTATTTTTTTCCTCCTGCTAATTTAATTTTTCAAAAAGAGTATAAATTTTTTTAAAAAAACTTAAAAGGGGAGAAAAACAGAGTGTCTCTTCTTTTCTTGTTATTCTGTCAGTATCTTTCTGTGTGTGTTTGTGGATTTTTTTGGCATTTTCATTTGGGATTTTGCTTGTTTGGTCCCATCTTTGATGATTTTTTTTTAATTTTTTTTTCTGGTCGTTTGAATAACAAGGCAAAAGAGATGAGATGAGATTTGGTAATAGTGGTGTGGAATTAGAGGGAAACCATTTGAAAATTAGAATATTTTGTAGAGATTAGTCAATAATTACCCAAGTTAAAAAAAACGATTAAAATAATAAAACCAAGAGGCAGTATCACTCCGATAGCTTTTGTGCATTCTTTTTCTCAGATCTCTAGGAAAATTTCTCAGACTTTCAGAGCATTTTGGTGGTTTTGTTTGCTTGGTTTCTCGGGAAAATTCTTTTCATACCTTTTTTTTTTTAAGACTCTCTCGCTCGCTCTCTTCCTTCTTCTTGTTTAGCACTGCTCTTTTAGCACTTCATGCTTCATCAAAAAATTCTCTTTCTAAGCTGGGTATTATCTTACAAAGGCGTCATTTTTCTATTTGGGGTCTTCTCCTTTTACTCCATTCGATTTGAATTAGAAACCAAAAGAGGTCCATTGCTGGAAACTCAAGGTAGTTTCTCTGTCTGAAAAAGACAGGGGAAGAAGAAAATAGAAAAGGGGAGAAACAAAGGCAAAGGCTTTCACATTTGGGAGAGAGAGAGAGAAAATGAGTTGGTGGATTATCTGAAAACTTGTCTTCCTTACAAAAAGTTGATTGCTTTAAGAGGGAATATTGCCATGGAAGGTGTAAGATTGGTGCTCTGGAGATTAGGGTTTCTGGTTCTGGTATGGTTCCTTGATCTCTCTACTGCTACACTTTCTCCTAATGGTGTGAACTATGAAGGTCAGTCTTCTTCTTCTTGTTCTTGGAGCCATCTCAATTTTCTGATTTTTTTTTGTTTTTTATAAAAAAGATGCATTCTTTTTTCTATTGCCCAAACACCGGATTCCAGATTGGAGTTTCTGTGAGCTAATCATATCTTTGTTTGTCTATGTTTCTTAAAATTCTGGTGAATGTTTTTTTGTGTGGATTGGGTTTCTTTTGTATATTTATTGGATAATAAATATCAGCTTTAAATGCTCACCAGAGCCATATCTAAACTATCCAATCCCAGCTCAAGTTTTTGCTTCTTTCTCTCTGTAATTTTCCTGCAGATACTTTAAGGTTACTGGGTTTTTCTTTTTTTTTTGCAATTTTTCATTGGGGTTTGAGGCTAGAATTGTTCACTCAATCTGAATTTTCTTCCTTTTTGTTTGTCTGAAATGAGCAGTGACGGCTTTGGTGGCTATAAAGAATGAGTTGAATGATCCGTACAATGTCCTTGAGAATTGGGATGTGAATTCAGTTGATCCTTGTAGCTGGAGAATGGTCACTTGCACTGATGGTTATGTCTCTGCATTGTGAGTCTTCTCTTCTCTCTCTATTACACAAGACAAAGAAACCAAATAGATCTCTGAGACTTGTCTTTGTCTGCTTAATGAAACAGGGGACTTCCTAGCCAAAGCTTGTCTGGTACATTGTCTCCTAGAATCGGAAACCTCACTTATCTACAATCTGTGTAAGTTGTTATACTCTTTGCTATGTTTGATTCTTGTTCTGTAGTTTTTTCGATTGTGCTTATTAAGCTTAAGGTTTGTGGTTTAGGTTGTTGCAAAACAATGCAATCTCTGGTCCAATTCCTGATACAGTCGGGAGGTTGGAGAAGCTTCAGACACTCGATCTTTCGAACAATTCATTCACCGGGGAGATACCGGCCTCACTTGGAGAACTCAAGAATTTGAATTACTTGTGAGTGTTCCTTTAAGGATTCACACTGGTTCTTTTGTTGCATGTTTATGAAATTCCAAGTCAATTCTCAGTGTTGTGTTCCGTTCTTGTTCATTTGGGTTTTCAGGCGGTTAAACAATAACAGTCTTTTAGGAACTTGCCCCGAGTCTCTATCCAAGATCGAGGGACTCACTCTAGTGTACATCTCTAACCTCTGCTTTCTATTGTTCCATGGTCGAAAAAAACCATTTGGAGAAGATTCGCCAACTTATTTGTTATTGATTCTTAATGTGCAGCGACATTTCATATAACAATCTTAGCGGTTCGCTGCCAAAAGTGTCTGCCAGAACTTTCAAGTAAGCTTAACTAGACTTATCCAAGAACTTATCTTTCCATTGAAGCGAAACTAAGATTCACCATTGTATTTGTTTTGTTTCTTGGACACAAGGGTGATCGGAAACGCGTTACTCTGCGGCCCAAAATCTGTTGCTAACTGTTCTGCTGTCTTCCCGGAGCCTCTCACACTTCCACAAGATGGTCCATCATGTATAGCCTTCTGCTTCTCATATGTCCCTATTCTACTTCTGATCAATGGACTTTATCGCTTACTTCTTTGGTTACTTTTTGTTTTAGATGAATCAGGGACTCATACCAATGGCCATCACGTAGCTCTTGCATTCGCAGCAAGCTTCAGTGCAGCATTTTTTGTTATCTTTACAAGCGGAATGTTTCTTTGGTGGAGATATCGGCGTAACAAGCAAATATTTTTCGACGTTAATGGTTAGTATCTTGACAATTGCTCGGCTTTTCATCATCTTGTGCCCCGGAAAAACTAACAGTTCCATCTTGATGATGAATATTCTGCAGAACAATATGATCCAGAGGTGAGTTTAGGACACTTGAAGAGGTATACATTCAAAGAGCTTAGATCCGCGACCAATCATTTCAACTCAAAGAACATTCTCGGACAAGGCGGATACGGGATTGTGTACAAAGGGCACTTAGGCGACGGATCCTTGGTGGCTGTAAAACGTCTCAAAGACTGTAACATTGCGGGCGGAGAAGTCCAGTTTCAGACAGAAGTAGAGACTATAAGTTTGGCTCTACATCGCAATCTCCTCAGGCTTCGCGGTTTCTGTAGTAGCAACAACGAGAGAATCTTAGTCTACCCTTACATGCCAAATGGGAGCGTCGCTTCACGCTTAAAAGGTATTGCAGTTTCCAGAACCAAAATCCTTTTTTGATATCGCAAAAATTTTAATGGTTCAATCTTGCTGCAATTTCTGTTAGATCATATCCGAGGAGAAGCAGCATTAGACTGGTCGAGAAGGAAGAAGATAGCGGTTGGTACAGCGAGGGGGTTAGTGTATCTCCATGAGCAATGTGACCCGAAGATCATACACCGAGATGTGAAAGCGGCTAACATTCTATTGGATGAGGACTTTGAGGCAGTTGTTGGGGATTTCGGGTTAGCCAAGCTTCTAGACCATAGAGATTCACACGTCACAACCGCGGTCCGTGGAACTGTAGGTCACATTGCACCTGAGTACTTATCCACTGGTCAGTCCTCAGAGAAGACCGATGTCTTTGGGTTTGGTATACTACTCCTTGAGCTCATTACTGGTCAGAAAGCCCTTGATTTTGGCCGATCCTCACACCAGAAAGGCGTAATGCTTGACTGGGTTAGTCTCTTTTCTCTGTTTCTTGCTTCACTTCCTAGAATCTTGGAGGTATTGGTCGCAATTCTTGTGTTCATTCTTGTTTGAGAGAAAACTAAACCAAAATGGCAGGTGAAGAAGCTGCATCAAGAAGGGAAACTAAAGCAATTAATAGACAAAGATCTGAATGACAAGTTCGATAGATTGGAGCTCGAAGAAATCGTTCAAGTTGCGCTTCTCTGCACTCAATTCAATCCATCTTATCGACCTAAAATGTCCGAAGTTATGAAGATGCTTGAAGGCGACGGCTTGGCTGAGAGATGGGAAGCGTCGCAGAACGGTGCGGCGGAGTCGCTGCCACCGCCATTGCCGTCGGGAATGGTGAGTTCTTCGCCGCGTGTGAGGTATTACTCCGATTATATCCAAGAATCGTCTCTTGTCGTCGAAGCCATTGAGCTCTCTGGTCCTCGATGATGACTCACTTTTTTTTTTGCTTTCTTGGGTTTGTTTTTGTTTTTGTTTTGTTACTTTTTTTTGTTTCTTATAATGTTTATATAGTTGTGGAGTTGATTGTAATTTTTATGTAAAAAAAAAATATATTAAATGCAAAAGAAAATGTTGATTAGCCACGTTACTCAATAATCAATAGTTGATTTTGAAGTAAGATAAAGCCAATTGAAATTGTGGACATTCATATGATCATGCAAATCAAACCGGATCGAACCGAAAATGTTAATTCTTTTATTATTTTTTAATCGGAAGAATCGTGGACCGAAATCAAGCTACTAATTCGTGGAAAGATGATATTGAAAACGAGTCTAATCGAAAACGGATAGAGTGCTAAACTGAATCGAATTTAGTTTCTTCCTAATTAAAAATGGAACCGAATTACATCTAATTTATTAAAGTAGAATGCTATTTTGTGACCAAACAAGATATAATACATTTAAATTTATTCTTATCCTGGATAACTATCATGTTTCCAAACAGAATAAGTTTTAATTTTTATTTTTCAATTGCACTTGATAAGATAAGTTTTGTGGATAACTTTTAATTTTGTACTACAACGTTTTTTTTTGTACTGACGAACCACTTTCGTAACAAACAAACTTACAATTGCATTCCACGAGATAATTGATGCTTACAGGTTAGTTCCACTTTTGAAATTACATGTAATTTATTTAGTTCAAACAAAATCACGTATTGTGTTAGTTCAAACAAAATCACAAAATCACGTATTGTGTTAGTTCAAACAAAATCAATTATTTGCTTTAGGAGTAATTTTAGGTATATCTGCTTTTCATAAACCAGTTTATTCAAAATAACGTGGATATTTGCTTTCCATAAACCACTTTCCAGCACGATTAACAAATTATTTGATATACACAATACCACAATATGTTGATAGCGTGGATATTTGTTGATTTCAAACATGAAAATAAATATATTTTTATCCTGGATAACTTTTAAACTATAGATTTTTTGTGGATAAATATTCCCTCTTTCCAAACAGTTGAATTTTGTTCAATTAAAATTTCATTTAATTAATCTGATTCAATTAAAGATTAATTTATTTAATTAATTAATCTCATTATATATATATTAATTTTAATTTGTAATTCTAAAAATTTAGACTATGCCAGAAATTAAATTAAATATTTAAAATTATAAAAAAATCGATTATTTCAAAAATATGTAAATTAAATATTTCAAAAATAATTAAAATTTTTATTATTATTTTGTTACGAAAATAGTATTAGTTAATTTGAATTTTTGAATTTCGATTATGCCAATTAATTTANAGAATTATGTATTTATAATCACGGTCATATGTAATACTAGAAAAACTTAAATCTACAAAAACAAATTATATCTAAACACAAAAATAAATCTTTGTCACTTATTATAAAAAATTTTATCTATAAAACAAAGTATATCTAAATACAAAAAAATTATATTACAAAATTTGGTAAAAACAAAAAAAACAAAAATCCCGTGCGGACGCACGGGGTAGAATCTAGTTTTAACTTAAAACGGAACCCAATTACATGTATTAACTTAAAACGGTTACAAACTTTATATACTCAAACAACCAAATCGAATTAAGTGCTTGAATATATTATATTAGTGGACGATCCGCGATTCGTACACAATTTTGTGTTGTGTTTATTGACATTGTTAGAAGAAAATCCGATGATATCATTTTTTTCTTTAAATTTTATATTTCACAAAGTAAAAAAAAAACAATTAATTTCAATATTTATAGTGTTTAATGGTTTTTATACATATTTGATGTAATTATATATATACAATATTTAGAAAACAATTACATAATATATTAATCAAAATTTTGAAATCAAATATTGTTTGTAAATATCTGAATTTTTTATGTAGGTTTATTATTTCAGAATATCCATAATCACATACCCAATTCTGGATAGTTAAATTAGCGTCAAGTAATTTTCACAAAAAGCATCATGCATTAATCATTTAATGATAATCATTTGGGAGTATCTCAATTATCTGACGTGTTTCGAAGTCATTTCCACAAAAAGCATCATGCAGTTAGCCATTTAATCGGAGGACTTCGCTCATTCTCTGTTTCGAAAATTAGGTTGAACATATTAATATTTTAGGATACCACAATTTGCTTCGCATAATATATGCATTCTCACATACCCATTAAAAATCAGAGTTGTCATTCTAGCTTCTAGAAGCTCCTGCGAATATTATTTTCCCTTTAACATACATTTACTTTTATAATTTAATATTTTAATATTCTGAAAATTTGTTTCTTGGATTTGGTAAAACCGGATCAAAATCCAATTATCCTAGAATTTTAAAAGTTACCATCTTTTATTTATTTACCGTCAATATTACACTGGATAGCTAAGCTGCCACATATTTTATCGGTTAAATATGGTTGATTCTGTTACAATAAAATTGCCATTAATATTATGATTATCATCATATAAGGATGCTTGGCCGATCCGCGCTCGGATAATAATTACACAAGTTTGAAATCGATCTACAAATTTAAAATTTTCGTCGGTAGAAACACTTGTACGAATGGTTGAATTTTCAATCTAACCGATACACAGCCTAAAATTACACAAGATTTTTTTATCACATCTCTTTTGCACCTTACTCAAGATCATACCCTTTCTCTTGAAGTTCAGTCAAGACCTCATTCCTCGTTCTCAGCCACAGTTTCTGAGCCTCTTTGTCAAACTTCTTCTTCTCCATTTCTTTCTGGTAGTTATCGGCTTCACCTTCGGATTCAACAATCCCTTTAGGCCCAATTGATGTGCCGATCATCCCTCCCTTGGCAACAAAATCCTCCATGGCCTCTGTATCACCTGGATAAGGAAACTCACGGCGCTCATACAAATGAGCCAATTCTCTCTCCTCCTTTGGTCTCGGCTTCAACGTCCACCACCCTAAAGGAGACGTTTCATTGTATATCCATGCCATGCCAAAGATTGTGTAGGTGCATAGCAATGCTTTTCCCACTTGTTTCCAAAAAAACATATCGTCACGCCCTAAGCCAACCTTCTTCAGATACTTGTTAGCATCCATTGACTTCAAGGCCTCTATTCCTGTCACGGGGAAAATTACCAACCAGAGTCAAAATGAGCTTAAAATGATTTCGTTCAGGCATTTCATCGAACACCTGATCACACCAACAAGTAAAAGCCGAAACCTTTGACAAAACCCCACAATATCCGGTGATATAGGACAGCAATTTCAGGGATCTAGCCCCATGAATTTCATCGACGTAATATAATACCGGAAAAAAAAGACAGGAGATAGAGCAGATTAGATCGGGAAACAAGTCAAGGATGGTAGAAAAGTCTCACCCGTTTTAGCCTGTTGAAACTGTTTCCTCACCATCTTCTTCTCGGAGAGCTAAGAGCTATGACCAAAAGCTTCGGCCCATGCATGTCTCTAATGCGATCACAAAGACCAGATCTAAGAAACATAACAGACCCATTACAACAACAAACATCAGTAATAATGAAAGACGATAAACATAGATCAACAACAAAACTTAACGATATAGGTTATATCTAAACATCAAAAGGAGGAAAAAAAAGAGCAAAGCCTATGCAAAATCGAATACAAATAAACATCAACAATCGGAGAATAAGTCTATGAACTAACCTTAAAGGAGAACGAAAGGAAGATTGAGCGAGAGAAAAAAAGAGGTGACAGGAGGCGTTAGAGCAAACGGAAGCTGACTTTTCGTGACTTTTCATTTAGGGTTTTCGCTGTATTTTCGTGGCCCAATAAACCTCGGCCCAATAAACCTCGGCCCAATAAACCTCGGCCCAATAAACCTCGGCCCAATAAGTTGAAAGGGATAATAGTTACAAGGAAGTGACTGCTAGCGATCAGTAATTTAGACAGTGGTTTCAACTCATGTTGTAATTTTGTGGAGTATAAAAAATTACAATTTCTTGACATCGAAACTTTTCTTTCAATATTCATTATACAAACTTTATATGCATCTCACATATTGAGCACCACCATATTATTTCGGAAGAATTCATCAACATAGTTTTGGCTTAAGACAACTTAGAGGAAAGCTTATTCAGGGAATAAATGTAAAGTTAAACGTGGAGTTTATTGACGTTTAGTATGAAGATTGTAAGGGTTCAGATTTCAAGTTAAACTCATTTCTTTTTTGCTTGGTGTCAAATACCAAAGATTAATCCTGGTGATGACCATATAAACAAAAGGCTCGATTACTACTTTCCTCGTTTGCCCTTTATCTCAGGATCCCTGTACTCAAAAAACAGAGCAGAGAAGTTGCTTTCGAACCTCTGGATATGGTCTAGTATCAGAAGCCTTGGCCCTGGTGGGATGCTCACATCTCTTAGCGCGCTGGATTTTGAGTTCAAAAGACGACAAGACCTTAGTCTTAGTTCTTACATAAACGGGTTTATCGGGTTTTGGGTTGAAATCGGATCTTAATTGAGTTTATTTCGGTTTACATTTAATTGGTATACAGTAAACCAAGTTAAATCGTGGTCCGTGGAAAAATATGTTTCGAATTTTGATTTTTTTGGGAAATAGGTTTCGAACTTTAATTTCGTGGGGAAATAGGATTCGAACTTTCAAATGATGGGGAAATCAAACTAGGCTCAAACTCTAAGGGATCTATTATTATATGAAACTTTTCATGAGGAAATATATCGCTTTCCCTATAATAACAGATCTCCCAAAGTTTGAGCCTAGATCTATTTCCCCATCATTTGAAAGTTCGAATCCTATTTCCCCATTATTTGAAAATTCGAATCCTATTTCCCCACGAAATCAAATATTTCCCCACATATGTCGGTTTTATCGGTTTACGATCTAAACCCGACCTAAACCTAATCTAACCAAATAAAAAATCCAAACTAAATCAAACCCAGACCCGACCCAAAAAAAAAGAGTCTGACCCGACCCAAAAAAAAAGAGTCTGACCCGACCCAATCTTCTTCTTCTTCGTCTCATCCTCACTGATCATGTCGTATTCATCCAAGAATCTCAAGATTTTGTGGCAACGAGGCGAGTTGTTCTTCTTCTCCGTCTCGTAACCGAGAGCATAATTGTCAAAAACGTGGTACGAAGAACTTTTCGGTTGTTCGATCCACCTTGTTTGACCACTATAAGGGTCCCAAACCACAAGCCTAGAGACTAGAGTTGATGTCTTTGGTGATGCATAGCAATAAACCATCGCAGTGAAAGACTCTAGATATATCGACTTGGTGGTTTGCATCGTTTAGGCTAACGAGTTTAGCTTGTCGCCATAAACTCTTGTAACTTCATATAATTTCTCACCATTAAGTGGGGTTTTTACAAACAAAAAAAGACATTATATGTTCTCAACTAAAGATATCAACTCAAAAGTCAAAACTGCAGTTGTATGTTACGATTGTTCGCCATTCTCTGTTTCCTGTTCGTCATTATCTTTATGTCTTTATGAGTTTCCAGTCGAGATTTCTTCTGGTATGTCCCTAAATCTAAAACACAAGTCTGAAAAATTCCCCTTCTAAAATGAATTTTTTTTTTATTTATTTTTAATTCCAAAAACCAGTGTTTTACTTTTTTACCCTAACCAAAATTAAGAAATTACATCTCATACCAGGGTTTTATCCACCCACCCAAAATATATCAGATCTAACCCGATTGCAAAAAAAAAAAAATTGAAATCGAAAACACACAACTCCATCACGATCACTCCTCGCGCAATCTCACTCTCACTCCCCTAATATCTTCTAACAGAGCAATCGTCTTCCCCCCCCCCCTGTCGTGGGTCCGACAAAGATGACAAAGACGGTGTGGAAGCATTTACCAGTGTTTTACTTTCTTCATCCGCGAAAATATAGCAGCTAACGACATTTTAGACTGACCTTCTCTACATCCATCGTAGAGTGGTTGATTTGCAGCGTCTAGCATATCATAGAATCGCTTCGCATCTACGTTGGGTTCCTCAACAATACTATTATCAGCATTTGTTTCATGAAATGCATCATTAACCATGGCATGCATCCTATCATGATCTGCACCCTGATCAAATTGATGTTGACCATGATGATAACTACCCTGATAATTTGATTCTACCTGACCTTGATAATTACTACTACTATCCGTTGCTTGAGTTCTTTCAAAACCCTCTCCATGTTGATACCAAACATAATATTGCGGCATAAACCCTCTATTTAGTAAATGCTTACACACCGTCTCAATAAACATATATCTCGTATTCTTGCATTTACGACAAGGACATAACATCTTACTACTTTCCAGGGTTGTTTGCATATTTCCGGCATGATACATGAATATTTCAAGCCCCTCTTTGAATTCTTCCGTCATCGCTCCCTCTGAATTCTTTTGCGTATACATCCATTTGCGTAGTTCGTATATAGATATTTTATTTTAAAAAAAAATTGTAGTTTTTTTTTTTTTAGTTTAAGTGTTTGTTTTTTTTTTTTGAATATTTTGTTTGAAGTGAGGCTGTATTTATAGAAATTTTTTCAGATTTAACAACGAATTTACAACAGATTTTCATATAAAAATACGATGTAAATTTAGTAGGTGGACTATTAAAAATGTGGTCTACCTAACTGGGAACTTGCGACGTGAAATCGTCGTAATATCAACGTAATTTGCAAAATTCATATTTGTCGTAATATCGATGTAAAGTTACATCGATATTACGACGATTTATGTTGTCGTCGTAATATCGTCGTAACATTACGACGATTGTACATCGAACACATATTACGTCGTAATGTCGATGTTAAGTTACATCGATTTAAAACGGTCGTAAATTTTCATTGGAAATATGCAGTTTTCTTGTAGTGATATATATATTTATACAAGAATAACTAGAATAACCTTCAAAAGTGGTGGTTTTACTAGAATAACTATGTTCCTACTTCCCAAAACTAAACTAACCTTCAAAAGTTGCTAAAAGACATTCAAATCCACTTTTTAGTTTTAATTACCAAAATGCCATATTGATTTATTTTTTTACATAAAAACTAATTAAAATAAGGGGATCTTGCACGTGGAGTCACTTTGCATAAACAACTATTGGCGTTAAGCACTTTCGAAAATCCACAAAATTATGTAACACTTTTGGGACTGTACATCACATGATCGGACGATCATGCCCCTAAAAAAAATCGATCTCACGACGTAGGAAGCACTGCCACCGACAGACTCTTCGTGATCTTGCCGAGCCAATTGATTACACGAGATCGATCAGGAAATGTTGGATGCTCCGGTTTCTTTCGAGCCGGAATCGGAAACGGGTTTTAACCGGGAGTGAAGAGGTTCGAGGCTGAGACCCATCTCGCTTAAAAGCCTCGAGCGCCTCTCTGAGATAGAAGCGAGTTCGGAGATCCAAACGTCGAACCTTGAGGAACCCACTGGAAACCGTGGGACGGGGAATGGGTATCGGCGGCAGCGAGCACTGTTGGGTTCTTCCGAGTTATGGGAAGCGGCGGAGGAGATCCGAGAAGATTCCGAATTGGCGAGGTCGGAATCGTAATCGGAGTGTGAAGTATGGATTTGGGGAATGTGCGTGTTTTACATAATTCGAAGAATCAAATTGTGGGCTTTCGGGAGGAAATCAGATCCGATGAAAGGCAAAGAGAGAGATTGAGAGATATGAGTTTGGAGATGCCTATGTGTAGAAATCAATGGAAAGGGATCGGGAGAGAGAGAGAACAAAAACACAGGAGGGTAAAATAGATATTTCACAAAAAAGTGACAACATGTTTTTCAACATTTCTAAAGTGTTACAATACAAACGAAACCAAAATGAAGTGATAAGGGGTGCAAATACTTCTTAAAATTAAACAAAAAAATCTTGATTTCTCTCTCTCTCTCACTCAGGACTTCTTCATATTCTCTCTCGCTCTTCTCTTCTTCTTCCTCTTCTCTCTCTCTCTTCTTCTTCTTCCTCTTCTCTCTTCTCTCTCTCTTTTCTTCTTCCTTCTCTCTCTCTCTCTCTTCTTCATCTTATTCTTCCTCTTCCATAAATCCATCACCGATGTTAGTCCATAGTCGCCGCCGCCGGCCAACTCTCCTCTAAAGTTAATGCGGTGAACCTCCTTTTCACCCTTACCTCCTCCTCCAAAGTCACCGCCCTAAAATTGCCACTAAAAACCCCTCTTTCCCTGCCTTCGACCAGATCTGCTCCGTCGCCGCCTTCCACCAGATCTGCTCCACCGTCATTCCACCAGATTTGCTTCGCCGCCGAACAGTATAATCGGTTTTTGGTTGATATGCTGCTTCATGGGGTATGCCCACCACTTGTTCAACAAAATTTCGCTAATACTGGTAGACTTGTTTAATACGTAATTGTAGACTTGTTTAATACGTAATGGCATACTTGTTTAAAATGTTATGGTATACTTATTTAATACGGCTTGGTAGATTTGTTTAATCCATTATGGTAGACTTGTTTAATCTGTTATGGTAGACTTGTTTAATTCATTATGGTAGACTTGTTTAATCCGTTCTGATGGATTTAATTTTAGGGATTGGTATATTAATTTGAATGGTGGCAGATTTGCTTGTAAGGTTTGGTAAATTTAAGGTTTCATCTCTGACATGTATTTGGGCGTCGCAAACTCGGACCATTCTCCGACCATATTTATGGCATCTGAAATTTTTGGTGACGCTTATGAAATATCAGGTCAATATTCTCTTTGATATTGCATGACGAAAGAGTTATTTTCAATTGATGGTAAATTTAGTTTCATTTGGTCTATTTTCAATTGATGGTATCTTCGACATGTTCATGGGCTTCGCGACGGCGGCCGAGTCTCCGGCGACATTTCCGTCTTCGATTCAACGTATTCTTCTACGAGTATAAGATTTGTTGATTAAAAATGCGTGTGTACGGTGGCATATTTGTTTACTTGGTGGTAGATTTAATTTTAGGGTTTAGTAGATTTATTTGGATGGTGGCAGATTTGCTTGTAAGGTTTGGTAAAATTGTTTTAGAAATGATGGTAGACTTGCTTTAGAATTGATGGTAGATTTGTTTTTGAATTTTTAGAAGTGATAATTGGATTTTAAATGATGGTATATTTATTTTTGAATTGATTATTGTAAGACAATACATCACCAAAAACACGAAGTCTAGCAAAACGTAAACAAGTCTTCATGTAACCTTAACCAAAAACATAATAAGTGTAGCAAAACCAAACACATAATCATGAAGTTTACATTACCAAACACATAAACATAACCAAAGTTGATAACTTCTTAGTACTCCTGCCATGATATTGTAGACTTGTTTCATTACGATTTGGCAGACTTGTTGCATACGATATGGTAGACTTGTTTCATACGTTATGATAGACTTGTTTCATACGATGTGTGCTTGTATATTGATGCCTCTAATAACATTTTAATGTGGGCTATCACAGTCGTGAATGTTAGAGGTACATGAAACGTCTGAGTCAGAGTTTCCCATAACATGAAATTGTTGCAAAAAACCACTCATTGTTGAAGATGATGAAGAGATGATGAAGAAGAAAGAAATTTGTAAGGTAGAAACTATGAGAAGTTGTGGAAGTCTCCTTTGAACAAGAAAGTGTAAGAGAACATATAGAGATTTCACCAAGAAAGAGGAGATTGAATATCTTGGAAAATCTATGAAGAAATTATGGGTCGGCGGCAACCCTAGATGAAGGTCGATGGGTGCATGATATTTTTTTTTGCAAATGTGAAGTTCTTTGGTGGGAAAAATCGTCATTTGATAATCTTCACTTTTAATAAGTCTACCGTCAATAACAACGATCAATGTCAGATCAATTTACCAAATTCAGATAAATCTATCAACTTCATATAAATCTACCAATTTAAAATAAGTCTAGCAATTTCGTGTATCCCAAAAATTTATATAAACCTACCGCCATTACCGATTTTATATAAATATGTTGTGTCGTAGCATAGATCTACTGTCATTACAAATCTAAGAACCCGAGTTTCGACCTATATTAAATCTACTGCCATTACAAATCTAAGAACCCGAGTTTTGACCTATATTAAATCTACCGTCATTAAAAAAAAATCTACCGTGTTAAGAATAAGTATACCACGACAATATTAGTCTACTGTCATTACAATAAATCTATTGTCACTAAAAAATGAACCATCCGATGATAAGTCTGCCGCCATTACAAAAAAATTCTACCTCAGAGAAAATTAATCTACCATCAAAGGAAATAAATATACCAATTTTGTCAAATGTCTACCAAAAAATCAACCAATCGCTCGATAAATCTACAAACCCTTAACAAATCTGTTATCATTAAAAATAAATCTATCAAAAAATTAATAAATCTACCGCTCAAAAGCATATATGACACCTCGTAAAAATACGTCTACCGAAATAAGTCTACCGTCTATCAAACAAATCTATTGGCCCAAAATAAGTCTACCGGGAGAAAAATAAGTTTACCAACAATAATTAAATCTACCGTCAAATAACGGTAGACATTTTTATCTGAGCGCGCTGACGTGGATTAAAAATAGTAACGACAATATCGTAATTATATTTTTGTCAATATAGGCCAAAATGTCAAAATCGGTACCATAGATTATTCTAGTAATTTAGAAAGATTTACGTAAGACATTTTTGAAGGTTAATTTAGTTATCCTCCTTTTATAAAATTGAATTTTATTCAGAATTATAGTTTTGATTACATCGCATTTCAAGTCTCTATAGTGTTATTAAAATGTTACTTTTAGCTTTATGAAACTTTTTGAATTCAAAACCAAACCGAAAGCAAAAAAAAATCAAATCGAACCGAACCGAACCAAAATTATCAGACACGACTTTGTAGTTTCAAATTCAAAAGTATCCGGTCAAAGCGTAATTCGTAATTTCAACTTTGCCTTCCCACTTTGTAGTTTGTACTTTGTACTTTGTAGCGACACGACAAAGCCACCGAACATAGGATGGTTTGTAATGTATATAGTAAACGCCAAGTAGAGCCGTACACGTGGAGAGTAATCCAGTGTGATGACAGAAGCGTGCACCTGCAACTGGAGACCACATAATAACCGTCAGATCACGCGGCAATTAACGAGAATGCTGTCGTCCAAATTCTCGTGACTCCTTCTTAAGACACGTGGCTTAGATGCAGTCGGTGGCACTCTGCCTCATTACCACGATCCATTAACTTCCTAATCATCTTCATTAACTAAAAAAGTCATTTAAGGAAAAATACTAAAAATTTGCATAATTCTTTTCAAGTTTTGACTGTTAGCTGATTATCGAATTTTAGTACCTCCATTGAAATTAAATTATTTTTATTGTACCTTCAGTAAACAGTATTACGTAGGTTTTAATAAGGAAGATTGAGATAAATATTAACAATTGACCAAATTATTAGTAATATAGTAATGGATAAATGAAAATTAAGTCACTAGCAAATAGAAAAATAAATCAACCCAGAAATATTCTTTTTACTTTAAATAATTACGAAATTGCCATTGATCTGAACATTCCTTTTTCGGTGAGATGAATTGGCCACACTGTTCACCGACAACACTGGTATCGCGATAATTTTATGTTTATCGTGTTATCATAATTAACATGATACCAATTATAATAACAAGTTATATAAAATGTTAACATGCTAACAATAATATTGGATACTTGTAACTTGAATAGCGAGATAACTATTTAGTTAGCGAGTTAAAATACTGAATATATCAAATAACATTTAAATTAACTGTTAACTTATCAACTATCATGATATAATACATGATACATATGTTGGAATGACAGATTAGTTATATCGATAACTTGAATAACGAGATAACTGACCGATTAGTTATATCGATAACTTGAATAACGATATAACTTACGTGTTAACGCATTAAGATACTAAATATATTGTATAACATTTACATTAACATGATAACATGATAACTTATCACTTATCATGATAATAATACATGACACATTTGTTGGTATGACATATTATTCAAGACAAGAAATGTGATAACTTATACATTAAACCTAAAAACGAGATAACTTAATGAGTAACGCGTTAAAATTGTATAGCATTTACGTTAACCTGATAACTTCTTATTCTTCTCCTCCTTTTTCTTTTTCTTTTTCTCCTTCTTCTTTTTTCATCTTCTTCTTCCCGTTTTTCGTCGGAGATAGTTTAATAAGAAAAAAATAGAAATATGTAATTAGTTTAAAAAACATAAAGGTAAAATGGATTTTTTGCTTGTGAATAGTGATAATGAATAGTAAGATATGTGAGAGAATTAATTTCTATATTATCTCTTACCATCTATTGGTAATACTCTTTTTAATAATGTGATAATAATTTGATTTTAAAAGTTGTAAACCCACATAATTTCCCAATTATTGACATACTTTAAACAGAATTAAAAACATTAACTTGTGGCAACACATCAATGGTGAAAAAACAAAATCTTTATCTTCGAGAGAAACCGCTTTTCCCCCAAAACTCAAGTTTCATCTTAAATCAAAATCGAATAGTCAGTCTCCCTCTCTTTTACGAAAGAGTCACTTCTTCAAAAACCAGAATTTACCAATTCTCTGATTTTATTTTCAGTTTCTTCTCCAAGTTTCCATGTTTTGTTCACTGTAACTGCATTTGAACCAAGAAGATGGATTCGTCCAAGAAACTCCCGTTTCCAGACCAGATTGTGTCTTCTAGAAGAAGAAACATCTTGACCAGATTCGGTCTAGGAATCGCTGCTTCTCTTCTTCTCCTCACACTTCTCTCTCTCTCTAACTCCTCCTTCAATGTCCCCTTTGTCTCTCCTCTGCTTCAAGGTCTCAAAAGCTCCAATCTGGGCATCCCTTCTTCTGTCAAGCAAGTCGACGAGAAGCCTGAAGTAGTAAATCTCACCGACAAAGTTCCAAGCTTTGATGTCGAACAAAGATCTGGAGAAACAGGAGATACTGGTTCGAAGAACACAAGTTTGTCTGGAGAAGGTGAAGTTGCAAGCTTCGATTCCGAACAAAGATCTGGAGAAACAGTGAAGAATTCGAGCTTAGCCGAAGATGATAAAGTCACTGTCGCAAATGACGAAAACACCCTCGAAGCAAATGCTACGATAAGTGTGGCCAATAGCTCGAGCTCGAGAAAAGAGAATGGCTCTGTGGTGGTAGTAGATCGAAGCAGAGGTTCGTACGAGGATTGTGATATCTACGATGGAAATTGGGTGAGAGCTGATGATGAGACAATGCCGTATTACCCATCTGGTTCGTGTCCGTACATAGACAGAGATTTCAACTGTCACGCCAATGGAAGACCAGATGATGCTTATGTTAAATGGAAATGGCAGCCAAATGGGTGTGACATTCCCAGGTAAAATCACAAAAGAGAGAAAAAACTTTCCGAAACTGTTCTTTGTTAGATAGATTCTGTTTGGGTTTTAGCTTTGATTCTTGATGTTCTTGTTGAAGTTAGGTTTTTGAGTATGTGACAAAATTTTGATTGGGGTTTTAGAGAATTGAGTTTTGAAATTAGATTGTTAGTTTTTGTCTGATGAGTAGTACAATGTGATCTCTGTGTTGGAATCTAAAGGTTGAATGGGACTGATTTTCTGGAGAAGCTAAGAGGGAAGAAACTGGTTTTCGTTGGGGATTCGATAAACCGGAACATGTGGGAATCTCTTGTTTGCATTCTTCGACATAGCCTCAAGGACAAGAAACGAGTGTATGAGATCTCAGGGAGAAGAGAGTTCAAGAAGAGAGGGTTTTACGCTTTCAGATTCGAGGTGAGATATCGGTTTTCTGTGGAATGCTTAGTACCATTCTAAAAGCCGCAACAATGTCTGTTTGTTTGATGTTTATCAATCTTTTTCCCATTCTTGCAGGACTATAATTGCACGGTGGATTTTGTTGCCTCGCCCTTTTTTGTACGGGAATCAAGTTTCAAAGGCGTGAACGGGACGACATTGGAGACTTTACGGTTGGATTTGATGGACAAGACGACATCCATGTATCAAGATGCTGATATACTGATTTTCAACACTGGTCATTGGTGGACTCATGATAAAACAAAGCTAGGGTATGAGTCTGAAACAGAGAACCTGATCAAGAAGACCTCGTCATGATTTACTTAGCAATGATTTTGATGTTCTTTTGCAGAGAAAACTATTACCAAGAAGGTAACGTTGTGTACCCAAGGCTCAAGGTTCTCGAAGCTTATAAACGAGCTCTCACCACTTGGGCTCAATGGGTTGATAAGAACATCGACCGCAATCAAACCCATGTCATATTTAGAGGGTATTCCGTTACACATTTCAGGTAATCCCCAGTCGAAAATATACCTTTTACTTACTGCAACACGTGTTCTTGGCCGTATTGAACCGGTGTTCTTTTACAGAGGAGGGCCATGGAACTCAGGAGGACAATGCCATAAAGAAACAGAACCGTTCTATAACACGAGTTACTTAAAAAAGTATCCTTCGAAGATGAGAGCTCTCGAGTACATTCTCCGTGATACAATGAAAACTCCGGTGATATACATGAACATAAGCCGACTAACGGATTTCAGAAAAGATGGTCACCCGGCTATATACAGGATGGTTTACAGGACGGATAAGGAGAAAAGAGAGGCCGTGAGCCACCAAGATTGTAGCCATTGGTGCTTGCCGGGTGTACCGGACACATGGAACCAGCTCTTGTACGTATCACTGTTAAAGGCCGGGCTCGCGTCTAAGTGGTAGTCAAAAGTCCTTTAGCTTTGTATTATTGTTTGTATTGTATGCGGTTATAAAGTATAAACGTAGCAAATCAAAACTCCCTTATAGAAAAAAGGATGATTCTCTTTTTTCCTGACAATCTTTGTGTATCAATGCACCAAAAATTCACATTTTTACTCGTTGCTACGGATCTGTAAACAGAATCCGCACAGTCCCCTTTGGTTGTCTAGAATGCCAATTTTATCTTCACATGAGGTGTGCTGATTCTTTGTCGCGAGGTCTAACGCATAAGTCTCATTATCATGACCAAAAAATGTTCTATGTAGCTATTGATGCTAAAATCGTCTTTAGAAAACATCCATGTCAAATATGCAAGATAAGTCATGTTATCTCTCTTGAGTCGTATTATCATTGCGTCGAATGTGGTTTTAAGTTTCATTTTGAGTGTCTTAATATAACCTCAGTCTTTGGTAAAGAAAAAAATTCCACATCCATCCACTTGTTTGCAGAATTTTCCTTGCTAATGATGCATGATTCTTTAGAATATTGTGGCCTTTGCGAGACAATAGTACATGTAGGATGGAAAGGTTAACAAGAGATAAGAATGGAAATGAGAAGGAATGCATGAATGTTATTTTATGAAATCGATAAAGAATGATAAGAATGTGTGTATGGCCAATCAGGCCATTCTTTGTCGTCAGGGTCATAGTCGCAACCTATGAAGAAGCAATTTTTTGATGGGCCGCAACAAAAGAATGAGAATGATATAGAACATATGAGGTTGCACCCATGGAAGAATGCGGCTGACGAGCCCATAATATTAAAGAGATTGAGTACCATTGGGTTGCGACCCTTGAAAATGTGAAATAGTCATGATAGGTCTGATGGATGTCTAGCATGAATGTTATTAGATGTATGTGATAATTTGGTTTTATAAGAACGTTTATAGGCTGAGCATTTTATGTTTATTAATAGATTAAATATTGTATGGTGAATCTTGGGGTACTTGTGTCCACCCCTGCTGAGTGACGTTGTTGTTCACCCATTTTCTTTTTTCCAAATAGGGTTTAAGGGGCGTTTTGGTGTGGATGACAAGTCAAGCTATTCAATGGGATGTTTTTCGGGGATAGGATATCTCAATATTCATGTGCTGCAATCGGAAATAAATGGTTTATTATGAATTGTGATACCTAAAGAGAAAAAATAAATGGTTTCAATCTCTTCTGTCGCATATGCAATATAATCACTTGTATAAAGTGTGTCTGTGAGTGGCAAGATTTACAGCTTCTTGGAGTGTTACATAAGGTTCAGAAAGTCATAGGAACCACGGAAGAAAAATGTTCTACATATAAGCAATGATTATAATTTGTTTCAAGTTATGGTTGTAATCTTAAAATTTTCCAACCATTAAGATAAATGAGAATATTGTAATCTTATAAGTTTCCAACCATCCAATTATTATTTAATCATATATATAGTTCATTTTGAAATTGTAGCAAAAAAAAAAAAATAGTTCATTTTGAAATTGTTACATGATATAAATGCTGATTTTAGCGATTTTACCTGTTTTTGATATTCGGACAAGGCTATATAAATCGGGTTCTAGGCTAAAACTCAACATATAAAATATACGTATTATTTTGGACAATAATTCTTTTGTTTTTGTTTATTTTGTTATTTTGGACAAGAATTCATATATTATCAATGGTTGAGTTGGCAAGAATTAATGGTGTTATATATTCTTTCAAAGGTTTAGTTAATTAGAGTTCAATCTACACTACTTTCTTGCAGTGAGATTTCATAAAAAAATTGTTTCCGTTGACATACGATCATTGTTAAGCTTCGAAAACCTCTCTTCTATTGAAAGACAAACAAGAATAACACCAAAGACAAAAACTTACAAATTGCAATGAAACACCAAACTTTTTTGTCAAATATTATAGAATAGGAATATATTATTATTATTGAGTTGTTCTCGTATGAAATCATAAGTTACAAATATATAGTGGTAACATTAACATAATGTTAACATCTTTCCTAAACACATAAAAGAAATATGCTAAGAATATATCGAGATCTAGAGAATTCTTCCTTCGGGCTTCACGGGCTTCACATGCTTCACTTCATAGTCGGGCTTTGATGGCCCATAGCATTTGGTCCGCAAGATACACATCTTGCTTCCCAAGTTATCTCCAATACTACCCTGCACGACAAAAGTGGGACGCGAAACACGAATTCGCAATCACAAAGCAAAACACATTTGTCGTGGACACTTGTCGAGGACGGACAAAACATGTCAACTGACTCCTCCGGATTAAACTTCAATCTTAAAAAAAAATAGGGATGAAACTTCAACTCATCTTTGGTCTTGAAAAATGGAATAATAACATCCCGCGGGTGGCTCCTGCAACTCCACAAATAATTGTCATAGTCTCGGACAGTCATAAATCGGATTAGAAAAAAATGACCTAAAGCACATGAGCGTTCCAAATAGAAATCCCTAAAACCATAACCAACTCCCCCGTAATAGAAGAAGCCAAAACATATAAACCCTGAGACATTCTAAACTTAAGAATAAATCTCAGAAAAATAAAAACGAAAAAAGGAAGAAGAGAGACGTGATCATCCTTTCGGTGGATTACGTCGTTTGATTCGGTCAATAATTGGCCACGTTTGATTTCTAGCAAACTTGCTAGTTTCTTGAAGACCAAGGCACTAGATTATGAACACGAATTTTTGATGGGTTCGTTCATATTCGGTGGTGATGACGATGATGTTTTTCTCGCATTCGCGAATTTGACATCTTCTTTTGATTTGACTTCTCGCCCTCGTGAGTTGTTTTTCGATCTCGCAATCGCGAGTTATTACGGTGTTCATGATGGATTTTCCATCGAACCAATTTGACCATACGATCGGGTATAAACGTCGTTGATGACCCGACAGCTGGGTATATATGTTGTTGAAGAACCCTACGATCGGGTATAAACGTCGATTACCCGACGACCGGGTGTTGCAGCCGATTTGATCTTACGACTGGGTATAAACGTCGTTGTCCAACGGCTGGGTGTTGTAGCCGATTTGACCCAACAGCCGGGTATAACGCCGATATTTTGAAGACTTGTCCAATCTCATACGTGTTACCACGTATGAGCTTGCATGAGGGTATTGGGAGATCAATGAGATCAACCATACCGAGATTATAGAAATCATGAAGATCCAGAAAGATCTAGAAGATTATGGATACTTACCAATATTTTAGTTTAGAAAATTTATCTTTATCTCTAAATATATTATTTATATCTATGTTTATCTTTATTTAGAAAATATAGATTACTTCTATTCTACTGCTATATAAATTTATGCATCTTGTAACTTTATTCTTATGAGAATCTAATAATAATTCTTCCTAAACACCTTTGTGTTCTTACTCTCATCAATTTATCAAAAAAAATTTTTTTTGTAACTGGATATAAGAAACACCAAACTTCGAAAGAGAATCATCACATAAATTCACTTCACGAGGAGTGTGAGTATCCTTTCACCTGAAGAAGAAGATTTTGAAAAATGTCGGATCTCATGCAGTAAAAGTCCAAGAAATGGGCACTCCTCTGAATCCATTAATGCCGCCACAACTTTAGCCAAGTCGATTTTGAAAGTGCAGTCAACAAATTAAAACCCTTTATCTGCCCAAACCGACAACTTTTGCTTCCAAAACCATAAAAGGCACGTGAAACTTTTTCTAACCCTAACCTATAATTTTATTGTAGCACCGAAAATGTTTAGAAAATCTTCAAAAATACCAAATTTTAGTTTATTCTTAAACAATGTCACACTTTCTTATATAGAAATTCTTCCAATATTTGGTAAGCCTTCCTAATCCTTTCAATGTTTTTCTTAAAAGTTTACTGACAAAATACTAATAATGACATTTGAGGGTTTCTTTCAAAAGTTTTTTTTAAGTTTTCCAAATGGGGTTATTTGTTGAAATAGCCTAAATTTGGGAAAAAAATCTATACAATACATGCGGTAGCATTTTCTTAAATAATATGTACTTTATTGAGAGTGTTTTTCAACAAAGTTTTAATTAATGGAAAGTTTTGTTTTTTTTGCTTTTTAAATAGGGCACAAAATATGTTGTACGATTTAATTTCTGTAATTGTGTTCAAAGTACGTCTTGAATCTAATGCTTTTTGGATGTTGAGACGCATTATATCATTTGCTACGCATGAATATGCAACAGTGAGGATCGTACTGATTGGATTCTACCATAATAATAAATAGTGGTCACTTTTTGTATTATACGATATTCAATAGTTTTGATAAATTAGGGATTTGCCATACCATTTTAAATATTTGGAAAGCCTTAAATATATAGACTATATGTCAAAACTTAAGAATTTTTCTTTCAATATTAATTGGTAATTATTAAAATTATTTTATTTTATTTCTAAATTAGGTTCCAACTTATAGTCGATATGAAATTATTAAATCGTTCATTAATTTGAGATGATCGAAAGAATCCTACTATACAGAATCGATTTTGGTTCGTCTAGATTTTGGTTCGGCTCGATTTCAGTTTCAACTTACAGTGGATGTAACAATTGCTTCAGAATTAAATCCAAAATTAAGAAACGAGAAGACTTATATTCTTGTAACTTTCTAACTAATTAGTGCTTGACTTCTCACAAGTTGATGGGCAGACAGTGCTAAATTTCTATTTAAAAAAAAAGAATTTCCAAAACTCCCATATTTTTAATATATTTAGAGTTTAAATAACAATCTCACTATCTCTATATCGGTGGATTCGCAAAGCTCTAGCCGATACCATCATTAAGATTGAAAATTTTAATCTACGATATAGTCAAGCTATTTCAAACTACTCTATTTTCACCTATGGTGCAATGATTTATTCATGATGATTAGCTACGATTGTAAACTCTTTATCGCTGAGTTCTCGCTACTATCAAGATTTCCTGATTGGGAAAAATATTCTGATAAAAGGAAGAGATTCTTGTAGCTCATATATAGAAATAGAAAGTTATACTCTTTTTAATCTGTGAACAACATATATAACATCATCAAATTCCCAATTATTTTATAAGTATAATTGTAACACTCAACAGAGTTTCCTAAAATGTAACTGCAGAAAAGGTAACTGGAACAGATCAGGAAAATTCAGCAAATACTACAAAAAGAAAACAAAAAGTGAAATATTTTTTTTATTTTAACAGAAAAAAAATTGTACATGAATACGAAGCTCACTAACCTTAATTAGTATCCTAACTCCTAACAATTTTTTTTTATGTGTAACGTAACACTGTAATATGAAAAACAAAGGAAGAAAGCACTTAAGAGTAAAAGGTTAGAGAGGAGTCGTAGAGATTATAATCAGAGAATTAAGTAGCTCTCACTGAGAGCCTCTCAGTATGAAGACGGTCTCGAGATCCGGTGGAGAGAAGAACTCTCTAGCGCCGCCGTAGTTAAACTTCAAGGACGGTTTTCGTTTCTTCGGTGCCGGAGGACACGCCAGTACCGTCGGTATTCTAACGGAAGCCGCAGTTGGAGTCGTCGGATACTGATCTTGATGAACTTCGTCTCCCGTGTCGGCTACGGCAGAGGAGGATATGCTGATCGGCACTATCGGCGTTCGTAAGGAGCCCGAGATGACCCATTTCTTTCCTTCGTAATCGCCGTCGAACTGGTGGTGGGTCTTACCGGAAAATCCCATAAGTTGTTGTCGTAAGAGGTTAGAGCTAGAGAAACAGGGGAATTGTGATTGGTTATGTTTTTGGAAAAATCAGGGAAAGTGATGGAGTATGGTTTATGAAGAGGAAAGGTTTGGTTTTTAGGGTTTTGATTAGTTTGTAACGAGAGAGAATGTGAAGGGAATGTGACATTTGTTTCAGAGAAGAAGGTCTTATAGTCAACAACGACTTGAAGACAACCGATCAGTGTCGATTCAGATCGGCTATTTTTATTTCGATTAAAATAATTTTTTTTTGTCAACTATTTTTTTTATTATATATAATATCCAAGATTACATAAAAAATACACAAATAATAAAATACAACTTTTTAAGAAATAAAAAAAACAAAAGAAATACATATGTCGCTGCTTTTCGAAGAAAAGTTTTACTCGTTATCATATTCACAATCTATTGCGAATTTAATCTTTGGTTATCAATATAACCAATTCAAACACTTTTTTTCTCAAAAAATAATGCTATATGATAATTTTGTTTTTTTCACAACTCGTATAATGGTATTTCTTTTTCTGGTAAAAAAAGAAAAAAAAACATTCAATGAACGGAGAGAAAGTGAGATTTAGTGTACATTGTATCTTTATTAAATGTGAGAGTGATGTTTTAAAAGGACGTCAAAGAATCCATTTTTTTTTTTTGTAACTGATTTTAGGGTGCTTAAAGGTTTTGTGCAAAAGATGTCATAAGTCAACTAAAAAGTGTTCTACCTAATGATTAATTATATGTTAGTCGATGTTATGTGATTTAAGATGCTAGATCTATTATATATGGTTGCATGGGTAATCTCTTTTTCTAAAGTGAAACTTATTAGGAGATACGATCTTATATACACAAATAAAAAAATATTCATATACATGATAAAATCGTATCGTAATAAAACTCTCCATATAGATTCTAAAGCAAACTTTTTTTTGTGAATCAAAGAGATTCAAATCTTATAAATACCAATCATGGTAGATTATATATGTCAATGGATAACGTTTAGATAACTTTATACAAGTTTGATATTTTCACATTTGATGTGATAACAAAAAAATTGAGTATATCGGCATGATAATTAAACCAAATACAATTGAGACATCATTTCACACAAGAGGAAGCTAAGGATCTTAGAAGTTATAAATAGATTATGCATGCCTGAAACCGATTTGTGGGAAGAATGTGTGTGTGTGTGTGTGATCCTTGAAAAATGAAGAATGTGTGTGAGAGTGAGTGAACACATCACAAATGGAGCAAAATATAGAAAATATTCAAATAGGTTTTAAATGATAATAGGGAACCCGAGGAAACGCGTGACTCTAAGCCATATGAATTTAATTTACACTTATTACTTTAAAAAAAAATTATTACTACTATATTTAAGCTTTGTATATATCATTTTCCGTGGAAGTAATTAATGAAGTAACGAGATGGAGAGTCTCTCGTTTCAAAGTTTTGAAAATTTGGTCAATGCTCGTTCTATTTGTTGACCGGCTCAACGTTTGACTTGGAAAACAATTTTGTTTTCTTTGAGTCAGGGACTACAAAGTCAACCCTCTTTTCCATTTTGGTGCGATAGTGGAAATTAGAAAACAATTTTATATGAATTTTATCAGGGCCGATCCTACCATTTAAGCCTAGAGCAAATTAATGATTTAACAATTTTCTTCAACAACGCAATTTCCTTCGGTGTAAGGTCTATTGCCACTGATTCAGACTATTTCATTGGATTCACCGCTTAGTGAGCTACATGAAATTCTTGCGGACATCTCATCATATGCTCTCAAAATTTTGACTCTATCTCTTTTATTTATATTATACGTAAGGCCGATATTGTGGCCGATTCTCCAGCAAAACACGTATTTTGCAGATGAATTATTGTTCACGGTTGATTTATGAATCAAATCGGGTTGCACAACAAAAAGGATCCAAATATGTCATGTTATGATTGATGAATACATGATAACGAGAAATTAGTCCAACAATTCTATATGTAATGTAAATAGTAAGAAGTTTCTTATGAATGTTATGGAGTTGTTTCTATGTTGTTTCTCAAATTTTATTTTATTTGATAAATAATGGAGTAATAGACAAGTAGATAACATATCAATTTTTTTTTAAAAAAATAAGCTGAGGCTACTTCTCCCTTGGATGCTTCTGATCTTTGTTCATTGCCATTCAAATTAACCAATTTTTCAATTCGTTTTTAGCTATATTTCCTTTCACTGATGCGAGGTAGAATCTAGAATTGCGATTCCACAACATAACCATTTATCTCTACTCTTTTGACCATAATACTCATATTCTTCTTTGTAAGCTCTTGTTAATTCTCTTTTCGGATCACATACTTGCTGATATCTCGGAAAGCCAGAAGATTGTTCCTTCTCAAGAGCCCTCTCTATTCTCTGAATCTTGTCTTGAGCATTCAAGTTGTTATTCATTTTCCAGCTACTTAAAGACTTTCTGCAACCTCTCAATCTTTCAACCACAAAGAAATTAAAATCCTCACCCTTTGCATTCCAAGCCACATAGATCGCTTCTTTCACATTGAATTTAAAAAGAAATCTCTTATCAAACCTGAATTGTCCTCTGTAAGAATCTTGGGAAGCCAACAATTTAATCAAAACAAGCATGTGATATGAACCTCTAAACTCCAAGAAATTTTGATTCGATACCAGGAAATGTTTAAGCCACTCCTTGTTTCCAAAACATTTATCCAATCTGCTTTGAATCCACAAATCATACATTCTCTTTGCCCATGAGAATCTGTTACCATGACTTGGTAACTCTTCCATTTCACAAGCTTTAATCATTTCAATGAAGGGTTTTAAGTATGAGTCTCATCTTCTAGGACCACATGTCTTCTCTTCATTGTGTAAAATGTCATTAAAGTCTCCTATAATACACCAAATGTCTCTTCTACCAATCCCAATGCGACTGATCCTCTCCAAAATAATATGTATTTTTTGTATCTCAAGATCCCCATAAATGCACGATATATAGAAATTCACAGCTCCAAACTGAACTTGCATATCCAACATATTCTTATCTACAAATTTGAAATCAATATTTACACTACTTTTCCAGAAGAGAGCCAATCTTCCACACTTTCCAATTGGCTCTACTGTGTAAACCCTGTCATACCCTAACTACTCTTGTAAATCCACTAAAACGTCTCTACCATGCATCGTTTCCATCAAGAACTTCATCTCAGATAAATGTTTCTTACGCATTTCCTTGAGACGAGGAATTACCAAGTTTTGAGACCGTCCCAACCCTTGGCAATTCCAATTGATAAAGCTCATTAAACATTGGACGATCCCTCATTTGGGATCACCTTTTTGTTTTGACGCTTAGCGATTTTTGATGCTTCTTTAGCCTCATCCACAACTTTTCTTTTAGTTACCACTCCAACTTCCAATTCAGTCTTTAAACTTTGAGAACCATCACTTAATTCTGGATTCAAACGCTTTGGCTTTTTTCTGCTTTTAGACGACCTTTTTCTTGGTTTACCTTTCTTTGAGACAATCCCAGAAGGACCAACTTCATTGAAGCCAATCCTAAAAAAAACCGTTGGACCATCTTGAAATGGTTGAGATAACCCAAAAAAATTAGCATTTTCACATGCTGCTTGAAAATCTGATATTTCAAAATTTCACAAACTGTTTGAACCCACTTTAATAGCCGCTCCCATCAGCTTTGAAGAGCTGTTCTCATTGACAGACATATTTTGTGATAAAACTGCACCTTCATAGTTGAAAACCAATCCTTTACTTTGGTTCAGATCTTTATAAACAACTGGATCACGTTCAAATCTCAAAATTATTTTCTGAGCCATTGGATCTTTTTCAACATTTCCTACTGACTTTTTGACTCTCTTCTCGGATCTTTCTCTCATATCCATTTGCCACCATCAAATACTGTCTCATTCTTTCCAACACTTCATGATCTATTCTCAGTCTACCCGTTAAAGAGTTCATTCCAACTTGTTCTTCTACTAACACACCAAACAAGGGATATGTTTCTTTCAGAATAGGAATCTTCGAAACTTTTTCAATTACCAACACTTATCTTCTTGTTGTTGCTATTTCTTGTCGATTTCTTATGAAAATCGGACAAACATCCCTTTCATGAGTAAGTCTTTGACATTCATAGCATATTTTTTTAATTTTCTCATACTCAAACTCCACTGTTGTCGAGCCTCCTTTTGGTAAGTTAACCACTTTGGATCTTCTAAGACTAGTTACAATGGGCTAGTTGAATAAAGAATTAAACTGTTGAATGCTTCCAATGATGGTGTTGAAAAAAAAAACATGACATGGATTAAATCTTGTTGAAAGAATTCAACATGTTGAAAAAACAAAATTTGGGACCACAATGGCGACGTGGCACGTTCTGCACGCAACACGCAGAGCAAGTGTTGTACACGCGTGAGGCACGCGCATGAGCGCGCACAGAAAACTGTCCAAAATATAATAAGATAGTTTGGGACACGTGTTTTTTTATTGGCGGTTGAGATTCTTAAGATTTTAATCTCATCCTCATTATTTAAATCAATTATTTTATATTAAACTATTTTTTTTAATATCAAAATTCATCATTTTTTGTTCTCTATAAATAGATACTTGTTTCATTTGATTTGGACACAGAAAAAAATCATCTATTTTCTCAAATGCATCCCAACAATAACTCTTTTAACACCCAAAACTCTTCCAATTACCCTTTCAACTACCCAAAAATAATGTATTGTATTGCATTTTAAGTTTTTTGTAATTTTGTTTGTTTTAATAATGACTCTCTCTATTTTTCGTCTTTAGTACTTGCAGTTTTTTAATTAAGAATACAAAATAAAAAGAAAAAATTTTATTGAAAACATTATTTAACTCTTAATTATTTTAATTTAATTTCAATCGATAATTGTTATTAATATGTAATCACAAAAACTAAAACATAAAAGAAAACAAATATGTAAAATAAAAATAGTGGGGTAAGGTGTTGAATTTTATTAAACAAAACCATTGTAGGGTGTGAAAATTTAGTGGGTGTTGAATAATTAGGTGGAAGTGAGAGAAGATGATGTGAAGTGTTAAAAGTGAAAATAGGGTGTTGAATTTTTTTTTTCATTGTACATAGCCTAAGAGGTCTTGATACATCTAGAAGAATTTTAACTCTGCTAAATTTTTGAAGTTGAGCTTTAGCAGGATCAAAGATAACTTCAATTACCTGACCAATGAGATCTCCTAAGGATGTTATTACAGCGACCGTCATGTAGTTGAGAGGCAGCTTCCATAATTGAATCAAAATGGGTATGAACTGAAGATAGTCATATGGAGGATGTTCAACCTATCTCTCCATAGCAAGAGCCCATTCATTGTAAGCTTGAATACCTTTCTCAAATATCTCTAGTAAGTCATGTTCAGAGTTGAATATGAATTGAAACTTTTCCTTTGAGAGATGAACACCTCTGACCTTATCATACTTCTACTATTTTTGAGGCATATCCAAGAGAAAACCCTTCATTTTTTGACAATCTAGATTGAGAAGCTTACCAACCAAACTGAGCTCATTCCATTGATTCATCACTTGTTGTTTGTAGATGACAACATTTTTCTTTTCAAGAAAAATAAGGATCAAACTTTGGCGATGCATCACATTCTAAACATGTATGGATCATCCACATGCCAGATCATTAATTTGGATAAATCATCCTTGACTTTCAGATCCAATGTGAACAATCAAGAGAAAATTGACATCAAACAAAGGTTATGAATTTTTTACTGAGGGTGGAGTTGGTTCTTACATAGGTTTGCATGAGTGTTTTAGTGGATCAAAAGTGGAGATGTTAAACTTTCTAAAAGACAGGGAGAAGATAAAGCGGTCATGTTGGTATTCTAGATCTTTATCTCAAGGTGGGAAAGAGATTATGATCAAATCTGTTGCTTTAACCATGCCGATTTTTTCTATGTCGTTTTTCAAACTTCCAAAAATAACTTGTCCTAATCTGTCAATTGCGTTAGCTGATTTTTGGTGGAGTTTTTGTGAGCATTCGAGGAAAATTCATTGGCAAAATTGGGAAAAGTTATGCTTACCAAAAAGCCTTGGAGGTATGAGCCGGGTTCAAAGATGTAGAGCTTTTCAACCAGACTCTCCTTGAAAAGCAGGCATGAAGATTACTTCAATCGCCTAATTGTTTGCTCTCAAAATTAATGAAGAGTAGATACTTCTCATGCAGTGATTTTATGAGCTATTTTTTGGGAAACATGCCTTCTTTTGCATGGAGAAGCATTCTTTATGGGAGAGATTTGCTTTGCAAATGGTTAGTTAAGAAAGTTGAGAATTGAGCAACAATAAGTGTTTAGATTAATTTATGGTTAGATGATGTTGATGGAAGGAGAGCTCCATGGAGAAAGAATACCTTGTTTGATGTCAGCTTAATGGTCAATGACTTAATTGACATAGGAAAAAGGTGATGGGACAATCAGAAGCTGGAAGATAATTTATTCCTTAGGGATATTGAAAGAATAATGGCCAAAAAACCAGTGGTGTCTCAAGAAGACTTTATGATATGGAAACACAACAAAAGTGGATTTTTTTTCTGTGAAATCAGCCTATTGGTTAACATGCCAATCTAATAGATCAGTCTTGATGCGAGAAGCTTTAGTTCAACCATCTCTCAATGGTCTTAAAGAGCAAGTTTGGTCATTGAAAACAGACCCGAAAATTAAATTTTTCATCTAGAAAGTTTTGAGTGGTGCTTTTCCTGTGGTTATTTTATTAGCTTATAGAGGGATGAAGATTGATGATAGATGCCAAATATATGGTTTGGAGGGTAAATCGATTAACCATGTTATGTTTTCTTGTACTATTCCTAGACATATTTGGGCATTGTCAGAGTTTCCTCTTCCGAAAAATGGTTTTAATTCTGCCTCTATTTTCTCTAATGTGCATCATTTACTAGAAAACATAGACAACTTGGAGTGGCCTGTTCAGATCAGGAAAAACTTTTTCTGGATCCTCTGGAGGATATGGAAGAACATAAACTTATTCTTTTTTGAAGGAAAAAGAGCCTTAGACACGGTGGAAAAAATCAGAAGTGATGTTGTGGAATGGTGTGATGCTCAAGTGGTGGAGTCAAGAGAAGATTTAAGAGTGGATATAAGTCATAGCTTCTCAGCTTTTATAAAAGTGAATGGTGAAATAAATTCATGGAAGGAGTCAACGTTTGGAGGGTTGAAATGCAATATTAGAGTATCGTGGACAAAGATAAACAGGTTAGCGGAAACCGCATGGGTTTTGAGGGATGAGAAAGGAATGGTATTGTTACATAGTAGAAAAGCTTTGACAAACATTAGGGATCATGATGAAGCAAATATAATCAGTACAATCTGGGCGATAGAGAGCATGATGGTGTCTTTGTAAGTGAGAGACTTTTATCCCTTGTTTGATTATTTTTTGTGGTCATCTTCTTACTTGTTTTAGAAACAATATTCTTTTGTAAAATCCCCATAGATTATAAGAAGTGGCTTAGTGTAGGAAAAAATGGATGTGTTATTTTGATTGGTTTTGCTTAAAATGGTGTAAGAATAGCTTTTTAGTACATATAAGTTCAGATGACCAAAAAAAATAAGACAAGTAGATAACATATGATTCAATTCGCTTTCTCTGCCTTCTCTCTAGGAAAAAAAGTTTCTCAGATTTGCTGCTCCGGCGGCTTCCACAGCGCCGAAGTTGTGCCATTTTGTTTGCTTTCTAGTTGTAATCGGTTTTCTTTACCTTTAGGTTTTGGATCTGGTTGTTTTGCGTCTCTTGATTTCTGAGATATGCTGGTTTTTGTCCGAAGATCATTCGATCCTCTTAGGGCTGCGTTTTGCAGCTCGTTTGGGTGTCTCTTCTCCAGTCCTTGCTTCTGATCTGGTCGATTTCAATCACGACAGAAGCGGTCTTAAAATGGTTACTTTTCCATCTCGGATAAGGAGGTCTTCACTATCGTTGTCAACTTTTCCTTGCGTCTATTTCTTAAGAAGAATAAATTGCGTCTCAGGTTATGTTTGTTTTCGTTCTTTCCGCCTCGATGGCTCTGCTTTGTCAGAGCAGTATAAAGAGGTTCCGATGGCATCCATTCGTTCTATTCTTGCGGTAAGGAGGGTTCAAAATCTGAATCCGCTTGGGTGTTTCTCTAGTCTCAAATTTGTGTTCTTATTATAGGATCTTTGTTTTTTGGATTGTATTCTCGTGGGTCTTTAAATGTTTAGTTTTTTCTATGATGTATTTTAGTTTTTCGGAAATCGGGTTTTGTCTCTCAAAAATCGGACTTTGTTTCCCGGATATCGTGTTTTTGTTAATCGAACAACGTGTTGCTGTCGATTAAACAACGTATTCCATCTATGTATCCTACCTTTGTATTTCATATTGGTTTATGACAAAAAAAATCATATATAATATAAGCAAAGTGAGATTTAGGGATAGAGCTCTCTCATTCATTCTCAGCGTGGCTAATTATTCTCTTGTCCCTTCTCAAAAAGTCGTAAATACCCTTTTATTTGGTTTAATTTAAGTTTAATTAAATTGTTAAATAAATTGTCGATTATGTTTCCGGTTTATATAATCCCACATATATTTAAATAACCGATTGAAAAATATATACTAAACAAAAAAATCGTACATATATTATCATATATAACCCCACATATATTAAATAAATTGTAAAAAATCATATCTAATATTTGTGCTTATCTTACAAAATATGAAAACCCTCGCCTCTGTATCCTCTATAAATATCAAGTTCTCTAACCCTTTTCCTCATGTTTCGTAGACGTTTTTTTTTAGGTTTAGTGTTGTTTCATTTTATGTATGTTAATTCTCAGTTGTTGAGATAGCCGATTGTTCATTTTTATTGTTTTATTTTCATGGTTCAGTGGTTCACCGGTGCATCTGAGCACGATCAAACTCTCAGACGTCATATTTTTTTGTTCGTGTTGGTCGTGACATTGGAGTGTGTATGTATTGATTCATTTCGTTCGAGGTATATGTTTCTTAAATTCTGATCTATTCATTCTGTTTTGATTTTTGTTGTAGTGTTTTTATTTGGTTTAAATTGTATTGTACGTGCTCTGTGTCTCGAGGGGTAATACGATTTGGTGTAGTATTTTTATGTGGATTTTATCTACTTTTGAAGGTTATATCCGTTTAATTTTTTTTGTTAGTATTTCTCTCTTTTTTTTTAAAGGTTCTTGCGTTTTGCCATTACATCAAGATATAGTCTCGGGGAATCTCTATGGGAAAAGTAAGTTTTTGGCTTGGATGAGGTGTAATCGGGAGTATCCTGAGGCGCGTGTGTTGCTATATTCCGAGTTTCTGTCTACATAGGTTTGGGATTGTAAGGAAGTTCGGTGGAAACCCCGTATCGTTGGTTCGTCGGGTCCGTGCGTCATAGAACTGTGTCCCGTTCAAGATGGGGAGGCCTTTTATTTGCGATTATTGTTGTTGGTTATTTTGGTAATATCGTTTCGTAGCCGTGCTATGGATACAAGTGAGGTTTTTTTTTTTGTTGCCTTCAAACTTTAGTTGGACTAATATCATATTGAATGTTGTTCCTAATGTAGGTAGAGAACGGTAATGAGATGGACACTTCTGCTGAACGCGCAGAATAATTCAAGTATTGTTGCCATTTTGAAGTAAAAATTGACGATGAGTGAATTTTCTTTCTCATATCGTCTCATGGTTATTTTCCTTTGTGCCAGGAAGAGGCAATAGAAAAAGCAGAATAGTTAGCAAATGAAATAGGGTGAAGGGGAAAGAGGGAACGTAAGAACCATGAGCATGATATATCAAAGGAAATAGTAAGACTAACTTATTCACGCTAAAGTTTCGGTATTAACATATGCTCTTTTTTCCATGAGCATGTGTGTCTATGTGGAGTGCATGAAATAATAGCTCTTTATCGATTTCGATTCAAAATTTTATTCATTCATATGTGCTTTGTGAGTTAAGATGTTGATTTACTTCACCAAGTTTAAGCGGCGTCTCTCAAGCTTCGTATGTGGTAAAAGAATCCATCTTGCTTGCTTTTCCGGTTGCTTAGAATTTGAGGACTGAGTAATTGTCTTATTTTTAGTTGGATTCTCACTTTTGGTAGGAAAAATCTATTTGGCAGATTCAAGTTTCAATGCAGTAATTTGCCTCTCTCTCCCTTTTTTATATTCTTTTTTCATTCCACATTAATCGTCAGCGTTTGTGGAATAATGTTGTCGTGAAGTGTCTAATTGCAAAGAGGTAATTCGATTCAATGCGGTGTTTCGTTTTGGATCATGAAAATCAAAATGAAGTGAATTTTGGCTGTGATTGTAGTTAATAAATTGAGATATTTATTTTCATGCAAAAAAAAAATCAAATTCACAAGATGAGCTTGGGCGTGAGTTAGTGGATTACGGGTTTCCTTCGTTATCGCGCTTTTGCAGAAGATTCAATGTAGATAGGTCAAACCTATTTCCTATTTATTTATGAGAAAATAGTTGTTCAAGAGATTACAAAACTCAATAAAAATATTGTTTTTGTTGTGTAAGAATTAATGGTGTCAATGAGAATTTCGTTCTAAGTAAATAATTTACAAGTGTCGTTCATTTCACCGTTTCAGGAGAACATTAATATTATTCGATTCTATAATTTACTACCTCTTCGGATGAAAATCAATTCCAGATCTTTTCAGCTAATCGGAGAGTCCTTATTCCGATCGATAGTGTGTCGTAATTTGTAACGATGTTATAAAAGTTGATGTTATAAAATTTTCGTTCCATGGTATTTTGATAATTCTAAGAAAGAAAGTTAAGCTAAGTTTATTCCTAGCTTTGATAAAATGAAATGAAACCCTAATTTAGTGTAACGATCGAGTTATAAAATGAAATTTATTATAAAATATATATTTTGAAATTTTGTTTTTTCACGTTAAGAGCTGTACCTTCTCATATGGGGAAAATTTTGAATTAGAGGTTCATGCCAGAGTGCATGTGTTATATTTTTCACCAAGATGAAAAGTTATGCTTATATGTTATGGCTGCATCTTCTTCAAAATGTTATCAGTCAATCTGATTAATATTCTCAACATTCAGGTGGTTTATAAACTACATGGAGATTTAATCAGTGACGTTAGTCGATAACTAGGGAGAAGGTCGCACCAACATATGGTGGGAGAAACGAATCTTTCCTTGAGAATGTAGTTACCTTGATGTACATAGTTATTGAAAAGGCGATCTTCTATTTGATGCAGTGCTTTTACGTACAGACTTAAAAATGAGTAGTCAGTTTGTAAATTTTATGCTTGCATGAAGCTGAGAAGAACAAGAATGGAAATGCAGATAATTCTATGTGGAGAAACTATGATGACCTGAACGAGTTCTTCTGGTCAGAACATTCACTGTCTTATGTCTCTTTGCTACCATGTCTTTGTTCTTTAAAAGACGGGAACACCACTAATAAGATTTGTTAAGTTTTCCACAAGTTTTTTGAATGCTTCGAAAAGGCTGGACAATGCGTCTAGATCATGATTTTTTTTTTTGTAGAATCGTTAGACACCAACAAACTAGGGAGATGGCGACTGGCGAGGAATGCTTAGATTTCACAAGCAGACAAAGAAAGCGTATGAAGAAATGGAGGATGACGAAGAACTTGGGGGTACATATTCTGTTTTTATCGTCTATGTATTGCCATTGGGTATATATTATGTTTTTGTTACAGTGTAACTATGTAATTATAGTCTCAGAGTTGAGTCATATCTTAGTTATAGTTGTAGTTTGGTAGTTATTGAGATGAAGATCCTACTTACTGTTTTTATAGACTTGATAAAGATGATAATAAATCCATAAGCACAAAAACTTAACTTAAGTTATGTTCGTACTCATAACATTTAAAGTTGCCCGGCTTTGTTTTGATCATTTCATCGCATTTGTAATTGTGTAATGGCAAATGGGAGCAACGAGGTGTCGTATTTGAAAATTTGTATATTGTAAATGTGTTTCATCAGCTTTTGATTGAAAATGACAAAAAAAAAATCCGAAAATAAGTCGAGAAAGATGAGGAAGAAGACGAAGATAAATTGATATCAATTAAATCCGGAAGTGAAATAAAGACATGGATAACACAAAATAATGAAGAAGCATAAGGATAAGAACATGAAAAAGTTGAAGAAGAAGAACGAAACCGGAAGAACATGAATAAGTCATCGGAAAAGTTAGAGAAGAAGAAGAAAAAGACGAAAACAAAGTAGTAGAAGAAGAAAACCCGAAGATTATGTAGAAGAAGTTGAAAAAGGTGAAGATGATGAAAGCGACAAAGAAAAACCAAAAGAATAAGAATTCAAATAAGAAAAAGAATATGAAGAACAAGAGGAAGAAGAGGAGGAGTTAAAAAAGTGGAAAAGAAGTCGGGGAATACAAATATTGTGAAAAAGAAGTCAAAGACGATAAAAAGAAGAAATGACGTTGCAGAAAACACTTCATTTCGAATCGATAAGGATATCATGAGAGAAATGAGTCTTCGAAACCCTGAATACATTTGTGCTATTGTCTCAATCGTATGATATATTCGATTTTGCACGAGTTTAAATATTAACTTCAAAATTGATAAATGGAGCAAATCGATTGTTACTATACTAAACTTAAAAGGACTTTTGATTGACATGGGAAGAGGCCATTGGTAAATTTTCTCTCAAATGATGAAAAGATTCTCTATGACACTACTTATATAACAGAGTATTTCCGTCTTTTTGTCCGTACATGTTTTTGTTAGCATTTTGGGTCCTTATCATTCGACAAACAAAATAATTTTGATGGAATGTCTTTGGATTTTCACTTTTCATGATTGATGATTGTTTCGTTATTACATCTTCCTTTTTTTTTATTACATTTCCCCTTCGTTTCAAGAGGAGGGTTCATGTTAGAACGGTCGGATAATAAGTGTCCGTGTTATCTATGTGGTTTTACTTCACAAGATTGTTTGAAACTGATCATTTGTGTAAAGATAGCTGATAGAGGACTTTTGCAAGTCTAGAGATCAATTACTCTAAATGCCTATTGAGCATAAGAGGTTATCGAACCTATTGGGAGATGATTTCAAGCACCAAGCATGCAAGACACTAAATGAGTTAAGCTAATTAAGGGTGTTTGATTAAGTAACCAAATTGAAGAAAGCAAAAGCAATTAAACAAGTTGTAAATCAATATAAAAAGGCGAATCTTAGGGTGAGGTAATTGATTTCGGGTGATCTAGAACTAATCCATGATGCCAATATACTCAACCAATGCTAATCCTTAGGTTTAGACCACTAATCAAGACTAATCCACTTCCATGGCATTAATCACTTGCTAATTACCCAATTAAGAACAAACTTCCATTTGTAGTTGATATATCATGGTTTTTACCCTGTTTAGACCATGATATAAGTCCTTTTATAGAGTCTTTTATAGTATTTTGGAGTCTTTTAGAGTCTTTTGCAGTTTTTAGCACGTTTGGAGTATTCTTGGAGATATTGGAGTTTATGGAGCATTCTGGAGCGAAACTGAAGTATGCTGGCTAAAGTACCCGAATTCACGTCCAGTATCGATCGATACCCCCTGGTATCGATCGATACCCATCGAAGCAGATTTCAAAGTCGCGACTTAATGAAGTTTGAAGAATTGCAAAAAGTGCCCAGAAGTCTCTGATAATTACAAGAAGACCCCAAGTCGTGTTTTAGGTTATAAATAGGAGTTTTAAGCCATTGTTTAGGCTATGCCCTTTTATGCCTTTTTATGCTTTGTTTTCTCTGGTTTTGAGACAACTCTGATTTCCCTTCGTCCGAGATCAGATCTCAAGAACCTTTGTTATTATTCTATTGATGATTTATTCAAACATGTCTTTTGATTCAATTGCCATGTCTGAGTAGATCCACCTTAGGTTTAGGGTTTTCTCATAAAGGATTTCTTTGAATGCTAGGTTAATTATCTTATTAGGATTCACCATCTGAATTATAGTTCTTCACCTTAGGTTGTGTTCATAGCTAATTCTAGGTTGATAAATCTGGAACTTAGATCTTAGGATAATTGATTAGGCACGAGAGTGCGATTAATTACCTGATAGAACCTAGGTGAGCAAATTGATTATTCGCAAAGAGATTTGGTTTAATTGATTTGTGAACATATCAAACCTGATATTAAAGCTGATTTAGAATTTAGGATTCGCAAAGAGATTTGGAATTCCTAGGATTTAGATTTAGATAGTTTTCGCAACGAGAGTTGGTTAGCTATATTTTAGTGATTTGAGTTCAAGAACTGCGCTAAATCTGAATCCTGTTAGTTAGTTTATCTGCATTCATTGATTTCCTGAGAAAAACCCTGAGCCTATATTGCCCTGATTGATTTACAACTTTTAATTTCTGCATTGCTTTCAATTCAATCTGTTTGGCTTAGCGTAATTCGACACTTCATAATCTATTGTGTGATCTTTGTGAGTTTTCTGTGGTTCGACCCCTAGCTTTACTATAACAACTGCTTTAGTACTTTAGGGTATTAAATTGAGCATATCAGTAATTAAGCAATCATCAAGCATTAAACACAAGGTCTAACAACCAATAAACACCTTGGACAACTATTTCCATAGGCCAAAAGTGTAAATCCTTTAAAAAGTTCATTGGGGAATTTCATCGAACACCTTCCGAGCGAGAAATTCCCTATGATCTAAATCAACTTGATCAAGGCTAATCTAGCTTTAGGAACACTTATTAAGGAAGGAAATCAAACAATCTAAACCCCTAACATCATGGATCAACCCCAAATCACCCTAATCTATCTCACACAAAGACCCTAAGAGACTACTCACTAGTCATATTAATCCCAACAAAACCCATGTTAAGTTTGCTAAGATTCATGATTAGGAGAATGTAAGAAAGAAAGATTAAGATGAAAGAACAATAAATTGCATTCAAATCAAAGGTAACTCTCTTACAAAAATTCAAGAACTCTCTCTAAGGAGTAAATGGTTTTTAGACCAAAAAGAGGATAAGTGGCAAAAATTAGGTAAAATGGTTTTTAAAGTAAATGGGGTCGGACCGGGTCAACCCGGGACAAACCGGGTATTGACCCGGCCAAAACCTGGATACGTCGTCAGTGAATCAGCCATAACTCCTGAACCTCGCAACCAAATGAATCGAATCAAACTTCCGAAGATAGCCAACTCAATTATCTACAACTTCAATGAAGAACTCAGAATCTGAATCGGAGTGGAAACCCTTTGTCTGTGTTGATCTTTCAGACGTAGTATTTGGAGCATAACTCGTTTGTATGCCAGACAGACACGTTCTTGCTATATTTGCCATATATCTTGAACGGAATATCGGAATGACATGAAACCACCACTCAACGATAGTCAGCTCGATTGGCTATGACTTTCATGAAGACCTCAGATTAAACTGGGCATGGGAAGGGCTTCGTTTTTCCGGTTATTTGGACGGTTTCATCTTCTCTCGGCCAGACGGACATACATTCAGTAAATCCGTCTTATCTCCCTATCCATACGTCCAAATAACCCGATTCAAACTCCTGTGTAAAGCTGATTCACTCCTCTACAGCTTTGGTGAAGACCACTGAGGATAATTCGGAGTGGAGACCCTTCGTCCAGCCAGGTCTTCAACAGGTCCCATCGGTCGGTCACAGCCCGATGCCACGGATCGATTCACTCTCAGATTTCGCAGAACTTCCATCGGTCTGTGGCATCGGTGTCTGGCGACCGATGCCATTCTTGTCGTCGATTGTGAGCTTCCCATCGGTCGGCATCGGACCGATACCACGCACTGATGCATTCTCGGATTCGTTCTACATCGGCCAGACAGATACGCTTCAGAAACACTGCGGCATCTTCCTCGTCACTTGTCCAAATGACCTGATTCCACTTCCTGTATCTGGAGGACTCATCCAGATACAACTTTAATGAATAATCCGAAGGCTGAATCGATGCGGAACACCTTCGTCTGATCAGATCTTTGAGACGTTCCGGATGGAGCTTTCTCGGCCAGACTGATACACTTTCAGTGTTTTGGGTGTAGATTTTCCTTCCGACATCCAAATGGCATGATTCCAAATCTGGTGACAAGATGACTCACTCCTCTACATTCTTTAAGAATACTCTATAGGCTTAATAAGACTGTAACCTCTTCGTTCTTTATAATCTTTGGAACCCACGGTTTTGGTTCTTCAAAAACATTCTCCATGTCCCTTCTTAAGGCCAAGACTCCCAATGTTCTCCAAACCTCCAAAAGCACCTAGTAATGACTCCAAAATGTTAAAAGACTCACTAGGACCTAATGCAACTCCTAATATCTAATTTGGGACCTAAATGCATGATAAGACAATGATTATGCATGAGAACTATACAAAACCATGCATGAAATGCATGCTAAAACATGTAATATGAAAGTATATCAATTCCCCCAAACTTAAACCTTTGCTTGTCCTCAAGCAAACAAGATCTAGAAAGAGAGAATTGTAATGCAAATGGAGTTCGAGCCGATAAGAAGCACACCAAGCAATCACACTCAACGTCCAAGTTACTAATTCTAAAATGTATCAAAGTTGTCTACTCAAAAGAAGCTAGCCATTTCCTTCAAAACATGCAACAAAGCCAAACCTCAACCTAGACAAACTCTTTTATCCTTATGCAAAATCAAATGAAACCGCTTGGCTAAAGGACCGGTTATGAGATGAAGGTGATCTCATCAATATGCAAGGGTAAATAAACACAAGGATCTCTCAATGAACGAGCAAACTTTAACAAAATGCTAAAGGTAAAAGGCAACCTATGCATACAAGGAAAAACTCTCGTCTACCCCGAATGCTTAGAGTGTCACTAACCTTAGCCCAATCTAACCCGTTTTTGCCCGATCCTAAGCTACCCTTTTTATCCCAAGGCATTTTGCCTTCTTAGACCCTTACGCTCTTTTTTGCTTTCCTTTTTCGCCTTCTTCCTCATTAGGGGTTTGCTTCTTCATCTTGGTTATGGTTGATGCTCCTTTTCGTTTTCACTTAGCTCTTTTCTTTTTCTTCTTTTTGGTTCAGGCCTCTTCTTTTCTTTGTAGCTTGGCCTTTTTGGCCTTCTTTTCTTCTTTGTCTCTTGAGGCTTTTCTTAGTTATTTAGAGCTTGTTGTTAATCACACTTGCACCAACCATACCATTCATTTTGTACTCCCCTCTTCATCGTCCTTCCTTCCTTCTTTCATTCCACCATAATCATCAAAGATCAAGCCATTCCCCTAAATATTTCTAACATTTCCCAATTCTCAAACTTTAAGAACCGCCACCTATCTAACCTAGTTCTAGATTAGCTCCTTGATGTTGGAACTAAGTCTACACAAGAGTGCTTCCTTGTCGCCCTAAACCTAACACGTTTTGTCAAGTTCACTCCAAAAAGACCTCACAAGACCCACACAAAAGATTAGGGGCTAGAAACGAGGTAATTGGCATGGTGGGGAAACCAATCCAAAGATGGGATTTGGCTATTTGGACAAGCAAGGGTGGTGAAAAGGAAGAAGAATGTCCAAATATGTATAAGTGATCCACGATTCCATTTAAGTTTGCACAAGCACAATAATTACATGTCAAGTTATGGTTATCACTTAGATGAGGTAGATTCAATTCAAGCTTGATTCAACCAAGGAAAGGCAATGATGCATGTGCTCTAACAAATGGTTCATCCTTGATTTCAGATTCAACTTCAATGCATCAAACAACTAATAACTTGGGCGTTGAATCAATTGCTAATTAAGCTACTTTCAAGGTTGTCATTACTCCATGCTTATGCAAATGCAAGCTAAAATGCAAACTAGACACCACCTACAAGTGAATATGCAATCCTAAATGTTCTAAAATTTTCAAATTTATTGAAAATGCATGATATGCATGAGACTCAAGTGCAAAAGAGAAGATAAGAGCATAAAACACGAGGTGTGAAATACCGGTCTCTCCCCCAAACTTAAATCACACCGTCCCAGTGTGAAATAAATTCAAAGAAGAGACCCAAAACAAAATATAATATGCTAAGACTTTAAAAGGGAAAGTGATACTTACATAGAGGAGTGGTACAATGTGAATGGAGAGCATGTAGGGCTTTTCCCGACATCAAACACCCTTCACACCGTTCCGTGACCTTGCTAACAATCAAGAACCTTGCAACCACTCAAAAAAAACCATCAATGCCCAAGACACACGAAATTAAACTAGAAAGCAAAAGAATATATACAAGGATAAACATGGGAATGTCTCCCAAGTGCACTTTGTTTTACGTCGCTAAGTTTGACGTTGGTTACCCTTTTAGGC
>PKML01054759.1:82629-103214 GCA_002933935.1 Eutrema yunnanense
CCTTCCGAATCACTAACAAAGTGAACCATCTTTTGAGAAGCATTAAGGAGCTTGTCCATCTTGTCATTGAGAGCTTTCATCTCTTTGGCTCTCCTTTGCTCCTCATGATCACTTGTGGTCCTTGTAGACCGGTCATAGTCATCACCCTAAGTGCCATCACTCAATGCAAGGTTCTCTACCAACTCCATCGCTTCATTCACTTCTTTGCCCAAGAAGCTTCCATTAGAGGCGGTGTCAAGCAACATGCGGATCTTGGGCAATGCTCCACGGTATAGAGTGCTTAGGAGTGAAGCATCCGAAAATCCATGATGAGGGCATTGCGATGTATAGCTCCTAAACCGCTCCCATGCTTCATTGAAGCTCTCATTCGCTCTTTGAGTGAAGCTTGATATCTCGTTCCTTAGCTTGGCCGTTCTTGAGTGGGAGAAGAACTTGGCAAGGAAGGTGGTTTTGCATTGATTCCAAGAGGTGATGGAACCTTGGGGGAGGTTCTTTTCCCATTGCTTTGCCTTGTCTCCAAGAGAAAAAGGAAACACCCTTAGCTTGAAGCTATCCTCTGACACTCCATTTATCTTTGTCAAGCTACAAATACGGTCAAAGTGATCCAAGTGATCAAGAGGGTCTTCTACCGCAAGGCCATGAAACTTGTTACTTTGCACCATGTTGATGAAGCTTGCTTTGACCTCAAATTCATTGCATTCAACCGGTGGTGCATGAATCCCTTGGCGGTTGAAATGAGCATTTGCCGCATCACCCTCGCCAACAATGTTTTGAGCTTGATAGACGGGTGGGTTTAGGTTTAGGCCGTGAGGTTGTGGATGGTGGGCGTGGGGGTTTTGGTCTTGGTGGTTTCCATTACCACGTTCTTGACCATGCTCTTGAGCTTGGTGTTCTTTCACATGATCCATACCAAGCCTAGCAAGGTGTGCAAGTCGTTTCCTCTCTCTTCTTGCTCTAATACCACGATCCAATAGGTGAGTGTTGTCCCTAGGCACAACAAGATTTGCTTCGCCTCTAGACCTTGTGTTCATGTACCTACAAGAGAGAGCTTGAGAGAGAGATTAGTATCCAAAAGAAAAGAAAAATGCTTAATCTCACAAAGAACCTAAATCTTAATGTCAAAATCAAATCCCAATATGGCAACGGTGCCAAATTGATAGAAGACTTTTGCAAGTCTAGAGATCAATTACTCTAAATGCCTATTGAGCATAAGAGGTTATCGAACCTATTGGAAGATGATTTCAAGCACCAAGAATGCAAGACACTAAATGAGTTAAGCTAATTAAGGGTGTTTGAATAAGTAACCAAATTGAAGAAAGCAAAAGCAATTAAACAAGTTGTAAATCAATATAAAAAGGCGAATCTTAGGGTGGGGTAATTGATTTCGGGTGATCTAGAACTAATCCATGATGCCAATATACTCAACCAATGCTAATCCTTAGGTTTAGACCACTAATCAAGACTAATCCACTTCCATGGCATTAATCACTTGCTAATTACCCAATTAAGAACAAACTTCCATTTGTAATTAAGCAATCATCAAGCATTAAACACAAGCTCTAACAACCAATAAACACCTTGGACAACTATTTCCATAGGCCAAGAGTGTAAATCCCTTAAAAAGTTCATTGGGGAATTTCATCGAACACCTTCCGGGCGAGAAATTCCCTATGATCTAAATCAACTTGATCAAGGCTAATCTAGCTTTAGGAACACTTATTAAGGAAGGAAATCAAACAATCTAAACCCCTAACATCATGGATCAACCCCAAATCACCCTAATCTATCTCACCCAAAGACCCTAAGAGACTACTCACTAGTCATATTAATCCCAACAAAACCCATGTTAAGTTTGCTAAGATTCATGATTAGGAGAATGCAAGAAAGAAAGATTAAGATAAAAGAACAATAAATTGCATTCAAATCAAAGGTAACTCTCTTACAAAAATTCAAGAACTCTCTCTAAGGAGTAAATGATTTTTAGACCAAAAATAGGATAAATGGCAAAAATTAGGTAAAATGGTTTTTAAAGTAAATGGGGTCGGACCGGGTCAACCCGGGACAAACCGGGTATTGACCCGGCCGAAACCTGGATATGTCGTCAGTGAATGAGCCATAATTCCTGAACCTCGCAACCAAATGACTCGAATCCAACTTCAGAAGATAGCCAACTCAATTATCTACAACTTCAATGAAGAACTCAGAATCTGAATCGGAGTGGAAACCCTTCGTCTGGGTTGATCTTTCAGACGTCGTATTTGGAGCATAACTCGTTTGGATGCCAGAAAGACACGTTCTTGCTATATTTGCCATATCTCTTGAACGGAATATCGGAATGACATGAAATAACCACTCAACGATAGTCAGCTCGATTTTCTATGACTTTCATGAAGACCTCAGATTAAACTGGGCACGGGAAGGGTTTTGTTTTTCCGGTTATTTGGACGGTTTCATCTTCCCTCGGACAGACGGACAGACGGACATACCTTCCGTAAATCCGTCTTATCTCCCTATCCATACGTCCAAATAACCGGATTCAAACTCCTGTGTAAAGCTGATTCACCCCTCTACAACTTTGGTGAAGCCAACTGAGGATAATTCGGAGTGGAGACCCTTCGTCCAGCCAGGTCTTCAACAGGTCCCATCGGTCGGCCACAGCCCGATGCCACGGATCGATGCACCCTCAGATTTCGCAGAACTTCCATAGGTCTGTGGCATCGGTGTCTGGCGACCGATGCCATTCTTGTCGTCGATTGTGAGCTTCCCATCGGTCGGCATCGGACCGATACCACGCACCGATGCATTCTCGGATTCGTTCTACATCGGCCAGACAGATACGCTTCAGCAAAACTGCGGCATCTTCCTCGTCACTTGTCTAAATGACCTGATTCCACTTCCTGTATCTAGAGGACTCATCCAGCTACAACCTTAATGAATAATCCGAAGGCTGAATCGATGCCGAATACCTTCGTCTGATCAGATCTTTGAGACGTTCCGGATGGAGCTTTCTCGGCCAGACTGATACACTTTCAGTGTTTTGGGTGTAGATTTTCCTTCCGACATCCAAATGACATGATTCCAAGTCTGGTGACAAGATGACTCACTCCTCTACATTCTTTAAGAATACTCTATAGGCTTAATAAGACTGTAACATCTTCGTTCTTTAGAATCTTTGGAACCCACGGTTTTGGTTCTTCAAAAACATTCTCCATGTCCCTTTCTTAAGGCCAAGACTCCCAATGTTCTCCAAACCTCCAAAAGCACCTAGTAATGACTCCAAAATGTTAAAAGACTCACTAGGACCTAATGCAACTCCTAATATCTAATTTGGGACCTAAATGCATGATAAGACAATGATTATGCATGAGAACTATACAAAACCATGCATGAAATGCATGCTAAAACATGTAATATGAAAGTATATCAATAGCCAAGCCCATAAAGAATGTGAAAATATACGTCAAAAAAATACCAAAATCCCAAAAAATAATTAGAAGAAAGAAAATACGAGGAAGACGAAAAATCGAAAGTCAAATAAAAGGAAGAAGAAGAACACAAAGAAGAAATAGAAGATGTGGAAGAATAAGAAGCAGGAGAATACAAAGACGATAGAAAGAAACGGAGAAGATGAGGCATAAGAAAAATCAGAAGAATAAAACAAAAAATTCAGAAGAAGAAAACGAAGAAAAACCGAATGAAAAAAAAAGTCAAAGAAGACGAAGACGAAGACGATAAAGAAGAAGAAGCAGGAGTTGAAAACGATGGAGGATAAGAAGAAAAAGACGAAGAATTTGAAAAAACTAAAAGATAAAAAAGAGGGAGAAGAAAAAGACGATGCCAATGAAGACAATGAAGAAAAGAAAAATAGTCGGAGAAGTCGAAGATGGTGAACAAAGAAGAATGAAATGACGAATTTGGAGAAGAAAAAAAAACAATAAAGGAAAATACATGGGAGAAAAAAAAGAATAAAGAAAACCAGAAGATGAATAATACAAAGTAGACGAAGGTGAAGATGAGAAAGAGACGAAGAAAAACCATAAGAAGAAGAGTTTTGATAAGACAAAGAAGACCAATGAGGAATAAGAAGCAGAGAATGAAGAAGGCTAATAAAAATTGAAAACGAAGAAGAAGAAGAACTGAGAGAATACAAAGATGATGAAAAAGAAGACACAATAGAATAGTAAGAAGAAGTAGCAGTCGAAGACGATGATGAAGATGAAAGAAAAGGGTGAGGAATAAGAAAATCAAAAGATATATAAGAGGAAGAAGAAGTAGAAGTCAAAGACGATGAAGAAGAATAAGAAAAAGATGAGAAAATGACAAAAGCTTTAAAATTGGAGAATGAAGAAGAAGACGAATAATAACCAAAAAAAAAATAAGGAAAATACGAAGAAGAACAAAACCAAAAGATAAAGAATAGGAAGAAGAGTAGAACAAAGCTGAAGAGGAAGAAAAAAAAGACAAATCATTAGAGGGAGAAGAAATAGAAGTTGAAGACGATGAAGAAGAGGAAAGAAAAGATGAGGAATAAGAAAATCGAAAGACAAATAAGAGGAAGAAGAAGACAGTGAAGAAGAAGAAGCCGAAGAAAGTGAAAAGGAAGAAGGAAAGGACGAGGAAGAAGAAAATCCGAAAGTTGAATAGGAGGGAGAAGAGGAGGACAAAGTCATGAAGAAGAAGAAGGAAAAGAAGAGAGGGAGAAGACCAAAGAAAAGAAAAATAAAAATCAGAATATGAAAAATTAGGACAAGACAAAAATGTTGAAGAATAAGAAGGGGAAGAGGATGATGAATTTGGAGAAGAAAAACCATATAAAATCTTTGAGAATAAGTCACATTGACAATCTTATGGTGATATTAATTAGATATTATCTTTGGACACCTCGGAAGATTATCAACTTAAAAGTGATAACAACATTTAAAAGCTTACACCGAAATCCGAGAAGATAAATTGCGGAAAAGACTTTATTTTGAATAAATAGTGACACTTAAGATCTGCGGAATACCAACATGGTTAGAGAGCTGGGAGCGATAAGATACATATATATGCCGCTCTTCATGTTGTATGTGTTGCTGCTTCAGCGGTTGTGGCCTATACTTGCTACAAACGGTTGTAATGAAGAAATTTGAATCCTAAGATCATTGTGTTTCAATTAGACATTGTGACCTTGTTTCAGATTTCAAACTATATTTCCCCTTAGTTTCAAGAGGAGGGTTCACGTTAGAACGGTCGGATAATATGTGTCCATGCTATATATGTGCTTATACTCTACAAGATTCTTTGAAACTAATCGTTTGTGTAAAGATAGCTGATACGATCATGGACACGCCTAAAGACTTGACGTGCACACCCGAAGGACCAATGACGAGGTCAAGGATCCGCAAGCTCATCAAGGACACCCGCGGATCACTTTTGGACGATTGGAGCAAGGAAGAAGAGCCACCACCGAACACCATTCTTGATATGGTCCGTGCCCATCTTGGTGATTGAGGTTCGGCCCAATGATATAGGTTTAAGTACTCTTTTTCCTTGACTTGGGTTTGTCCCATTGGGTTTACCAAGTTAAGGTTTTAATGAGGCTTGGGCTTATATCAACCTTTTGGCCCAATCTCCACCATGATGTTAAGCACACCATCATCACCATCATCACCATCATCTTTCACTTACGCAAGTTTATTTCCAAAGGATTTTCCGAGGGATTATTTCTGAGGGATTTTCCGAGGGATTATTTCCGAGGGATTTTCCGAGGGATTTTCCGAGGGATTATTTCCGAGGGATTATTTTCGAGGGATTATTTCCGAGGGATTTTTCCCGAGGGATTTTCCGAGGGACTACAACCGAGGGAGACTAGTCAAAGAAGGCCAAGGGTTATTCAACCTTGTTTTTAATTCTTAGTCAAACTATTTAATTTTAGTCTTTGGTCTTAGTCTTTGTTTTCATTTTCGAGGCATTGTTTTCCTCATAATCTCTTTCATTTTCGAGAATAGTCTCTTTGACTACTTCTCTTATTTTCTCTATAAAAGCAATGTAATCTCATTGAGAATAATCATCCAACTTTTTGTCAAATCTTTTAGAGAAGTTTCTCTCCGTTGTTCCTTTGGAACTTTCGATTTCTTTGGTGGTTAGCCAACGATTTCTCTTGATCTTTAGGTGGTTAGCCTCTTGATCGTTTGGTTTATCAAGTGTTCTTCATCACGCTTGACGCAGCCTTCATTCCATTGTCTCGTAGTTTTCGTTTTAAGTCGTATTTGGGGCACAAGGATTTTCGGGATTAACATCTCACGCCTTGTCATCCTTTTACCGCGATTACTATCAGCCTTTGAAGTCACCCCCTCGTTCCAAATCTTCACCGCAAGTCTGGGCCTAAGGAATTTCGAGTTCATCACTCACGCTTTAGCATCTTTCTTCGTGGAGTCCTTTGGAGTCAAGGATCTATCCAACGTTCTACCGATCTCGAGTGTGCGTTCCTTGGAAGAATCGTATCAAGTGGTATCAGAGCCACGCTCTTGATTATCGGTAACATCTATCCATTTTCTATCTCTTCATATTCTTCTTCTTTTCTTTTCTATCTTTTGTATTAAATCAAAAAAAAAAAAAAATCGTGATCAAAAAAAAAAAAGAAAAGAGAAACGAAAAAAATCAAAAAAAAAAAAAGAAAGAAAATATATTTGATTCGTAATTCTTCACTTCCTATCTTTTCTAGTTTGACGATTTGGTTTTTAAAAGCTACCATCGATTTATTTCGATTTAGTTCCTTAAGAACCGAGGAGAACTTCTAGTGTGTTGTGAGGATATTACGAGAGTTGTGTGAACAAATTTGAGAGAAACACTTGTGAGGATTTTTACTAACGTGTTTGTTTCTTTTTGCGAGGAAAAATGTTTAATGAAAGAAAAACCGCTACTTCACGTTCGAGAAGAAAGCGTGAAGCCGCTTTGGATCGTAAGATGGACAACATGGTCCAAGTCCTAACCGAGGTGAGAGAGCAAATGGCCGCTCTTAATGTTAGGGTGCCGGCTAGGCAAGAAAGAAACCATCGTGAGCCAAATCAGAAGTGTTTTAAGTGTCAAGGGAGATGACACTATGCAAAGGAATGCTCTAACAAGAAAACCGTGGTTCTTCCCAACAATGGAGAGCTAGAGTTAAGAGCAGACGAAGTGGTTTCTTTTTCACTTCTATCTTTGTCCGAGGAGCAGAAACAAAAGGAGCTTGAAATCGCACGTATTTATGACGACTATGATGAGGAGGAGCTTGATTCCGCACCCATCTATGACGATTATGAGGAGTATGCATCTGTGGATGAGGTAAACGTTTTGAGTGAACTCCCAAACACCAAACACCCAAAAGAGAGCCTGAGAGAAACCAAGCAAAAGGCCTTTGAGAGCAAACCCGTGAGGAATTCAAATTTTCTTGTGAGAAAAGGTGATGTGCGAAATTTGCTACCTAAACTATCTTTGTTTATGATTAAGAAAACTCCTATGAGTTTTACTCACCCCACACCGGTGCTACCGAGTGAAACTAATTCTCTTTTGCAGGGCTTTGAGGACGCAACTTCAGAAGGCAAGCGGATTGAACGTTTCCATGAACCGCAACTTTTGCCACTACTAAAGGACGAAGCAAACGGACGAATTTCCACTGAGGGAAATAATTTTCATCGACCAAATGGACCTTTAGAAGAAGATGGTCGAAACAGAATTCAACTTGGACAAACGGACTTCATACCTCCTTTGAAAAATTCACCCGATGATCCTTTCATGGTCGATATGAAACTTGTTGATCCAAACGACCAAACCAAGGCTGGGAAAGGTAAGTTCTCTCGACTAAACACATATTCTAAAGCTAATAGCCGAGGTATTTTGGTCTTTGGTCGAGCAGATTGGAAATTGCTTCTTAGCTTTCAAACCGTAGCCGAGGATGGCCGAATCAAGCTTAGAGAACGAACGGAAGTTAACGGGAACTTGAAATCTGAACACTGCGGATGTTCTGGCTTGAATGATTCGAAGCACAACTCACTTCAAGTCCCCGCCCAGATCTCGACATGCTTGCAAGGTAAGAACGCCTTGACTTTAAACTTTAAGAATTTTAACTTGGTCTTTTTGCGTGCAGATTGTCCGGATTTGAGGACAAATCCTTTTCAACTGGGGGAGGATGATACGATCATGGACACGCCTAAAGACTTGACGTGCACACCCGAAGGACCAATGACGAGGTCAAGGATCCGCAAGCTCATCAAGGACACCCGCGGATCACTTTTGGACGATTGGAGCAAGGAAGAAGAGCCACCACCGAACACCATTCTTGATATGGTCCGTGCCCATCTTGGTGATTGAGGTTCGGCCCAATGGTATAGGTTTAAGTACTCTTTTTCCTTGACTTAGGTTTGTCCCATTGGGTTTACCAAGTTAAGGTTTTAATGAGGTTTGGGCTTATATCAACCTTTTGGCCCAATCTCCACCATGATGTTAAGCACACCATCATCACCATCATCTTTCACTTACGCAAGTTTATTTCCAAAGGATTTTCCGAGGGATTATTTCTGAGGGATTATTTCCGAGGGATTTTCTGAGGGATTATTTCCGAGGGATTTTTCCAGAAGGATTTTCCGAGGGACTACAACCGAGGGAGACTAGTCAAAGAAGGCCAAGGGTTATTCAACCTTGTTTTTAATTCTTAGTCAAACTATTTAATTTTAGTCTTTGGTCTTAGTCTTTGTTTTCATTTTCGAGGCATTGTTTTCCTCATAATCTCTTTCATTTTCGAGAATAGTCTCTTTGACTACTTCTCTTATTTTCTCTATAAAAGCAATGTAATCTCATTGAGAATAATCATCCAACTTTTTATCAAATCTTTTAGAGAAGTTTCTCTCCGTTGTTCCTTTGGAACTTTCGATTTCTTTGGTGGTTAGCCAACGATTTCTCTTGATCTTTAGGTGGTTAGCCTCTTGATCGTTTGGTTTATCAAGTGTTCTTCATCACGCTTGACGCAGCCTTCATTCCATTGTCTCGTAGTTTTCGTTTTAAGTCGTATTTGGGGCACAAGGATTTTCGGGATTAACATCTCACGCCTTGTCATCCTTTTACCGCGATTACTATCAGCCTTTGAAGTCACCCCCTCGTTCCAAATCTTCACCGCAAGTCTGGGCCTAAGGAATTTCGAGTTCATCACTCACGCCTTAGCATCTTTCTTTGTGGAGTCCTTTGGAGTCAAGGATCTATCCAACGTTCTACAGATCTCGAGTGTGCGTTCCTTGGAAGAATCGTATCAATAGCCAAGCCCATAAAGAATGTGAAAATATATGCCCAAAAAATTCTAAAAAATAATTAGAAGAAGGAAAATACGAGGAAGACGAAAAAGTGAAAGTCAAATAAAAGGAAGAAAAAGTAGAAGATGTAGAAGAATAAGAAGCAGGAGAATACAAAGACGATAGAAGAAAATGGAGAAGATGAGGCATAAAAAAAATTAGAAGAATAAAACGAAGAAATTCAGAAGAAGAAAATGAAGAAAAACCGAAAAAAAAAGAAGAAGTCAACTAAGACGAAGACGATAAAGAAGAAGAAGTAGGAGTTGAAAACGATGGAGGATAAGAAGGAAAAGACGAATATAATGAAAAACTAAAAGATAAAGAAGAGGGAGAAGAAAAAGACGAAGCCAATGAAGACAATGAAGAAAAGAAAAATAGTCGGAGAAGACGAAGATGGTGAACAAAGAAGAATGAAAGGATGAATTTGGAGAAGGGAAAAAAATAATCAGAAGAAGAAGTCAGAGAAGGCGGAGAAGAAAACCAATACATAGTAGACAAATAGGAAGTCGAAGAGAACGAAGAAGACGAAGGTGATGACGAAGGTGATGAAGAAGGAGAAAAGGAAGAAGAATAAGAAAGAGAATAATATAACCCGGGAGAAGAAGAAGATGAAGACAGAACATAAGAGGAACAAGAAGTTGAAGTCGAAGAAGATGAAGACAGAACATAAGAGGAACAAGAAGTTGAAGTCGAAGACGATGATGAAGATGAAAGAAAAGGGTGAGGAATAAGAAAATCGAAAGATGTATAAGAGGAAGAAGAAGTAGAAGTCGAAGACAATGACGAAGAACAAGGAAAAGATGTGGAAAACACGAGTGACAAAGAAAAAACGGAAGAAGAAAACAAAAAAAATGAAAGAAAACGAAGAAGAAGACGTGAGAGAAGAAAGAGAGATAAATGTGGAAGACGATGAAGAAAAATAAAAAAAAAAAGACGATAAAGAAGAAAAATCAAAGGATAAATAAGAGGGAAAAAATGACGAAAAACGATTATGTGAAAACGAATAACTCGCGTTTGTCTTAGTTCAATTGGTTTGTGGGTTTCATACACTTATTTAATATTGGTTTGTGAGTTTTTAATTTTGTATAGTGTTTACTTTTTTGGATTATCTTTATTTTGATCATGTATATCTCAACTGGTTGTTTTAAATTTCTTCGGTTTATAACATAAAGTTTTGTATTACGTTTTTGAGACTCTTCGGTCCGCGCAACTACCTACCTAGTAAATAATAATAACAGATGATTATGATATGATAGACGAAAAAGCTAAAAAAAAAATCCATATTTAATTTTGGACAGAGAAAAAAGCAAACGACGTCGTGTTGGTATCAACATAGAGGCGAAAACGGGAACCTCAAAATCAAGAGTAGCTCTTTTCCGAATATTTCACCCTTTCATATGATGAACACGAAAGAACAATAACCAAATCATCAATCAGATCGTGAAATATTTTTGGAAGAAGAAGAAGAAAAATTCAATTGCGAAAATGGGAAATCATCAGGATCTACCTCAATCTCCCTCTACATGTGTCTTCTCCATAGAAGCTTAGATTCATCAGATCTCGTTGATTAATCCGCCGCATTTGGATCTGATTCGACAATCCTATAGAAAAGAAAGCAAGGAAAAAACATGGCAGGAGCGGCCTCCGCACTGTTTCTGCTTGATATCAAGGGTCGCGTTCTCGTCTGGCGTGACTATCGCGGCGATGTCTCCGCCGCTCAAGCCGAGCGGTTCTTCACTAAGCTCATCGAGAAAGAGGTTTTTTTTTCTTTTTCTAAATCTTCTCGTTGATCTCCTTCTTTCTGCTTATTGATCGGTGTTTGTTGCTGGGTTTTTGTGTCTGTTCCGAGTGGTTGGTTACTGTAGAATTGGCAGAGAACCTGGAATTAGTGAACCAACTTGTGGATTCGTGTTTGAGAGATTCGGAAATTGAAACCTTTCCAATCAATGAACATATTCAAGCCATTTCGCAAACGATATTTGAATCTGATGGAAGTTATGAACAAGTTTGATCATTGGGTTAAATGGGTTGGATTAGAATTTGATATGAATCAGCATTCTCAACATTGTTTTGCATATGTTGTTTAACTGTTCAGGGTGATTCACAGTCGAATGATCCAGTTGCTTACGATAATGGGGTGACTTACATGTTTGTACAACATAGTAACGTTTACCTGATGATAGCATCCAGACAGAATTGTAATGCTGCCAGTCTTATCTTCTTCCTTCACCGTGTAATCGATGTAAGTAATGGCTAGTAAAGTCTCCATCTTGTAAGGCTCCATCTTTTTCCAAATGATGGAAATGGTGATCTGTATAGGTCTTCAAGCATTACTTCGAGGAGCTAGAGGAGGAATCACTGAGGGATAACTTTGTTGTAGTGGTATGTTAAGATTCTGCCATCGCTCTTATAGTACTATTTGACAATATATTTTTCTGTTACTTGCCCAACCTAGGAGATCCTCCAATTTTTTTTTAAAAAAGAAAGCATTTGTCATTGTTAGAGGCTGAAATTGATTTCTGGTGCTGGCAGTATGAGTTACTTGACGAGATGATGGACTTTGGGTACCCTCAGTATACTGAAGCAAGAATCCTCAGTGAATTCATCAAGACTGATGCATATAGGATGGAAGTTACACAGAGACCTCCGATGGCGGTGACAAATGCTGTCTCCTGGAGAAGTGAGGGAATACAGTACAAGAAGAACGAAGTGAGTGCTTTTGTGTTTCAAGATAGGAACATTTTCCTTCTGTGTTTGGTTTTTTGCAAAAATGATGACAGCCTGCTCTTGTTTCTCCAGGTTTTCTTGGATGTAATTGAGAATGTAAATATTCTTGTCAACAGTAATGGGCAAATTGTCAGGTCTGATGTTGTTGGAGCACTGAAGATGCGAACTTACTTAACGTATGTCAACACGTCACATTTTTGATATTTTTCCAAACCAACTAAAGCATGTTAAATTTCAAGTTCCTTTTGCTTGATCTTTTTCTTGGCGTTATATTTGACTCTTGCGCTCGTTGATCCATTCTATGACAGTGGAATGCCAGAGTGTAAGTTAGGACTGAATGATAGAGTATTGCTGGAAGCGCAGGGACGAGCAACAAAGGGAAAAGCCATTGATTTAGAGGACATCAAATTTCATCAGTATGTTTTTTAAGCTTCTATTACATTGAAACTTGGAAAGTTCTCCATTGATCCCAACCCTTCTACTTTCCTTTTTTTCAAAAGATTATATACTTGAATTTTATGCATTCTCTGCTTCAACGCAGGTGTGTTCGATTGGCCCGTTTTGAAAACGATAGGACTATATCTTTCATACCACCTGATGGGGCTTTTGATCTGATGACATATAGACTCAGTACTCAGGTTTGACTTGTCGAATATTAGCATAGATGGGAATCTTCCTCGTCTTCAACAAGTTATTTTTCATGATGTGTTTCTTTTATATACTTTCTGTTCAGGTAAAGCCTCTTATATGGGTGGAAGCGCAAATAGAAAGGCATTCCAGAAGCCGTGTTGAGATGCTCGTAAAAGCTAGAAGTCAGTTCAAGGAACGAAGGTAAATATATTTTATTGCACTATGCCACTTTTCCTTTTCTCTTTCACTGTAATGCACATATCTTGATGCTCAGATTCTTTGAACATTTGATTGAGAACTTTCTATCTGCAGCACTGCAACGAATGTTGAGATTGAGTTGCCTGTCCCAACCGATGCATCTAACCCCACCGTTAGAACATCTCTAGGGTCTGCCTCTTATGCTCCTGAAAAAGATGCATTGGTCTGGAAAATCAAATCCTTCCCTGGGAACAAGGTAGAAGCTTTTTCCTTAATCCAGTTGAAACAATCAGCCATATAGTATCAGTTCTGACCTCTAAAGAAAATATAGGAGTACATGTTGAGGGCAGAGTTTCATCTTCCGAGTATAACTGCAGAAGAAGCAACACCTGAGCGAAAAGCTCCTATCCGTGTCAAATTCGAGATCCCTTATTTCACAGTTTCAGGGATTCAGGTAAAGCTTTCTCTTGATAATATATGGTTTCTATATCTTCTGCAGTATAAAGTCATCCCAATGCATAAAATGTCTATTTCATAAGTGACTAAACTTTCACGTACTATATCTGTTGTGGTGTGGTACAGGTTCGGTACCTGAAGATAATCGAGAAGAGTGGGTACCAAGCACTTCCATGGGTGAGATACATAACAATGGCTGGTGAGTACGAACTAAGACTCGTGTAAGGCTCCTTCGGTTTTATCGTTTATGCCAATTGTGGTTCCCACATTCCTGGGGGATTTTGCCTGAATCAATGAAACAAAACAAAACAGGACAACAGTAGATTAAAAAGAACACGTTTTGAAACTTTCTTTAGCTGATCACATTTGCCTTTTATTTGTTTAGTAGCCATATTCTTGTGAATTTGTGTTTATGGTGTTTTTTATTCAAATTTTTTATATTTTACATGAGGCCCTTTGTAACCAATTACGACATTCGATCAAAATTTGTGAAATCACGAGGTTTTGGTTTCTGGTTTTGGCGCATCTGTTAACATTGACAAAGGTTTCTCTAGAAACAAAAACAGCATTTACTTTTGGCGGCTTTAAACGAGTGATCTGCGTATTCACCGGAAACCTTCTATACCATTTTTATAGATTACTAGATTAGGATCTACGATTACATGGCTATTTTACACATGTTGGCATGAAAGTAAGAAGCGGGTTTTGGTAGCTTCGTCTTCCCATTCCACACCTTCAATCCATTCTTTCACTTTGTATCTTATGATGAGTCCATTTCCACCATGCGTGCCACTTTGGGAATCGAGTGGCAGCTTTTTCAGATTTGGACATCCGATTACATCGATTCTCTTTAGACATGGAAAAGGTAGAGGACTCCAATAGATATTCTTCAGCATCGGTAGATCACCCAACGTAAGAGAAACCAGCTTTCGAAAAGGAACATTCCCTGATTTTTCACCTTGGCAATATTTCTCTCTGTTTATAATATCTTCTAGTTCATTTGCTGATCCAACAGAGAGAATTCTAAGATTTGGAGCGAACATCAGCAACGTCAGTTCCTTCAGGCATTTGCAATCCAGTATAAACACTTTGGAGAGGCTCAAAAAGCATGTGTTCCTCGGATTATGTAAAGGAGAAGCCGTCTTGCTTTTGATATTTATCTCAGAGATACTGCACCACAGAATGTTGAAATCACGAAGCTTGTTCATAGCTACTGGAAGTGATATTCCAGATGATTCCATATGCATACCCCTGATTGTTAGGTCTCGTGTACAACACGTTGTTACGATTAACTTGTAAAACTCAGATTAATGGAAATAAGAAAGAAACTCTTTTATTCCCGATTGATCAAAAGCAGTTACAAGACCTGAGAGAATTAATATTGGAGTCTCTCACCTCCCCTCACAACTTTGATCCAATTTCTAGATAACCTCTCTCTAAACCTTAGACACGCTTATATACTACTTCTTAACTTAAACATAAAACGACTGTGGATTATTATTCATTACTACTTTAGCTAACTAAAACGACAGTGCTGAGCCTGCCTACGTATCAATACCCCCGCCTTTGAAATCAACCTTGTCCTCAAGGTTGAAAACTGGCTTCTTATGACAGTCTTCCATTCCTATGAGTTTCTGGGTAAAGCCAGCTTACCGCGGCAGAGCAATCTTTCTAGCAGAATAGAGAAACCTGGGTGTGAATTGATATCTCTCTGCAGAACGTTACTGATTCCTTGCAGCTCTTGGTCCCTGTCCACTTCAATGCAGAACTCTTCCACTTGACTAGCTGCCGGAAGAACGAGATCAAACAACTCCAGAAACAATTCGGTAGGAGGTGGTGAATGAGTGCCCATGTTCTCAACCTATAAACTCCCATATTCCGCCATGATTCCCTCTCCTCCTTGTTGAAGAGCTTGCTCCTTCCACTTAATGTCCGTGTTCCTCAGAGTCTCAAGCCACTGTATTCCCAGAGTTACATATGCACTGACCAACTCCCGAGGTAAGAAATCAGCGATCCTGTAGGTTTTCAAAGTGAGCTCCACGTTCTTGCATTTGTATTCTCCATGCACTGCCCAAAAATCATTGTGTCTAACATCAAACAGGTGTGATGCAAATCCTCTGACCTGGTCTTCAGAATTAAGCATCAAGAAAAAACATAAGTTCTTGAACATTTTCCTCTTCTTGGACTGTGCATGCGCCTCTTTCCTCTTCCTTGTAACTCTTGACAGCAACATCATCTCACACAAACAGAATGTGTGGTTCACCATCTCCGTTGTATTCTTCTTCAACCTGCACTTGATCTTTGCTGATATAGGGGGTGTCGTCTTTCTATTAGTTGGTGCAATATTTTGATCACACTCATCTCCTAAGTTCAGAGGAAGAAGTGTCGCATCCTTCATTTGCTTTTTAACATGTCTGCTATTCTTTTCTTTTTTCCACTTTTTGAAGAATGTAACCTGCCTAGTTGTCTTTTTAACTCCAAACAACGACATATTATCCAGCAATGGGTGACAATATGCCTCAGTCTCACTCCCTTTCTTGTTATTCACCCATTTTATCCTCAACACCCTTTCATACTTGATTGCTGGTCTTTGAAGCTGTTTCTTTTTCTTCACAGCAAGGATCTCTTCTCCGTCTTCAAGGAGCTCATACTCGGTTCCATCTTCTCGAACCATCAACACCTGCAGCTCCATGTTTCGACATCGATGGCCGACATGGTAACGCTCTTTAAAACAAAAGCATAGTCCTTTAGCCTTTCGTTCTGCCATCTCCGCCTGTGTGTCATGAGTCGACAACCTTCCTCCTGCAGGGAGATACGATCTGCTTGTACTTCCCGGCAGTATCTCCGACGGCGGCCACACTAGTGCAGACCACTCCTCAACCAGTTTTGCTGTACGCATCATCTTCCTCAAGTTCCGCGGCTCGAATATTTTAACTCCGACTCGGATTTTAGGCTTAAATCCGATCATGACGGCCAACTCCAACACACCCTCTGACAGATCCGGTGCGTTCGTAGCCAGGGCGGTGAAGTCGCGACAGTACTGCTTCACCGAATCCCCCTGTCTATGAGCCAGCAACCGTTTATCAAACCTCAAGTAGACCCTCTCATAGACATGCTTCTTCTTACCCCTTCCGCGGACGTTCTTTCTTCTCACATTCCAAGGGAACACAATCTGGTTACCCAAAACAAGTCTCAGTAGCCTTAGCTTCTGCTTAACTTTGTGTTTCTTCCAATTGGCGAACTTCTTCTTAACTGTTATGTATTCCAATGGTAGCTTTGGCAACATAGGTACGTGCGTGATCCCCTTTCTTTCATGACCCACCTTCGTGTCTCTCATACTCCTATTGTGATCGCCACATTTTTTTGGCTTGACACACTTTCTCTCATGCTTCCCCAGCCTTGTTCTCTTCTTCTTTCTCTTTGTAGCCCTCCACATAAACCTTCTTTTAAACCCATGGCTTTTGTATAAAGCATGATAGTTTACCAACTTACAGCGTTTAAGTAGCCTCTTGTTGAATTGCATTCTGGACCTGTGCTCCTTCTTTTTCCCTCTCAGAATCATTTTGTCGAACACCTGGTAGGCACAATTTTCCATTTCGGCCTCTGTCTGTTTCTCTCCCTCTTGCTGGTGCTCTTCCTTCCTCTTTGTGTTAACAAACCCAAACAAGTCTTCTTCAGAGCCCAGAGACGTATTCTCCTTCTCTTCACCACCCAGATTCTGCTTTTCCAAGAGCTCTTCAGTTGGTAGGAGTAATTTCTCTAACCTGTCCAGAAAGTTCATTCTTCTCTCAAAATCCAGTGCTCTCTTCTGTTTGAGAACAGCCTCAATACTCTCGTTGTCCTTGCTGAATCGTTGGAACAAGCGAAGCTTGAATTCAACCCAGCTAGTGAACAAAGATTGTGAAGTCTCACCAATATACCATGCTAGAGCGTCGTCTTCCACAAAGCCGTAAGCGAACTGCAACTTCTGGAAATCAGACAGGCCTTGAGCAACACCAAACGCATCGATCCAAGACACCCACGTCTCTGGATCGTCCCCGTAGAAAATCGGAACCTCAATATCACCCATCGCCGAAGATCGACGGCTCTGATACCAATTTGTTACGATTAACTTGTAAAACTCAGATTAATGGAAATAAGAAAGAAACTCTTTTATTCCCGATTGATCAAAAGCAGTTACAAGACCTGAGAGAATTAATATTGGAGTCTCTCACCTCCCCTCACAACTTTGATCCAATTTCTAGATAACCTCTCTCTAAACCTTAGACACGCTTATATACTACTTCTTAACTTAAACATAAAACGACTGTGGATTATTATTCATTACTACTTTAGCTAACTAAAACGACAGTNATCATGATAGGATGCATGCCATGGTTAATGATGCATTTCATGAAACAAATGCTGATAATAGTAATGTTGAGGAACCCAACGTAGATGCGAAGCGATTTTATGATATGCTTGCCGCTGCAAACCAGCCACTCTACGATGGATGTAGAGAAGGTCAGTCTAAATTGTCGTTAGCTGCTAGGATGATGACAATTAAAACTGATCATAACTTAGCTGAGGTTTGCATGGATGATTGGGCTGATCTTATTAAAGAGTATTTGCCAGAGGATAATTTGGCTGCCGAAACATATTATGAGATACAGAAGTTGGTGTTTAGTCTTGGGTTGCCTTCTGAGATGATAGATGTATGTGTTGACAATTGTATGCTTTTTTGGAAAGATGATGATAAGCTGCAGGAATGTCAATTTTGCCAAAAACCGAGATTTAGGCCCCAAACAACTGGGCGTAAAAAGATATCATACCAACGGATGTGGTATCTTCCCATAACTGATAGGTTGAAACGATTGTATCAATCTGAAAGGACAGCTGCATCGATGAGGTGGCATGCAGAACATTCACAGAGAGAAGGAGAAGTGACTCACCCGTCAGATGCAAAAGCTTGGAAACACTTTAACACGGTACACCCTGATTTTGCTAACTCTAAGCGAAATGTGTATCTTGGTCTTTGCACTGATGGATTTAGTCCATTCGGTATGTCTGGTAGGCAATATTCTTTGTGGCCAGTTATCGTAACTCCTTATAATCTTCCCCCAGATATGTGCATGCAAAGGGAATTTCTTTTCCTGAATATTTTAGTCCCTGGTCCCAATCATCCGAAGCGGTCCCTTGATGTGTTTTTGCAGCCTCTCATTCATGAGTTGAAACAGTTGTGGTATACAGGAGTGCGGACATATGATTGTTCGAGGAAAAAAAATTTTACGATGCGTGCGGTGCTTATGTGGACAATAAGCGACTTCCCTGCATACGGAATGCTATCAGGTTGGACGACGCATGGGAGGTTATCTTGTCCTTATTGCCTCGATCGGACAGATGCGTTTCAACTGAAACATGGTCGAAAAACATGCTGGTTTGATTGTCACCGCCGGTTTTTACCAATCAATCATCCATATAGGAGAAACAGGCGGTTGTTTAGGAAGAACAAAATCGTGCGTGTCCCCCCACCAGTGTATCTATCTGGGGAAGATCTAGAAGCGCAAATAGATCATTTTGGGGGACTAGAAACTGTGAATCGTGGGGGAAATTGGCACACTCCAGCTAATATGCCTGATGGATACGGGGTTAATCACAATTGGCACAAGAAAAGCATTTTTTGGGATCTTCCGTACTGGAAAAATCATCTACTGAGACACAATCTTGATGTCATGCACATTGAGAAAAACTTTTTTGATAACATCATGCATACAGTGTTAAACGTGAAAGGAAGAACCAAAGACAGCGGAAAGTCAAGGTTGGACTTGCCAGATATTTGCAACAGAAATGAGTTGCATATAATGAGCAATGGAAAATCACCAGTTCCTATATTTCGGTTGGGTGCAGAACAAAAGGCATCGTTGTTCAAATGGGTTTCATCTGACGTGAAGTTTCCTGATGGGTATGTATCCAATCTTGCTAAATCTGTTGAGAAAGGAGATAAGTTTTCAGGGATGAAGAGTCATGACTGCCACGTGTTTATGCAACGTTTACTTCCTTTCGCATTTGCCGAACTCCTTCCAGAAAATGTTCATGAAGCAATTGGAGGTAAGATACTTCATGACATATAAAATTATTGAGATTAATTATATATATATATAAGTTACAATGTATATAATTTTGTCTTTGCAGGCATCGGAGCGTTTTTCCGGGATCTTAGTACACGGACGTTGTCAGAAGATGTAATTGCACAACTGGCTGCTAATATTCCAATCTTATTGTGCAATTTGGAGAAGAAATTTCCCCCTGCGTTTTTTGATGTTATGGAACATCTTCCCATTCATCTCCCCCACGAAGCAGAACTAGGAGGCCCTGTTCAGTTTAGGTGGATGTACCCATTCGAGCGCTTCATGAAACATTTAAAGGGAAAAGCAAAAAATCTAGCAAGGGTTGAAGGATCAATTGTTGCGGGAAGTTTGACAGAAGAAACTTCACACTTCACTTCATATTATTTCGCTCCAAAAGTCCGCACACGCAAACGGGCTCCCCGACGATACGATGATGGCGGTGTGGGACGAATTTATGCAGTAGAGGGTGTCCCAGACATATTTTCACCAATTGGTCGTCTTAGTGGAAAATTGAAGGAAGTTTGGTGGGATAACGAGCATGACAGGCACAGCGCACATACGTACATCCTCCTAAACTGTGATGAAGTGAGTCCTTACGAAAGGTAATAACAAAACTATTTAATTAATTAGTCATTAATAATTAATTAATATAATTATAATTAAATGTGTTAATTTTTATGTCTATATATATATTTTGCAGCTTATTTGTTACCCAGGTATGAGAATGCATTGAAGGGGTTTCAGATGATGAAATAAACGACCGTAAAGATCGTCACTTTGTTGAGTGGTTGAAGACGCAAGTAAGTTAATATAGTTATAAATATTTCATTTAATTATATCGGCTTTCAATCTAACTTTTACACTAATCATAGGTTGATCATGGCGATCCCGCATATCCATTTTGGTTTCATGAGTTACTCCTAGGCCCCATCGGGAAGATAACGACCGCACCCATGTATTTTACCCGTGGTTATGTGTTTCATACATACAAGTATGGCGTTCGTCGGGCAACTACCAACTACGGAGTATGTGTTAGGGGTGAAATAGATTTTTATGGGATTTTGCAGGAAATAATTGAAGTGGAGTACCTCGGACTGGTTAGGTTGAAATGCGTTCTCTTCAAATGTGATTGGTTCGATCCAACATTCGGTCGAGGGGTGCGAATTAA